>JAPDNY010000004.1:7990153-8080153 GCA_029375565.1 Gekko gecko
GGCGCTGGCCTGCCGGGGGCGCTGTCCTGCCCTCCCTGTTCATCTCCGGGCCGCTCCGCCCACCCAGGACTGCTGCCGCCCCCGCCTCCCCGGGCACCGCAGAGGGCGTCTGCTGCCCCGGCCCCTCCCTCCCTCCGTCCGGGGCGCCCTTC
Organism: Gekko gecko; assembly: GCA_029375565.1. Classification (NCBI taxonomy): domain Eukaryota; kingdom Metazoa; phylum Chordata; class Lepidosauria; order Squamata; family Gekkonidae; genus Gekko; species Gekko gecko. Next base: position 7,990,306 of record JAPDNY010000004.1, read on the forward strand.
CCGGCCCCTGCTGCGCCCCGCCCTCTCTCAAGGGACCTGGAGCCGGGCCTGAATCCAGGCTCCCCCCCCCCCAGAGCAAGGGGTACCCCCCCACACCCACAAACCAGGTTCCTTCCAGGCAGACCAGCCGCTCTCCTCTCTCCGCCTTCTTTGCAGGGGCTGGCCAGTGGCTAGAAAGACCCTCTTCCCAAAGGGGACCCGCTGCTGCTGCGGAGGCTTCTCTCTCCCCACGGGGCCGGCCTGATCCTGCTGCTGCAGGCGCTGCTGGTGCTGCTGCCAGCCCTGGTCCCCGGGACGGAGAGGAGGCTCCAGACCCCCCCCCGCCGAGCAGCAGCAGGCAGGGGGGCTCTCTTTGGGGGTGGGGGAATGAATGGATGTGGGGGGGCTGCGAGAGGCTGTGGGTGCTGAGGGGGCCAGCCCAGGATGTGGGAGGGAGAATGGAGCCCCGCCCCCCCCGTAAGTGGAAAGGGGGGGAATGGGAGGGGGGGCTAGGAGAGAGAGGCCCCTCCCCCTCGCAATGGGACGGGGGAAGGGAGGACCGACCCTCTTACTGACCCTGCGGAGGGGATTTTCTGCAGTCCTTGTGTGTGAACAGGCAGCTCGCTTCCCATGGAAAGCTGTTTCCCAAACTGAAAGAACAGAAAGAACCGACAGAAACTCATTACCTAGAAGCGTGCATGTCAATTGGCAGAGACTGAAGTTGATTACTTGAGCTATAAATACTTTCTAAGTGATCTGCAGGATAAATACATTAAACTATAGTGTTGTGAGTGCTACAGTTTTGCAGAGCTCTTGGCAAGAACTGAAGAGCATAAGACAGGATGCATTCTGCAAGTGTTCCTTGCAGTTCGGAGGTAGTCTATTTACATCAACAGTGTAGGAATTTGTCCACCACACTATGCTCTTATCGTTTCTGAAATTCAGAGACACACCTCCTCACGCAGCTGCTGGTGTGACCTTGGGTCAGTCACAAGTTCTCTCGGAGCTGTTCTCCCAGGAGCACTTCTCGAAAGAGCTCTCTCAGCCCCACCTCCCTTTTCTCAGCTCAGAGTTTAAAATGCAGTGCTTTAGGGCTTTGTGAGTTTATTGAAATCATGCTTTCCTTGCTACCTTTTCCTCATGTCATATTTCTAGCTGTTGAAATCCAGTGGGATATCTGCAATCATATAGCCTGTGTGCTGGATGAGGTCGTCTGTGGAGATGTGGGCGAAAATTCCTGATTACTGATCACTGAGGGTCTTTGGGCCTGTTACTCTCCAAGCCTAACCGACCTTTCCGAGATTGTGTTACTTGTTCTCACAATTTAAAAAAAATAGCAATTTCAATTTTTGTGATTTTCATTCTTCTTTAAATGCATATATGTTTGCAAACTGGTGGGTTCTTTGGTGGTGTTGAAGATGGTGCCAGAAGGTAGCCTCGCCTAGTCTGCAAAAAAACCTGGGACCCGCCCTGCTTCCAAAGTCTATGCCGCCACAAAGAGTACTTCTCGTCATACTTCAGCAAAATCTCCAGGACAGTGTGCCAGATGTTTCTGTTGCTCTAAGGATCCTCCTCACCCTTCCAGTGTCAGTGGCAAGTGGTGAGCGCAGTTTCTCAAAACTCAAACTTATAAAAACACACATACGCTCGACAATGCTGCAAAAGAGACGACTTGGTTTGGCAACTATCTCAATTGAACATGCTGAAGTATCAGCGCTTGACCTGAAGGAATTGTTGACAAAATTTGCCAAAGAAAAGGCACGCAAAATCAGAATATGATGTGCCTGAAATGGAAGCACTAAAGAGACTTTAAATTTCAACACCACAGTTAACAGGAGTTTTCAAAATGCTTTGTGATTTGTGCTTTTCTTTTTCTCACAATTAAAAAAAAGAAATTAGCAATTTCGAAATGTGTGTTTTTCATTCTTCCTAAAATGCATTTATTTTTGAAAATTGGTGGGCACACGAGGGGGGGGGCGCCAGAAGGGATCCTCGCCTAGGGTGCAAAATAAGCTGGGGCCGGCCCTGTCTGGGGGGAGAGAAGGAGGAGGGGGGGAGGCTGGATTCAGGCCCGGCCGCCCTCAGGTCCGGCTCCAGGTTCTTTGGGAGAGGGCGGGGGGCAGCCCGGGACCAGGAAGGGCGCCCCAGATGGTGGGGCCAGGGCAGCAGACGCCCTCTGCAGTGCCTGGGGAGGCGGGACGGCAGCAGTCCTCGGTGGGCGGGAGCGGCCCGGAGATGAACAGGGGAGGGCAGGCCAGCGCCCCCTGCAGGCCAGCGCCCCAGGAAGCCGCCTAGATTTGGCCTAGGACGGTCCGGCCCTGGCAGAGATATGAACTTTATAAAGGATACAGACAAACACCAATTAAAGATATTATTTTTTACTTAAAATAGAAACATGCTTAAAACTCTTGAGATATATCATTTATTGAACAGTCTAATGTTCCCCTTTGGCTGTGGGTTCCCAGGTCAGAGTTCTCAGATCCATTCAGCAGAGACAAGCTGACTCAAAACATCAACTGTTTCTTTGCACGGAGAAAACATCAGCAAGCAACAGCTTCAGCTAGCATACAAGCACTGGAAAGTGAAACTACTTCAGTTCCACTCCACTGAAATACATTGCAGCACAAACAAAGTTGCAAAGAAAATGCGGAATGTATTTTCCATTAAGGTCTCTGGGCCCAGGTAGACTAATCTGGGACGGGAAAGACAGCCAGCAGAGAGAAATGACAGTCCCTGGGAGTAGCAGAAGCGTTCTGGGAATGGAGTTCCATTCCTGGAGTGGAATTCCATTCCCAGAAAGCTGCTGCTGCTACACCCAGGGGCTGTCATTCCACTCTGCACCCTGTGATTCCAGTCCCAGAGCACAGATTCTATTGCTAGGGACCATCATTCTACTCTGGGGGCTGTCATTTCAGTCCCAGAGCACTGTTTCTATTGCTAGAAACAGTCCCAGAGTAGCCTATCTGGATGCAGAGACCTTATCAGAAAATCCATTCCACATTTCTTTTGGCAACTTTGCAAACCCAGAAAAGCTTCCTGCGGAAGGATGAGGGGAGGCAGGGGAAGAAAAGACCTGCGGGCTAGATTAAAGCCACCGGTGGGCCGGTTCTGGTCCGCGAGCCTTAAATTTGATACTCCATATAACCCTTCCTTCGCTGAGTTTTGTTTCTTCTGATTCATACAGAAATACTTGCTCTAGTGTTGCCAGCTGCCTGAAGGGAAAAAGAGTTAACTCCCTTTGACAGAGGATTTATGGGGTGTCATTCATCCCTTCAGCTGCCCATTTCCACACATGAAGCCTCCGGGAAAGAGGAAGGATTCTCCCCCCAGCCTGTTATAAACATTAATGCAGACACCCTTTCCAAATTAAATTAGTGAGATGAAATTTCTCAGCCTGCTGCATAAAGGCAGAATCTCCAAAGAAGTAGGAAGCCAGCCAGGGAGGCAGTGGGGCCCTTGGATGGCCAAGGGGTAAAAGGAGTAGTGAAGGATGATAGGGAAATGGCTGAGAAGCTGAATGCATTTTTGGCCTCTGTCTTCACTGTGGAAGAGGAGAAGTGCTTGCCCAATCCAGAAGCACCGATTTCAGGAGGGGGTTTGAATGACCTGGATCAGATTGCGGTGACAAGAGAGGAAGTCCTCCGACTGATGGACAATTTAAAAACTAATAAATCACCAGGCCCGGATAGCATTCATCCGAGAGTTCTGAAAGAACTCAAATGTGAACTTGTGGATCTCCTGACAAAAATATGTAATCTGTCTTTAAAATCTGCCTCCATTCCTGAGGACTGGAAGGTAGCTAAGATCACTCCCATCTTTAAAAAGGGCTCCAGGGGAGATCCGGGAAATTACAGGCCAGTCAGTCTGATGCCGATACCGGGTAAGTTGGTGGAAACTGTTATTAAGAATTAGTAGGCACATTGATGAACAAAAACTATTGAGGCAGACTCAGCATGGGTTCTGTAAGGGAAGATCTTGTCTCACTAACCTGTTAGTGTTTTTTGAGCCTGCTGCATAAAGGAACTATCTCCAAGGAAGAATTCAAAGGGACTTCAGAGGAACCAGAGGTGGGGAGTGGCCTTGGCCCAGGGCTTCTTCCAAGTCATTTCTGGCTCATGGACCTGGTGTGGGGGGATGTCAGAGAAGGAAAGAAGAGGGAATCCCACTTCTTCCTGATTCTCTCTGGGAGAACCTGGGGAGTGGGAGGGTGGGGGATAATTGGGAAATCTGTGTCCCACAAGGTCCATCTGCCAACTTCATGGATACCAGTCCATTTCCACAATCCTGGACGATATGGGGGGCTCTGACCCCCTTGAACTTACTGAGTTGTTGGGTTGGGGGACATGCGTTCTTCCTTTTAAACCAAATAAATCCTATTACCAGAACTCTTTGGGCTCCAAGGTGGTGACACCCCAAAAAGCTCACAGCAGACTGGACTGGGGAGGGATTAGGGTTGGGGAATGCCTCCCTAGAACTGGTTGTCAGGTAAAAATGTTAGTCACTGAAGGATGCTGGATGGCCACAATATGTTTATGCCAGGGGCAGAGAGGCTGTAGGTATCTATTAGCCTCAAGTCAATTTCCTCACAGTATTTGGGAAAGGAAATGTTTTTGACAGTTTTGTAGATGTCAGAGTAAGATTGGCAGATAATCTGAAGTAGCAAGTTTCACAGGGGAGACCTACCACTAAAAGGGTCATCCTTCCCACACTTTGGGCATTCAAAAAGTTTCTTTCATGTGGGCAGAAGACGACAACTCAGATTGAAACTCCTTTCACACTCCTAGCATTAAAACTCTGTTCCCCTCTGTGGGTTCTCTGATGCCGTTGAAGATGGGCACTCCTGCTGAATTTCTTTCCACACATCGAGCATTCAAAAGGTTTTTCCCCTATGTGGGTTCTCTGATGGTTCTGAAGACTGCTACTCTGACTGAATCTCTTTCCACATTCGAAGCATTCAAAAGGTTTCTCCCCTGTATGGGTTCTCTGATGCTTTTGAAGTGTGCCACTGTGACTGAATTTCTTTCCACACCGTAAGCATTCAAAAGGTTTCTCCCCTGTGTGGGTTCTTTGGTGCAATTGAAGATGGCCACTGTAACTGAATCTCTTTCCACATTCTGAGCATTCAAAAGGTTTCTCCCCTATGTGGGTTCTCTGATGATCCTGAAAACTGCCAGTGTAACTGAATCTCTTTCCGCATTCTGAGCATTCAAAAGGTTTCTCTGCTGTGTGGATTCTTTGATGCCGCTGAAGAGTGCCACTCCGACTGAATCTCTTTCCACATTCTGAGCATTCAAAAGGTTTCTCCCCTGAGTGGATTCTTTGGTGCAATTGAAGATGGCCACTTTGACTGAATCTCTTTCCACACTCTGAACATTCAAAAGGTTTCTCCCCTGTGTGGGTTCTTCGATGCTGCTGAAGAGCGCCACTGTGACTGAGTCTCTTTCCACATTCTGAGCATTCAAAAGTTTTCTCTCCTCTGTGTATTCTTTGGTGGTGTGATCTGTTTCTGAAGTACTTTCCATACTGAATCGATTTTCTTGCCTTCTTTATCCTGTGCTTTGGAAAATATACCTGACCCTTTCTTCCACCTGGCTTCTCAGCCATATTGCCCCCTTTCTTTCTCTTCGATCTGCCTCGATTCCTGATGTTTTCTTTCATGTCTTCATTTTTAACTCTATCTGGCCTTTTCTGATGAAGTTCCTCACCCTCCTCATTCCTCTGATTATCCTCTGCTGGAATAAACAGAGAGATCCTGTTAGCACCTGGAAGGCCTGGAAAGATCCAAAGGCAATAGGAGAGGACTGACGGCCGTTTGGCTTGGGTGATCTTCACCACCACCACCCCAACTTTCCCCAGAATATCGAGTATTTAAGGATACCCTCACCCCCTCAAGAGCCACAGCTAAGCTCTTGAGTTGAAGGCGTTTCCAAGCCTCCAGATTTCAGGCCCTAAAAGGCCTCCCTCCCTCCTTACCCAGCAGGCTGTATGACCGTACCAAACTGAATGCTGCTCAGAAGTGAATCAGAAATCCCCCATGGCTATTCATTGCCTGTTCCCTTGACATAACCCTGAAGGATACTCACTCTCAGGCAGCTCATTTGGGAAGCAGATATGATCTTGGGATCCTCTTGAGGAACTCTCCAGCCTTTCTTTGGATGTGAGGCCGTTGTCTGTCTCCACCACAGTCTCTCCTATACTTCTAGCTTCTTGCACAGAGAGAGAGAGAGAGAGAGAAAGAGAGAGAGAGAGAAATCTATCATTCTTATACAGGGAAGGAAAGAAATTCAAGAGTAAAATTCTTCTAGAAGGATGGAACCACAGTCTAAATCAAAGCCCACAATCCCAAACCAGTTTAGGGGGAATGGGTCTGTGAGGAAAAGCACCCTTGTTCCCCCGACGGTTCACATGACTATTAAGTGGGCTGGTCTGACTCGGAGGTGTTTGTGATTCATTCGTTAATCGTGAGGACCTGTAACCAGTGGTGTGAACAGGAGGGAGGGGGATTAGGAGGGTGCTGGCAGCCTCTGGAACATTCCGTCAGGGAGGACCCTTGATTGGGCCTTTAGGACCACCCGACCCTAGAGAGGCAGAAAGTATAATACGGGGATACAGCAGAGGGAAGCCAGACTGACTGTATGCTCATGCCATGCTAGTAGGCCTTGTTAGTTTCTTCTTTCATTGTGATGAATAGTTTTAGGTGCTGCAACAAGAGGGGCCGTCTTATGCCAGGAGTTTCATCAGTCCCTTAAGGGTTAACAAGATACGTGGCAGGGGAGGAGCTTTCATGAGTCACCCCTCACTTCTTCAGGTATCGTCGGAAGGTGCCCTGAGCCCTCCTTGCAGGGAAGGAGCGGGATGAGAGTTCAAGAAGCATCCGGAGAAGTGACTGCAGGGACTCCCGAAAGCTCCTCTCCTGCCACATGTTTCCTTAGCCTTGAAGGGGCTCCTGGACTCTGGCTCTTCTCTGCAGCTGCAGACAGAGAAACACGGCTGCCCGTCTTCAAGTATTACATGTATTAGGTAGAACTGTTGGCTTTTCTTGTTTTTCTGCCGCTGAGTTGCAGAAACGATGCTGTTTAGAGATGTCTCACTTTTAAAATTTTTAAAAGGGTTCTGCTTTCCCTGTGTGCCCCCTCCTCGTGAACCCTCTGAACCGGGTGCTGCCCGGGTACAAGGAGTGGTGGCCCAGGGGGACCCAGGCTGTGGCTCTTGACAGGACCCTTCCCAGGTTAAAGGCACAGCGGACATTTGGAACCCCACCCAGGGAGAAGGGTGTGTGGTGAAGGCTGGCCACAGAGAAGAGAAATGAAGATCTGGCAATGATCTTTCACATCACCTCCTTCCTGATCCTTCTAACTGGGGCCTCCTGCGTGCCAAGCAGAGGCTCTGCCAGGGAGCCACAGCCCCTCCCCAGGGAGTGGGACAGGCCTCAAAACGGTGTCTTGCTGTTCAATATTTTGATTCATGCCTCATCCCAAAGGCAGCAATTTCACACCTCTGGCACCCAGGAAAGACCCTTACCCAGAAAGGCCACGTTCCCATAGTTCTCCCGCATGACTTCCCTGTGCAGAGCTCTTTGTCCCGGATCCAGCAGGGCCCATTCGGCCTCCGTGAAAGAGACGGCCACCTCCTCAAAGGAAAAGGGACCCTGGAGGAAGAAGCGGATTCCCTCGTCAGAGATCACGCCAGACAGAGATGACACACTGTAAGCGAGTAGTCTGGGAAGGGATTGTACGGGAAAAGGGAACGGTGTTCAGAGGGTCTCTCGCCCAGACATCTTGCGGAAACTGCAGTAGCAAAAGCCCCCCCCGAGAAAGGAGGAGGGACCCAAGCTGTCCCCCCCCGCTCATCTCTCCTACCTGGACAGGAGGTGCAGCAGCCGTTTCCACAGCTCTGAAGGGAGGACGGCTCAGCAGCATCTCTGCACTGCCTGTTCCGGAGAGAAAGGAGGAAGGAAGGGCCTTTGCTTGTTTCTTTCCTGCTTCACACATACATCCCCCTTCCCAGGAGCCTGAAACCTGGCCCTGGCAGCACCCTCAATTGTCGGAAGCTGCCCTGAGCCCTGCTTCTGTGGAACGGAACTCATTATTTTTACAACTGTCTGGAAGCATATTTAATAAAACAATTTCTGGTGTTAGAGCTAGATCTATATTCAATATTTCCCTTATTAATTTATGTATTTTAAGCCAAAAATTTTGGCTTATTCCACACCACATATGAAAAAAAGTTCCCACATGGTATTTACATTTCCAACCGTTATTTGTCACATTTGGATAACATTTAGCCATTTTATCAAGTGGCCAGTGCCAACCATGAAACATTTTATAAATATTTTCTTTGGATGGTATTGCTCTCATAGATTTTACCATTTTCCATATTGTGGACCAAGATTCTAAATCTATGTTATGTCCTATGTCTTGCATCATCATAGGGGACTGGAATGCTAAAGTAGGAAATCAAAAGACCGGAATAACAGACAAGTTTGGCCTTGGAGAACAAAATGAAGCAGGGCAAAGCTAACAGAGTTTTGTCAAGAGAACACGCTGGTCATAGCCAACACCCTTTTCCAACAACCTAAGAGGCGTCTCTACACATGGACATCACCAGATGGGCAACACCGAAATCAGATTGACTATATAATTTGCAGTCAAAGATGGAGAAGCTCTATCCAGTCAGTAAAAACAAGACCTGGAGCTGACTGTGTCTCAGATCATGAGCTACTCATTGCAAAATTCAGACTTAAATTGAAGAAAGTTGGGAAAACCACTAGGCCATTCAGATTTGACCTAGATCGCATCCCCGATGAATATACAGTAGAGGTGAAGAATAGGTTTAAGGGACTAGATTTGATAGACAGAGTGCCTGAAGAACTATGGACAGAGGTCCCTGACATTGTAAAGGAGGCAGCAATCACTGCCATCCCAAAGAAAAAGAAATGCAAGAAAGCAAAGTGGCTGTCTGATGAGGCTTTACACATAGCAGAGGAAAGAAGGAAAGCTAAAGGCAACGGTGAAAAGGAAAGATTTGCCCAACTGAATGCAGATTTCCAGAGAACAGCAAGGAGAGATAAGGAGGCTTTCCTGAACGAACAATGCAAAGTAATAGAGGAAAACAATAGATTGGGAAGGACTAGAGATCTCTTCAAGAAAATTGGAGAAATCAAGGGAACGTTCCATGCAAAGCTGGCCATGATAAAGGACAAAAATGGTAGGGACCTAACAGAAGCAGAAGAGATTAGGAAAAGATGACAAGAATACACAGAAGAACTATATAAGAAGGGCCTCGATGTCCTTGACAACCACGACGTTATAATCACTGACCTCGAGCCAGACATCCTGGAAAGCGAAGTTAAATGGGCCTTAGAAAGCATTACTAACAACAAAGCTAGTGGAGGTGATGGTATCCCAGCTGAGTTATTCAAAGTCTTAAAAGAAGATGCTGTTAAAGTGCTGCACTCAATTTGCCAACAAATTTGGAAAACACAACAGTGGCCACAGGATTGGAAAAGGTCAGTATACATTCCAATCCCAAAGAAGGGCAATGTCAAGGAATGTTCAAACTATCGCACAATTGCACTCATTTCACACGCTAGCAAGGTCATGCTCAAGATCCTACAAGCTAGGCTCCAACAGTACGTGGATAGAGAACTGCCAGAAGTACAAGCTGGGTTTCGAAGAGGTAGAGGAACTAGAGATCAAATTGCCAACATTCGCTGGATTATGGAGAAAGCAAGAGAGTACCAGAAAAACAGCTAATTCTGCTTCATTGACTATGCTAAAGCCTTTGATTGTGTGGATCACAATAAACTAAGGCAGGTTCTTAAAGAGATGGGAGTACCAGACCACCTCACATGTCTCCAGAGAAACCTGTATAAGGGTCAAGAAGCAACAGTTAGAACCGGATATGGAACAACTGATTGATTTAGCATAGGAAAAGAGTACGACAAGGATGTATATTGTCACCTTGCTTATTTAATTTATATGCAGAGTACATCATGCGAAATGCTGGCCTGGATGAATCACAAGCTGGAGTTAAGATTGCTGGGGAAAAGATCAATAACCTCAGATATGCAGACGATACCACTCTGATGGCAGAAAGTGAAGAGGACCTAAAGACCCTCTTGCTCAGGGTGAAAGAGGAGAGCGCAAAAGTGGGCTTGAAGCTCAACATCAAAAAAACTAAGATCATGGCATCTGGCCCCATCACTCCTTGGCAAATAGAAGGGGAAGTCGTAGAAGTAGTGACAGACTTCACGTTCCTGGGATCCCAGATCACGGCAGATGGTGACTGCAGCCATGAAATTAAAAGACACCTGCTCCTTGGGAGGAAAGCAATGGCAAACCTAGACAGCATGATAAAAAGCAGAGACATCACCCTGCCAACAAAAGTCCGCATGGTCAAAGCAATGGGATTCCGCGTAGTAATGTATGGCTGCGAGAGTTGGACTATAAGGAAGGCCGAGCGCCAAAGAATAAATTCTTTTGAACTATGGTGCTGGAGAAGACTCTTGAGAGTCCCTTGGACTGCAAGGAGATCAAATCAGTCAATCCTAAAAGAAATCAACCCTGACTGTTCCCTGGAAGGCCAGATCCTGAAGTTGAAGCTCAAATACTTTGGCCACCAAATGAGAAGGGAGCATTCACTGGAGAAGACCCTGATGCTGGGAAAGATTGAAGGTCAAAGAAGAAGGGGACGGCAAAGGATGAGATGGTTAGACAGTGTCATCGATGCAACGAACATGAAATTGAGCAAACTTCAGCGGACAGCAGAAGACAGGAGGGCCTGGCGTAATCTGGTCCATGGGGTCGCGAAGAGTTGGACTCAACTGTGCGACTGAACAACAACAACAAATGTCTTGCATCCAGATAAACAATGTTTTTACTATTTCATCCTGCATAAAATTGTCTAGCAGAAAGTCATATAGTTTTTGGATCATTTCATCATTTGTGGATAGCCATATCTTATCTAACAGATTATTTGTCCCGTAGAAGCCGACTTTATTATCTTTGTGGTATCTAGTGTTTAACTGAACGGTTTCCCACCATGTTCATTTTATGTTCTGTGAGCAAAGTTTTTCTTCAGTTTACAATTTGTTATTTTTATCAAGTAAAGTCTCGTAGCTTTCTAGTTTATCATTTGAGATCAATGTGAGTTTTATAAAAGCTTCTAATGGTGATACCCATTTCAGAATTTTATCGTAAAAGCGGTCCTTTCTTTCCTTCCAAATTTTTATCAGTGCTCCTCTTATTGTATGTTGCTGGAAGTTTGTGTGTATTTTTTCCATACATAAGCGTGCCAACCCATCGATAGATTAGGGCCTTCTAGCTTCAAAAGCCTTACGTTCTCCAATATCAACCGTTCCTTTATCCAATCTAATGCTGTCGCTTTGCAGTATAGATTCCAGTTTGCAAGACCAAAACCTCCTCTTTCTTTTTTATCTTGCAGTAAAGTAAAGGTAAAGGTTCCCTTGCTCAAAAACCAGTCGAATCCGACTCTAGGGTTGTGGTGCTCATCTCTGTTTCAAAGCCGAAGAGCCAGTGCTGTCCGAAGACGTTTATGTGGTCATGTGGCCAGCATGACTAAACACCGAGGCGCACGGAACGCTGTTACCTTCCCACTGAAGTGGTACCTATTTATCTACTTGCAATTTCTTGCTTTCGAACTGCTAGGTTGGCAGGAGCTGGAATTAGAGACAGGAGCTCACTCCATCATGCGGCAGTCTCGGGTCTCGAACTGCTGAACTACTGACCTTCCACAGCCTGCAGTTCAGCGTCTTAACCACTTGAGCCACCGCAGTATTTTCCATTTAATCCGCGGTCTCTTATTGGACCAAACAAATGGATTACAAATTTTATCAAGGTCTTTAAAATATTGAGTTGTTCTTAGTATTGGTATCTTTTGAGCTAGGAACAGAAATCTAGGGAGATCCTTAGCATTTCTATGATGGTGAGCTGGAAAGCCATTCGACTGCCTTACCCTCCTTCCTGCCTGCCTGTTCTCTGCCCAGAGGAGAAAAAAACCTTTTCAAGTGCAGCATGAAGGTTTTGCTCACTTCAAACCTCCATAGGAAAAAATGCATTTCTTCACACCTGTCACTGTGGCCTTGGGCCCAGACGTGACCTCAGGACATCTGTGGACTGGAGGGGAATACCTTTTTCAGAGTGTTTCTTGGCATGCAAACTTCACAACCAGCTTTTCAGCCAGACAAAACACCAACCTGACACCACATTTGCCCCAAACCCCTCCCGAGGGCCAGGTCATCCCCTGCCATCCCTCCTCCAGCATCCTGTTTCCCACAGGAGCCCGCCAGATGTCCTTATATGTTCAGGCACAGAAGCCAAATTTCCCCATTATTATTGGATCTTAGAAACTGGCTTTTAGAGCTTTGGTACCACAGAAGGTGGAGGCTCCCTTTATTCAACATGTTGAATAGCTCTGCCAAGGTTTGTCTACCTTTTCTCTTTTGAGCCACCCTGAGTTCCTCTTAATGAAGGAAGGTGAAATATTCAAATTAACGGGAGGAATTGCCCTCCAAGAAATTGTCCAATCTCCTTTTGGAGGCATCACAGTTAGTGGACATGGAGTGCTGCAAATTAACTCTGTGTTGTGTGAAGAAGTATTTCTGAACTCTCTACCCATCAAATTCACAGTGTGCCCCGATCACACTCTGGCGCGATGAGTCCTCCTTACCCCTGGAGACGGCACCTTGGGCATGTTCCACGGCTTGCGTCCTCTGCGCTTGCTCCAAGGGAGCTCCTTCCGCCTCAGGGAATGTAGCTCCTGTCTTCAGGGATGGTGCCCACATCTGAAACAGCAGTGAGGGAGAGGGGTAAGAGATGGAACGGGAAAGAGACCAAGGAATGGATCCTGCCCCACTCCCAGACTCTGCACCCTTCCATCAGCAGACCTGGAAAGATAAGAAAGTCTCTGGATAAGGCCAGGTATCGTTGCTCGCATTGGACATACCTGGAGGGAATCCCCCTCACCTGTCCTGCCCGCCTCTCCTCCTCTGCCTGACTCAGGAGGAAACCTTCGGCCAGGGCCACCGCCTGGCAACTGGTCTCCGGCCCACACCCTCTGACCCAGCCCTGCATTTCCCGGGGCAGGAGAGTCAGGAACTGCTCCAGGGTCACCAGGTCCAGGATCTGCTTCTTGGTGTGTTTTTCTGGCTTCAGCCAGAGGCTGCAAAGTCCATGGAGCTGGCTGCAAACCTCTCGGGGCCCATCGGCCTCACCGTAGCGGAACTGCCGGAAGCGTCGGCCATCTACACCTGGGACTGCAGTGAGCTGAGAGTGGATCTCTGGCACCGGGCCTTCCCAGAATTCAGCATTACTCCCAGCTGGGGTGGGATGGGGGCCTTTCCTCGCTGTCTTGCCAGTCCCAGGTCCTTCCGGGTTCTGCTCGTCCATCTCCTTCCCCTTCTCTTGGGTCACCCCTGATGGTGTAGAGATGCCTTCAGTCATTTGGCTATAAAGAGGGGCTTCTCTCTGGGGGGAAGGAGAGACACAGACGGTCACATGGGAGGTCAGAGGGAATGGAGAGACACCCCTGAGCATCACAGACCTTCACGTGCTCAGGAGACACACGAGAAGGGCCCTGGTGGATCAGAACAAAAGGGTTCGTAGACCAGGTTTAATATCATTTTTCTGTATTACAAACCAAGCTGTTTGAGATATTCCTCCGTGGTTCTTTGGGAAAGTTAAGTGTCTCTGTTTGGTGCTTTTAAGGATGTTCACAGGCTTAGCCTCTCAGCACATTGGCTCAGTAATTCTTTAGGTAAACCCCAAAAGGACAAGAGGGACAGGGGACCCCTTGCCCCTGGATGGCATCTCTTCAACAAGAGAAGGGGCAGGACTGTGTCCCTGTGAAGAAGGAGCAGCTGAGACCGGGAGAGGAAGGAAGACGGGCTGAGATTCGGCTCAAGAACATGGAGGCGCAGAAACGCTTCCTCCAGGCATCGGATGTGGGGTAGGGAACCTGCTCCTCTGTGTTGCGTGAAGGAGTATTTCTGAACTCTCTACCCATCAAATTCATGGTGTGCCCCACTCGCACCCAGGCATGACGAGTCCTTACCCCTGGAGACGGCATCGTGGGCATGCTCCACGGCCTGTGCCCTCTGCCCTCGCTCCAGGGAAGCTCCTTCCTTCCTCTGGCTTCACTCCCTGGCTCAGCTCTGCCAGGATCTCTGTCCTGAAAGCTGAGAGTACCAAGATCACCCGAAGGCTCCCCCAGGGCTTCCTCCTCCTTCTTCTTCCAAGGGGAAGTGACCCCAGGAAACAGCGTCTGTCATGATCTGTGCAGGACGGAGACAGGGCCTAGAGGCCTGAGCTCTAGGAAGGGGCTGTCTGGCAGTGGAAAGCAGACAGCCTACCATCCCCACAATGCTTGGGCATGGTTTTAGCCAATAGGAGTGCAGGGATTTTGGGAGGAGATGGTTGCCTTCTGGTGGAGGTGTGTCTTGAACTGTAGGCTGTGGGAAAATGGTGTCCTCCTTCACACAGAAGGGGACTGTGCCAAACTCCATGTGTTGTGAGGAAATGGACCTTGCTGTCTCTCTGCCTGGTCATCACGCCTGTGTTTTCTCAGCTGGAAAAGGGGCATTTTTGGACGGGCTAGAGAGGGTACCCTGGGCCTTCTCAAGGGACCGTAAGTCCAGGGTGGTGGCAGTGGATGGCGGCGACCCCCTGGGGTCATGACAGCGTCCCTTGGAACCTCGTCCCCCTCGAAGAAGCAGCAGGGCGGAGGGGACCAGAAGTCCTTCCTCCAGAGAAGAGTCCCGGTTTTCTCCCGGCCCCACAGTCCAACTCCCCCTGAGAGAAGGGCCGTTTTCCAGCGTCCGGCCTCTCTGGGGAAGAAGCCTCGGCCCGGTTCCTTGAACAACTCTGGGTGGCTCCTAAGCCCCCCTGAGCCTCCTCTGGTAGGGAGGGCGGGGTATAAATCAATTAATTAAATAATAAATAAATGTTTCGGGAGAGATGCCTGACCGAGTGCTGCTGGGATGAAGAGGATGTTGGAAGTTCCAGGTGCAAAGGTCCCCCGTCTCAGACCCCCTGACTCAGTGGCAAGAGAGGCTAGATGGCTAGAGAGGCCCGCTGAGCCTTCCTCCCATCTCTCTTCCTCAGCCACTGTCCCCTCGGAAATGCAGGAGAGAGGGGGACATGCGGTCCTCTCTGGGCATCCTGAGGCCGAGGGGCCTCTCGCCAGTGGCAGGTTAACCATTACGCAGACTGGGCACGTGCTTAGGGCACCAGGGCCGAAGGGGGCACCACAAAGTTGGGGAAAGGGCGAAAAGAAAAAAAAAGGATGAAGATTTGTAAAGAAAAAAACTGACAAAACTAGTGCAAAGTGATCATGGTGGGCCCTCGGGTTTTGTTGGCGAGGTGCAGTGTTTAAAAGTAAAATGTAAAATGACGGAGCCAAATGCAGTTGCCATGACAGTGTATTGTGTTCTCATATGAATAAACTTTTGCATTGCTGCAACCTGCCTTGTCTATCTGGCCAGAGGGGTCAACCCCTAAATTGGACGGGGTCCGTGTGGAAAGGGGGGGGCACCCAGATGGGTCAGTGCTGCTTTGGGCACCAGGGAGCCTTCACCCGCCCCAGCCTCTCGCCAGCGGCCTCCGTCCTTTTCAGCCAGCAAGCCAGTCCTCTGCCCAGTCTCTCCTCTTTCCTGCCCCCAAAGTGTCCTTCTCAAAGAAAGAGAGGCGGATTTCTCCCCTAAACTTGCAACGTGGCTCCGTGTAGCCGAGGAACCCGGGGAAGCCAGGCTGCGGCACTTGGAGCCTTATTTATTTAAGTACCCTCTGCTAACGAGTGATGAGGACTGGGCTAACCACGCCAGTTAACCTCGACGGAACAGCTGGAGGAGGAGACCAGGAACAGACTCTGCCCGAGGATCAGGGTTGCCACCTCCGGGTTGGGAAATCCCTGGAAATTTGGGGGGGGGGGCACGCACAAATCCTGCTTCCAGAGCGGCACCAAACTGGTGCCTGGCCGGGTTCTCACTCTCCAGGTGGGACTCCAATCCCCCCCCCGACTACAACCCCCCCCGCTGGCACCAATCAGTGTCCCCCCCACGGAGAAAACCACGGCAGTGGAGGGAGGGGGGCCCTCTGGCCTTGCTCCCACGTGTGGGTTTCCCCTCCCGCAACTGGGCCATTCCCAGGATGCACACCCACCCCCCCAAAAAACGTGCAGGCCATCTGCCATCTGGGAGTTGGCAACCGTGGCCGAGCATGACCCCCGCCTACCCCCCCCCCGCTGATCTCCAAGCCTCGGATGCCCCGGTGGGTGGCTCACCTCCAGCGCAAGGCTTCCTCTCAGCTGCGGCGTCTGGTGAGCGAGAATTCCACTTTGTGAGCCCCTCCTGGCATTAAGGGAGCTGCGGTGGCTCAGGTGGTTAAGATGCTGAACTGCAGGCTGTGGAAGGTCAGCCATTCAGCAGTTCGAGATTGGAGAGTGCTGCAGGACGGAGTGAGCTCCCGTCTCTGGTCCCAGCTCCTGCCGACCTAGCAGTTGGAAAGCAAGAAATTGCAAGTAGATAAATAGGTACCGCTTCGGTGGGAAGGTCACAGCGTTCCCTGCGCCTCGGCGTTTAGTCCTGCTGGCCACAGGGCCACGGAGACTCTTCGGACAGCGCTGGCTCGAAATCCGCTCTGGCCGCTGCAGGAGTCAGCCGGCTGCCGAGCCCTCCTTCCTTCCCTCCCAGCCGCGAGCCGGAGGCGAGAAAACGGAGGGGACCCCCTGAGGCAATAGCAATAATAATGGCTAATGATTATAAGATGCCTCAGGGAATGGCTTTTAATTGAGCTCTCATAGTTATAAAGCAGAAGCTGGAAACTGCAGGCTAAAGGCGAACCAGATAGCTTCTCGCACCTGATAAGGGAGGGGCCATATAGAGGAGTGCTTCTCTCTTAACCAGAAAGTCTGCTGACAGCTTGCTCTGCTGGGAATAGTGTCTCTTCTTCTTTCGCAGCAATGTTAAACAGGATGCGCTTACCCACAATGAAAGAGGAAGTCTTATGTGGTTACCTGAATTTCTCAGAAAATGTGAAGACAATGTTCTAGTGTTAAGTTTGTAAGCAGAAGTTAAGCAAAATGCTAGCCACTATGTAAGAATTATGTTGCTAGGGGATTTTTTTTACCTTTTTGTGCAGCTAAAAACTTTCCAGTGTCACTTCCTGTACTTGAGTCAAGGGGGGGAGTAACCTCCCTGGCTCTCTGCTATAAGACTGATAACAAACTTGTAAAAGGGGCTGAGTTCTTTTTGGGCTGCTTGACAGCTGAGCTCAGTCTTCTGCGCAGAAATAAAACAAAGGATTTCTTAAACAGTCTGAGTGGTGTTCCTGGGGCCATAATCTAATCTGCAACACCCCCGCCCCCGCCCCCCCCGCGGCTTCTCCCCGGCCGCCCCCCTCCCCTCCCCTCCGCCCCGCAGGAAAGCGCCCCCACCCCCGCCCAGGGCCACCACCCCCTATAGGGGGTGGTGGCTCGGCGCAGGGCTTAACCCCTTCGGGGCTGCAGAGGAGGGCGGGGGAAGGGGGGGAGGAGGGGAAAGGGGGGGAGGAGCCCCGCCCCGCCATGGGGCTCCTCGGCAGGGAGGGAGGCAGGGAGGGCGGGCGCGGGACCTCCTCCTCCGACGGGGCCGGGAAGGGGCCTCCCCATTGGCAGAACCTCGAAGGAGAAGGAGAGCCCGGCGGCGAGGGTGGCCAGCCTCCAGGTGGGCCCGGGGGATCTCCCGCTTGGACCACGGACGCCCCGCTGACCCCGAAAAGGGCCGCTTGGAAGGGGGGGGGCGGACTCTGTGGCCCTGCGCCCGCGGAGGCCCCGCCCCTCCCCAGGCCCCGCCCTCTCCCGGACCCACCCCCCCCCAAAGTCTCCAGGCGTTTCCCAGGCCAGAGCTGGCGACCCGGACCCCGGTTCCGTCGGGGCAGGAAGCTGGCGGGGGGGGGAACCTGTGGGTGGCGGGGCGGTCGAGGCCCCTTCCCCGGAGGCGGGAGATTGCAGGGGGGCCCCCCCCCGAGCCTCCTAGCTGGGCACAGCCGCCTGGCCGGAGGGAGCGCCCGGAGGGTCCTGCAGGGCCCGATCCACAGCCTCGAGCCCCTCCTCCTCCCGGGCCCGCCTGGCGCTTGCTGGGAGCGGGGCCGGGAAGGGCGGGGCTTGGGTGCAGGGAGGGACCTCCGGGGGGTGTCATGCCCGAGAGAGGCCGGCCGCCCCCTCTCTGAAAGGGACCCCGCAGCAAGAGGGCTGCAGTTGCCTGTGCCCCCCCCGCCCGCGACTCCTTCTCGGGGGGGAAGCCGCTTTCTCTGCTGCTGGCTGCGGATCCCCTGGCTGGCTGGCTGGCTGGGGGGGGCCTCCTCGGAGAAGAAGCCCCTCCCCTCCCCTCCCCTCCCTCCAGCAGGCCCCGGGTGAGGCAAAACCCTGGTTTAGGACAGCTGAAAAATAGTGGCGATGATTCCTGGTTGACACAGAGATCAGGGGGAAAGGGGAGGGGGAGGAGGAGGGGGTCCCACCTGTTCAGTGAGTGACTCCCCGTCTCTCTCCCTATCGAAAGGGCAGGCGGGTCCCTGGGCCAGATCCGGAATAGGGCACCCTGCCCCATCGCCCCAGTCCATGCACTACTGTGGGCAGTGCAAAGGAGAAGATCTTTTTGCTCGCAGGGAGGCAGGTGAAAAACAGGATGCGGTCTGTGTCAAGAAGGAAGCCAAAGACCTCATGATGCTTAGCAACGAGGCAGGGGGAGGAGAGGGAGCTGCAGCCGTGGCCCTGCGGGAAACCAAGGGGTGAGCCTCTGGGGGATGGGGGATGCTACTCTGAGAACTGGCCATACAGTCAGGCTCCTGCAGGGATCAGTCCCCAGCAGTTTTCATTCAGAGAAGTAGAGTTTATTGAGACACTATTGAGAGTATACAGCTTGTCTTAACCATTTCCTTATTGGAACTGGGAAAACACACAGGAAGCAAATTGATATACAGAGTTCGTGCAACACCCCCCTCCATGGGTCAGGTCCATTCAGGGCCCAGGTAGGAGCCCGCCAAAGAAACAGACCCGACTTCCCTGGAGAAAGTCTGCCCTAGGCCCCCAGGTCCAATGCTCAGGCTAAGGAGAGAACAGAAACTCAGAAGACACAGCAGAATAGAACTTTCACATTCCTGAGCACCCCCTCAGTCGCTCCCATGGCAGCTGGGCAGAGGCCTAGCCGACACACATAAGGGGAGACTGTAAATAGGGGAAGGGGACTGTAAACAGGGCGGTTCGGAATGGCTGCTCGTCCTGGAGCCTCCCACCAATGGGCGAAGGGAGAGGGACAGTGGTGGTTGGTGATAGGCCAAATTCATGTATGTGCTGATTATAAAATACCGTGTAGCCAGCACTTGGGAGCCTTTTTGCCCAGCTCCCGCTTATTGCAATAATTGGCCGGGATCCGAGTTCTTTTTGGCCGGTAGCCAAGCTGCCTGGCCGGTTTCACAGTTACTTCCAGCGGCTGCTGCTGCTGCTAATGTGCGGTCGACTGCTAATCATGTATCACAAGGAAGCTTCTTCAGAGCATTCTAAAACATGACTCTCTTATAGAAGCTTATAAACTTAACTGGGGAACGACGTCTCCCATGTCCTTTCAACAGCCAAAAGGCAGGGTGGATACCGGCCAAGCATTTTCTAAATGGAGTTACCTGGTTATGTTACTTCCTTCGTCATTTGTCTTCGACAGCTTTTCTGAACACCTTGGATTATTCTGAGTCTTCATTATTTAAGAACTTCCTATGTATTCAGTGGTGTCTCCTGATTGTATTGATACCTTTGTTGGTGATATGTGTTATATGTTATGATTTAAGGTAAACATTTAGTTTTGAGTGTCTATGCGTTGGTGTGAGTTTATTACACAGTTGTTGTTTTTGTTGCATTTACACCACGACAGCGCCACAAAGTGCTCGACCTGTGATTCTTAGGTTGCAAACTCTGGCCGTGGACAATATATGTGGCTGGATAATAAATATGGGGTGACCAAGAAAGCCGTGAACGCCTGGTTTTTGTGGGTGCAAGCTGCATCCATGGGCTTGCTATGTGCTTTGATGGTGAATTTGGGATGACCCAACACAAAAACCCTGAGGATCCATGAGGATCTGCACTTCAGAATCGTGGTTTTGCGGCACGGTGTCTTGCATTTGTGTGCGAGTGTGTGCCCATGCCTGGAAGCCACAGCAACCTCTGGCCACTCCTACTGGGGCACGGAGGATGTTCAGAGATGTGGCCTGAGAGCCTGCCTCTGCCCCCCGACCCTGGTATTCCTTGGCGGTCTCCCATCCAACCACGTGCCAGGGTCGGCCCTGCTGAGCTCCCGAGACCTGACGAGATCACGCTTGCCTGGGCAATCTGGGTCAGGGGGTTCCGTGATTTTCATGGTGCCAGCCGTGCCCAGGGACAGGTCTGAATGCTTTGGCGTCACTGGAAAAGCAAGCAGTGATTCATGGAAGTTCTTACCCTGCCCCACAAGTTCCATTAGTCCGGAAGGTGCTCCTGGCCTCTGGCTCTCTTCTGCTGCCAGAGAGACTGACACGGCCACCCGTCTTCCCCTGTCTGCAGACTCGGCCACTGCATTGCTCACCCCTAGTTCCAGGTCATCGATCTTGATACATTAAATACAATCAGCCCCACTGCTTACTCCCTCCATTGGGAAAAATGTCCATTGATTCCTACTCTTTGCTTCCTATCATTTGACCAGTCAGAGGTGGGTGATTGTGACTCTGCAGGGTTTTCCCAGGCAAGAGACATTCGGGGTGGTCGGCCACTGCCTGCCTCCAGGTTGCAACAGCCCTGGCATTCCTTGGGGGTCTCCCATTCAAGCACTAGCCAGGGCCAGCCCTGCACAGCACCCGAGATCTGCGGAGGTCAGGCCAGCCTGGGCGATCCAATCCAGCTCCGGATAAGAGCTGAGCCACGGCAGTCCACACCGACTGGCATTTCTGAGGGAAGACCCATGGACAGGGCGTTACAGTAGTCTAGCCTGGATCCAGGTGGCCAGGTCAGCCCTATCCAGGTAAGGGGCCATCTGATGGGCAAGGCTGAGTTGGGAGGAAGCATTATGTGGGGAGGTCTTAAGGTGCTTCTACGGCGGTACTCTTGGATCTGACATAACCCCCCAGGCTCTTAACTAAATCAGCCAGGGGTCAGCCGAACTCCACCAGAAGTGGGGAATGTCTTTCAAGATCTCCACCTTCCCAAACAACCTTGCCCCCGTCTTTTCAGGGATTAGCTACAGTTTCTTCGCTCTCAGCCAGTCTCCCACACCCTCGCCCGACAGTGATTTAGGGGTTATGATGCCAGAGAATCCACCCTCCAAGGCAGCCATCTTCTCCAGGGGAACAGATCTGTGTTGTCCAGAGTTCAGCTGGGAGATCTCCAGGCCCCACCTGGCCCACCTGGAAGCTACCCTAAGCCTCCTGGCAGCACCCACGGGGTGACCTCACACCCCCTGGCCTGCCTGACTCACCCAGGACTGCCTCCTGGATCCTGCTCAGCGGCAGCCGCCCGAGGAAAGTCAGTCCGGTCTCCTGGACAGAGCTACGGAGCACCATCTCAGGGATTCCAGCCACACACTTTCAGCGTAACCAACCTCACAGGGCTGTTGTGAGGATAAAAAGGAGCAGAGGAGAAGGATGCCAGTCCCTTTGGTCCCCCCACTGTGAAGGAAAGCAGGGTACAATTAAAAGAAGAATAAAAGTTGCTGAAGATGAGAGCAGAGAAAAGGTCGGTTGGTGAATGGCTGAGAAGGAGACGAGGAGACAGGGAAAGGAGAGAGGATATGGGGGCTGCCAAGAGGAGGAAAAGAGGAAATGGGGGGGGGAGCAGAGGAAAAAGTGAGGTGTGCCCCCCAAAGTCCTTGAGGGCTCCCTGCCATGCAGGTCGGCCTGGCCCAGTGGCCGGCATCATCACAGAACTGGGCCGCAGGTTTCCTAGGCAAATATAGGCTGGCTCAAAGAGGAGGTGCTACGGGGTCTTTCAGGAAAGGGACATGTGAAATAGCTAAGTTCTCGCTGCTTCCCATTTGGAAATAAAGAAATACAGAAGTCCAGAAATTTCTGCAGCAACCAAACACATTGCTTTGAAGAAGCCCCCCCCCCCCAATTTAATCCTTACAACTGTCTTGCAAGGTCTGTTAGCCTGAAAATGTGACTCCCAAGTCTACTGTGGATTAGAACCCAGATCCACCAAGTCCATAACCCAACACTCTGGCCCTTGAACTTAACTGGCCCACATCATGAATGGGGGCAAACCGGGTCGGCTTCATTCATGGGGATCAGTCCTGGCCCCAGGTGCGAGTCTCAAGTGTCTGCAAGAGGATTTAATTAGAGTTTTATATACAACTGAAAAAAGTCACACCACACTAACCTTTGACACATTTAATGAAGCCCAACTCATAGAAACCATCACAGGGCACAGAAAACACAAAGTCTGATACAAATAACTATCTCTTTAGCAACCTTCATGCAGACACCTTTCCAAAGTAAAGTAGTGAGATGAAATATCTCAGCCTGCTGCATAAAGCCACAGTCTCTGAGGAGGGATTCAAGGGGACCTCTGCAGAGTCAGAGGTGGGGAGTCAGCCTTGGGCCCAGGGCTCACTTCCGGTCACCTAAGAACATAAGAGAAGCCAGTGTTGGATCAGGCCAGGGGCCCATCCAGTCTGTCACACAGTGGCCAAAAATACCAGGTGCCATCAGGAGGTCCAGCAGTCGATCCAGGACACTAGAAGCCCTCCCACTGCTGCCCCCTCCAGCACCAAGAATACAGAGTATTCCTTGCCCCAGAGTCCCTATCTGTACCTTGTGGCTGATAGCCACTGATGGACCTCTGCTCCAGATGTTTTATGTAATTCCCTCTTGAAGCTGCCCATGCTTGTAGCTGCCACCACCTCCTGTGGCAGTGAATTCCATGTATTAATCACTCTTTGGGTGAAGAAGTACATACTTTTATGCATGCTAACCCGACCGCTCAGCAATTTCATGGAGTGCCCACGAGTGCTTGTATTGTGAGAAAGGGAGAAAAGTACCTCTTTCTCTACCTGCTCAATCCCATTCATAATCTCATAAACCTCGATCATGTCACCCCTCAGCCATCATTTCTCCATGCTAAACAGCCCCAAGCGCTTTAACCTTTCTTCATAGAGAAAGTGTTCCAACCCTTTTATCATTCTAGTTGCCCTTTTCTGCACTTTTTCCAAAGCTATAATATCCTTTTTAAGGTGTGGTGACCAGAACTGTACACATTATTCCAAATGAGGTCGCAACATTGATTTACACAGGGGCATGATGATATTGGCTGATCTGTTTTCTATACCCTTCCTAATAATCCCCAGCACACCATTGGCCTTTTTTATCGCAGTCGTGCACAGTTTTGACATTTTCAGCGAGTTATCTACTATGACTCCAAGATCTTTCTCTTGGTTAGTCTCTGCAAGTTCTGACCCCATCAACGTCTATTTATAGCTAGGATTTTTGGCTTCAATGTGCATCACTTTACACTTGGCCATACTGAACCCCATTTGCCATGTTGAGGCCCACTCACCCATCCTTGACAGATCCCTTTGGAATGCCTCACAATCTCTAGATCATGGGGGGGGGGGTTGTTAGAGAAGGAGGAGGGAATCTTACTTCTTCCTGATTCTCTCTGGGAGAACCTGGGGAGTGGGTAGGGAGGACAACAGGAATTGGGGAATTTCTGCCCCCAAGGTTCACCTGCCAACTCCACGGATACCAGTCCATTTCCAGTATACTGAATGATATTTCAACCCAAATATACCCTATTGCCAGAACTCATTGGTGTAGTGGCTTTGTGTGTAGACTCTGAACTGGGAGAACTGGATTTGATTCCCCACTCCTCCACTTGCAGCTGCTGGATGACCTTGGGCAAGCCATAGTTCTGTCAGCTGTTCTCTCAAGGACAATTCTGGAAAGAGCTCTCCCTGCCCCACCTACATCACAGGGTGTCTGTTGTGGGGAGGGGAAGGGAAAGGAGTTTGTAAGCCGCTCTGAGACTCTGAGTGAAGGGCAAGGTATAAATCAAATCTTCTTCTTCTTCCTCTTCTTTGTGGTGAGACCCCAGAAAAGCTCACAGCAGGCTGGACTAGAAAGGGATTAGGGTTGGGTAATGCCTCTCTAGAACTGGCTATCAGATAAAAATGTTTGCAAATGAAGCATGCTGGCTGGTCACACTATGTTTACGACACTAGCAGAGACACTGTAGATATCTGTTAGCCTCAACTTGTCGATTTCCTCACAGGATTTCGGAAAGGAAATGTTTTTGCTAGTTTGGTAGATGTGAAAAAGGATTGGACAGACAATCTGAAGTAGAAAGCTTCACAGGGGAGAGCAACCACCAAAAAGGTCTGAGCACTCAAAATGTTTCTTCCATGTGGGTTCTTAGCTCCTGTTGAAGATGAGGAATCAAAATCAATCTCTTTCAACACTTTGTGCATATAAAAGCTTTTTCCCTCTGTGGGTTCTCTGATGCAGTTGAAGACCACCACTCTGACTGAATCTCTTTCCACACTCAGAGCATTCAAAAGGCTTCTCCCCGGTGTGGGTTCTTTGGTGCTTCTGAAGATTGCTACTGTGACTGAATCCCTTTCCACATTCTGAGCATTCAAAAGGTTTCTCCCCTGAGTGGGTTCTTTGGTGGTGTTGAAGTTGGCAACTCAGACTGAATCTCTTTCCACACTCTGAGCATTCGAAGGGTTTCTCCCCGGTGTGGGTTCTTTGGTGCTTCTGAAGATTGCCACTATGACTGAATCCCTTTCCACACACTGAGCATTCAAAAGGTTTCTCCCCTGTGTGGGTTCGTTGGTGGTGTTGAAGATAGCCATTATGACTGAACCTCTTTCCACACTCTGAGCATTCAAAGGGTTTCTCCCGTGTGGGTTTTTTGGTGCTTCTGAAGATTGCTACTATGAGTGAATCTTTTTCCACACACTGAACATTCAAAAGGTTTCTCACCAGTGTGGGTTCTTTGGTGCCGCTTAAGAGTGACACTGTGACTGAAACTCTTTCCACACTCTGAGCATTCAAAGGGTTTCTCCCCTGTGTGAGTTCTCTGATGTTGTTGAAGATTGAGATTCCTATTGAATTTCTTTCCACACACTGAGCACTGAAAATGTTTTTCTCCTGTATGAGTTCTCTGATGCCACTAACGATAGCCACTCTGACTGAATCTCTTTCCACACACAGAGCATGCAAAGGGTTTCTCCCTTGTGTGGGTTCTCTGATGCTCTTGAAGATGGCGACACTGACTGAATCTCTTTCCACACTCTGAGCATTCAAAAGGCTTCTCCCCGGTGTGGGTTCTTTGGTGCAGTTGAAGGGTGCCACTGTGACTGAATCTCTTTCCGCACTCTGAGCATTCAAAGGGTTTCTCCCCTGTGTGAGTTCTCTGATGTTGTTGAAGATTGAGACTCCTATTGAATTTCTTTCCACACACTGAGCATTGAAAAGGTTTTTCCCCTGTATGAGTTTTCTGATGCCATTGACAATAGCCACTCTGACTGAATCTCTTTCCACACACTGAGCATTCAAAGGGTTTCTCCCCTGTGTGGGTTCTGTGATGCTCTAGAAGATGGCCACTCTGACGGAATCTCTTTCCACACTCTGAGCATTCAAAGGGTTTCTCCCCTGTGTGGGTTCTTTGGTGCAACTGAAGACGCCCTCTATGACTGAATTTCTTTCCACACCCTGAGCATTCAAAAGGTTTCTCCCCTGTTTGGGTTCTTTGATGCTGATGAAGATGGTCACTCCGACTGAATTTCTTTCCACACACTGAGCATTCAAAAGGTTTCTCCCCTGTGTGGGTTCTTTGGTGCAATTGAAGATGGTCACTCCGACTGAATTTCTTTCTGCACTCTGAGCATTCAAAAGGTTTCTCCCTTTTCTGAGTTCTCTGATGCTGTTGAAGAGTGCCACTGTGACTAAATCTCTTTCCACACGGTGAGCATTCGAACGGTTTCTCCCCTGTGTGAGTTCTTTTGTGCCACTGAAAATTGCCACTGTGACTGAATCTCTTTCCGCACACTGAGCATTCAAAAGGTTTCTTCCCTCTGTGTATTCTTTGGTGCACAAGGAGCTGTGATGGATTTCTGAAGTACTTTCCACACTGTATGGATTTACTTGTCTTCATTATCCCATGCTTTGGGAGATATACATCACACTTTCTTCCATTTTGCTTCTCAATCATACGGCCGCCTTTCTTGCTCTTTGGTTTGCCTCGATTCCTGATTGTTTCTTTCAAGTCTTCATTTTTAATGCTACCTGGACTTTGCTGGTGAAGTTCCTCACCCTCCTCATTCCTCTGATCATCCTCTGCTGGAATAAATAGAGAGATCCTGTTAGCACCTAGGGAGGGGGCTGATAAGGTCCAAAGACATCTACGTGACTGTAGTAAGAAAGGCCTGATGGTGCTTTGGCCTCATCTGGCTTGGCTGATCTTAACCATCCATCCACCTTTCACCAGAATATCTTAAGGATACCTCACCCCCCCAAGAGCCACAGCTGAGTTCCTGCCCAGAGGGTGTTTCCGAGCCTCTAGATGTCAGGGCCCCAGAAGGCCTCTCTCCAGCCTTACCCAGTGGGCTGTATGACCGTCCCAAACCAAATGCTGCTCAGAAGTGAATCAGAAATCCCCCACGGCCAATGTTCCCTCTAAGTTGTAGAGTCTTGTGAGCAAAGATTCTACTTTGTGAGCTACTGGCATTAAAGTTGTGAGTGACCAATTTGGCTACTGCATAAATTAGTTAGCTCTGGAGCCATCCTTCCTGAGCCAAGACAAAAATCTATGAGCTGGAGGCTAAAAAACTGTGAGCTAGCTCACACTAACTCACCTTAGAGGGAACACTGCCCACGGCTATTCCTTGCCTGTTCCCTTAACCATAGAGGATACTTTATGGTGGGAGATTTCACAACTGCAATCAAGATTTACTAAAGATAAAGCAATGATTTTTTATAGTTCAAAAACAGATTTAGACAAAATATGGCTATCAACCTCCGATAAGCTGATTCAAAAGTTGTATAATTTTTTACTACATGATGTAATGCAAGATGAAGTAGTTAAATCTTCAATGGTTGTATGGATGCAGGATATAGGATATAGCCTGAACAGAGATGACTGGTCAAAAGTCTGGAAAGCAGCCAAATTACTAAGATCAATGTTGTATAAAGAAAATATATTTAAAATGTTCCATAGGGGGCTCTGGTCACCAGATAGAATGGCCAAATGTTATAAGGAGGTATCAAGAAACTGTTGGAGGTGTAAAAATAAGATAGGTACATTTTTTCTCATGTGGTGGCAGTGCAAGAAGATTTATAAGTTTTGGAAAAATATTAAACAGCTAATATTAGAGATTATGGATATAGATCTACATCTGTTACCAGAAATTTATTTGCTAAATATAATACCAGAAGGGTTTGGATGTGATGATACATGTATTTTGTCATATATCCTTACCGCAGCCAGAATTCTTGTTGCTAAATGTTGGAAAGCAGAGAAATTACCCATTAGAGAAGAGTTGGTTACTAAAATATCTGAACCTGAAGAAATGGACAAACTGAATATGATACTTTCAGGAAAAGATGGAAAAGCTTTTCAAAAAAGATGGTACAGAGTTAACAAATGGTTTGGAAAGAATGTTTAACGTAAACTCCAAAAAATTAGTTATGTATTGTATTTTCATTTTTGCTTTTGTAACATAAAAGTCTACAAATAAATTTAATAGTAATAAAAAAGGAGACTCACTTTCAAGCAGCTCATCTGGGAAGGAGACGTGATCTTGGGGTCCTCTTGAGGAACTCTCCAGCCTTTCTTTGGATGTGAAGCCGTTGTCTGTCTCCACCGCAGTCTCTCTAATACTTCTAGCTTCTTTCGCAGAGAGAGAGAGAGAGAAAGTGATCATTCTTATATGGGGAAGGAAAGAAATTCAAGAGTTCAAATTCTTCTGGAAGGATGGAACCACAGTCAAGATAAAAGCCCACAATCCCAAACCAGTTAAGGGGAATGGGTCTGTGAGGCAAAGCACCCTTCTTTCCCCAAGGTTTACTATGATTATTAAGGGGGCTGGTCTGACTTGCAGGTGTTTGTGATTTGAGTCTCCCTGCAGCTAACATCCTGATCTTTCTCAAGGCCGGATTCCAGAATGTGGTCTTTGGTTAATCGTGAGTACCTGTAGTCAGTGGTATGAACAGGAGGGAGGGGGGGATCAGGAGGGTCCTGCCAGCCTCTGGAAAATCCCGTTAGGAAGGACACTTGATTGGGTCGTTAGGATCACCTGACCTCAAGAGGTAGAAGGTAAAATACGGGTTTACACCAGAGGGAAGCCATGCTAACTTTATGCTCATAGCTTTTCTTGCTTCATCAGAATGAATAGTTTTAGGCAGAGTAACTTTTCTTGCAAGCTTTGCCATCGGTCTGGGCAGAAGGGGGATTCTTGGGGGAGGGGGGCACGGCTTGTGGGGCAGATGGGGAACCCGGTGTGGGGGGGGGAGGCTGTGGGCGTGGCCAACTCAGAAGCCAGCTGGAACTCCGCTCCTGTGTGTTCCTGCCCCAAATAGCCCTGTCCTTCCTGATCTTTTGACTGGAGATGCTGGGGATTGAACTTGGGGCCTCCTGCATGCCAAGCAGAGGCTCTGCCACTGAGCCACAGCCCCTCCCCAAGTAGTGGGACAGGCTTCAAAACAGTGTGTTGCTGTTCAATATTTTGATTCATGCCTCAACCCAATCGCACCTTTGGCACCCCTTACCCAGAAAGACCACGTTCCCGTAGTTCTCCCGCATGACTTCCCTGTGCAGAGCTCTTTGTCCCGGATCCAGCAGGGCCCATTCGGCCTCCGTGAAAGAGACGGCCACCTCCTCAAAGGAAAAGGGGCCCTGGAGGGAGAAGCGGATTCCCTCGTCAGAGATCATGCCAGGAAGAGATGGCACAGGGGAAGGGAGTAGTCTGGGAAGGGATGGTAGGGGAAAGGGAACGGCGTTCAGAGGGTCTCTCGCCCGGACACCTTGTGGAAACTGCAGGAGCAAAAGGCTGTGTCCCCCGCTCAACTCTCCTACCTGGAATGGAGGAGCAGCCGCTGTTTCCACTTCTCTGAAGAGAGGACGGCTCAGCAGCATCTCTTCCCTGCCTGTTTCTGAGACAAAGGAGGAAGGAAGGGCCTTTGCTTGTTTGTTCCCGGCTTCACACACACACATGCCCTTCCCCGGAGTTTGAAACCTCGCCCTGGCAGCACCCTCAGTTGTTGGAAGCCACCCTGAGCCCTGCTTGCGGGAAAGGAGCGGGATATACATTGAATAAACAAACAAATGACTTCATCAAGACTTTTTATTAAATTCTGACAGAGGCAGAAGAGAAGCACCAGGTGCCTGTGAGCCTGGCCTGGGGGTAGGGAAAGAGGGAGGTGGAGATAACGCTGCGTGGCATGTTGTGCTCTGGCCTACAGGCCCTGTTCAACCCTGCACGTGAAGGGGTTCCCACTCCCTGGACAGCCTTTTTTCCCTCTCCCTCCAGGAACCTGCCACCAACACCTGACCTCTGTAAGGAATTGCCCACTGGCAGGACCAGGAGTCCCAGTTTCCTTTCCAAGCTCTGAGGCCTGGCCTCCGTGATTCCCACTGCCCAGTGTTCTAGAGGTCTACAAAGTCCCCATTACCTTGAAGTTTGCTCCAGCCCTTCAGGCGAGCACATGGTCAATGGCTGCCTTCCCCTGGAGAGGTCTGTGTGCGTTCATGGACTCTGCACCCCAGGAGAAGAGACCTCCTTCCTACAGCAAGGAGTTTTTATCATCTCTGTTTCTCTTCCCACTGACCTGGCCAGGTCAGGTCAAAGAGCTGTTTCCTGGAGATCTCCAAGAATCCCCTTCCTGAAGTTCCTCTAGCATTTCACACCTCCAACACTCTGTTCCCTGCTTGGAATTAGATCTTAGAAACTGGATTTCAGAGCTCTGCTGCCCCAGAAGGTGGAGGCTCCCTTTATGCACCAGATTGAATAGCTCTGCTGAGATTTTTTTACCTTTTCTCTTCTGAGCCACCCTGAGTTCCTCTTATGGAAGGAAGGTAAGATATGAACATTGAAATTAATGGAAGGAATTGCCCTCCAAGAATTTGTCCAATCTCCTTTTAGAGGCATCACAGTTAGTGGACATTGAGTGCTGCAAATTAACTCGGTGTTGTGTGAACGGATATTTCTGAACTCTCTACCCATCAGAATCCCCAGTGTGCCCCAATCACACCCTGGCATGACGAGTTTTCCTTACCCCTGGAGATGGCATCTTGCACATGCTCCAGGGCCTGCGTCCTCTGCCCTTGGTCCAAGGAAGCTCCTTCCACCTCAGGGAACGTAGCTCCTGTCTTCGGGGATGGTCCCCACGTCTGAAACAGCAGCGAGGGAGAGGGGTAAGAGATGGAATGGAAAAGAGACCAAGGAATGGATCCTGCCCCTCTCCCAGACTCTGCACCCTTCCATCAGCAGACCTGGAGGGATAAGAAAGTCTCTGGATAAGGCCAGATATCATTGTTTCAATTGGACAGATCTGGAGGGAATCTGCTCACCTGTTCTGCCTGCCTCTTCTCCTCTGCCTGACTCAGGAGGAAACCTTCGGCCAGGGCCACCGCCTGGGAACTGGTCTCCGGCCCGCATCCTCTGACCCAGCCCTGCATTTCCCGGGGCAGGAGAGTCAGGAACTGCTCCAGGGTCACCAGGTCCAAGATCTGCTTCTTGGTGTGCCTCTCCGGCTTCAGCCAGTGGCTGCAAAGTCCATGGAGCTGGCTGCAAACCTCTCGGGGCCCATCGGCCTCACGGTAGCGGAACTGCCGGAAGCGTCGGCAATCTACATCTGGGACTGCAGTGAGCGGAGAATGAATCTCTGGCACCGGGCCTTCCCAGGATTCAGCATCGCTCCCAGCTGGGGTGGGATGGGGGCCTTTCCTTGCTGTCTTGCCAGTTCCAGGTCCAACCGGGTTCTGCTCGTCCATCTCCTTCCCCTTCTCTTGGGTCACCCCTGATGGTGTAGAGATGCTTTCAGTCGCTTGGCTTCTCTCTGGGGCGAGAAGGAGAGACACAGACAGTCACATGGGAGATCAGAGAGAATGGAGAGACACCCCTGAGCATCACAGACCTTCACGTGCTCAGGAGACACAGGAGAATTGCCCTGGTGGATCAGAACAAAAGGGTTTGTAGACCAGGTTCAATATCATCTTGGAAATGAGGATTGTAGTGACATCTAGGGCACCTGCACTTTATGTATTATTGGACTGTTTTGTGTTGTTTTAATCATGGCTTTGGGCCTATTGTTTAATCTCGGCATCGTGCCCTAATTGTTAGCCGCCCTGAGCCCATTTGGGGAGGGTGGGATATAAATCGAATAATAAATAAATAAATAAATTACACACCAAGCTGTTTCAGATATGCCTCTACGATTCTTTGGGAAAGTTAAGCGTCTCTGTTTGGTTAAGGATTTTCACAAGCTTAGCTTCCAGGCTCCAATGAGATCGGACTGGCCCGGGTCATCCTGATCAGAGCCCAGAGCAATGGACCTACTGCCAGTTTCCCCCCACCCAAAAGTCCGCTGTTGGTGGGGAAGGTGAGAGGGCAGGGGAGAGGGGCTAGGGAGGGGGAGCTGCACCCAACGTGTGCCCCCAAAGTCCAAAGCCCTGCATCTTTCTGTCCACACAGTCCCCACACTTGCTTTGAGTCCCATCTTTCCAGAAAAACGACACCCAAGGGAGGGGGTTGGGATGAACACTGAGAGGCCGGGAAGAGCCAGAAGGTGAGAAATCGCAGAGGCCGGAGAAAAAGGAGAGGGAGGCTCTTCCAGCTGGGGAGGGGGAGAGAGGAGGAGCTCTGGAAGCCCCCTTGGAAGGCAGGAACATGTTTTCTTCCCCTTTTCCTCATGCTGGAGAAATCCCTTCCCTCCCCTTTGGCCCAGCACACTCGGGGACCAGGGCGCCGGAATCAGAGGCTGGATGGTGGCCCACGGCTTTGCCAGTTAACCCCTGCCTCTTCTCCTCGTTCTCCCAGGCCTGGATTCTAACCGCCCTTTGCACAAATGAGGAAGAGGAAACGGCTTCTTTCTAAACCATTGACAGGAGGATGGAGAGGATCCTCTACTTTTTTTCTCCAGAGAGCATTCCCGCCCACCCTCATTTTTATCTGTCTATCTATCTATTTATCAAATCTATATCCCGCTCCCTTTCCCCTGAGTGGGATTTGGGGCAGCGAACAGCATGTAAACAATGAAAACAAAACAATTTTTTTTAAAAAATCTCAAAAATATAAAACTATTTTAAAAAATCGATCCCCGTTAAAATCCATCCCCTCTCAAGCAGGGTGGGATGCACGGGTGGCGAAGGTGCAGCTGAAGCGGGCCAGCGGCCTGGGGGACCACAAGCGTTGGTTTTATTTGTCCGCACAATCGTCCTGTGAAGTGCAACAGGCTGCCAGATTCATGGTGGAGAGATTTGAACCCGGGCCTCCCCCTTCTTAGTCTGACCCACTCACCATTGTAACCTACCATTCCACGCTGGTTCTAAGTCCGAGGGAAAGCTCAGTCTCAGGACAGGCGGTATGGGCATGCGCAGACTAGGCTTGCCAACCTCCAGGTAGGGCCTGGAGATCTCCTGGAATTAGTTGTCCTGGAGAAAATGACAACTTCAGAGGGTGGGATTTGAGGCACGATCCCACCCGCTGCGGTCCCAAACGCCACCCTTCCCAAAATCCACTCCCAGATCTCCGGGAATTTCCAAATCCTGAGTCAGCAACACACCCACTTACTTCTTATACTGTTTGGCTGCCCTCAGGAGAGCTTTCCCAGGAGAGCTTCCCACTCCTCCGGTGCCTGCAGGACAAGCGTCCCTGCGCTGACCTCGGCGGGGAGGGGGGGGGAGGTCCAGGCCGCCGCCGCCGCCGCCCACAAAACCTGCAGGGAGAGTTTAGCTCCCCCCCGCCGGCACCCCCCCCGCAGAAGCCGCCCCGGAGCCCTTGGCGGAGCCTCCTCCTTGCAGGGGGCAAAAGGGCTCCTTTCCGGACTGGCGGCCCGGGGGGCTTCGGCCGCACGGGGGCGGGGGGGGCGCTGGACACGCCTTCAGCCGGAGCGGGAGCCGGAGGGCAGCCCGGCCGCCCAGTCGCGGGGAAGGGGGGGCAGCCCCAAGGACGCCCCCTCCCCTCCTCCTCCTCCTCCGCCCGCTCCCACCTCCGCCCAAGCCCCGCTCCGGCCAGCCCTCCTCTCTTTGGCAGGCGCCCGGGGAAGGAGAAGAAGAAGAAGAAGGGCCGTGCGGGCGCGCGCGAGAGGGAGAGCGCTTCTGCCCAGAATTCGGTCCCGTCGGTCCCGAAGGCGGCCCTGGACTCGAACCTGGTTCCCGGCCCCGCTGCAGGAGTCCAGCGAGGAGGGCTGCCCGGCTGCTACGGCCCTGAGCTGGGCGGCGGAGGAGGCGCCCCCACGTCCTCGGGCTGCGGCTGGCTTGGTCCTCCTCGCCGAAGGAGGCCCGGCAGGAACGGCGCCTCCCCCCCAGCAGGAGTCGGGCGAGGGAGGGAGGGAGGGAGGGGGTGCTCCGCGGCACTCGACGCCCCCCTTCACGCCCCCCCCCCACTGGCACTGCCGCCTCCTGGCCACGCCCGCACGGATGGAGGCGGAGGGGGAGGAGGAGAGGGGGGGGCGCAGGCCGGGCGGGGTTTTCTCTGCACGCACCGCCCTTCCTGCCCTGAACCGGGGAAAGGGAACCCAAAGAGAGAGCGAGAGAGGGGAGGGAGGACACCGCCCACCCAGGCAGTCTGCGCGGCCCAGGCTCCCCTTTCTTCATAGGGAAGGTGTTCCAACCCTTTTATCATTCTAGTTGCCCTTCTCTGCACTTTTTCCAATGCTATAATATCCTTTTTGAGATGTGGCGACCAGAACTGTACACAGTACTCCAAATGAGGTCGCACCAATGATTTATACAGGGGCATGATGATACTGGCTGATTTGTTTTCAGTTCCCTTCCTAATAATCCCTGTATAATGAATGTTCAAACTATCACACAATTGCACTCATTTCACAGGCTAGCAAGGTCATGCTCAAGATCCTACAAGCTAGGCTCCAACAGTACCTGGATAGAGAACTGCCAGAAGTACAAGCTGGGTTTCAAAGAGGTAGAGGAACTAGAGATCAAATTGCCAACATCCGCTGGATTATTGAGAAAGCAAGAGAGTACCAGAAAAACATCTACTTCTGCTTCATTGACTATGCTAAAGCCTTTGATTGTGTGGATCACAATAAACTATGGCAGGTTCTTAAAGAGATGGGAGTACCGGACCACCTCGCATGTCTCCTGAGAAACCTGTATAAGGGTCAAGAAGCAACAGTTAGAACCGGATATGGAACAACTGATTGGTTTAGCATAGGAAAAGGAGCACGACAAGGATGTATATTGTCACCTTGCTTATTTAATTTATATGCAGAGTACATCATGCGAAATGCTGGCCTGGATGAATCACAAGCTGGAGTTAAGATTGCTGGGGAAAAGATCAATAACCTCAGATATGCAGACGATACCACTCTGATGGCAGAAAGTGAAGAGGACCTGAAGAGCCTCTTGCTCAGGGTGAAAGAGGAGAGCGCAAAAGTGGGCTTGAAGCTCAACATCAAAAAACTAAGATCATGGCATCTGGCCCCATCACTCCTTGGCAAATAGAAGGGGAAGTCGTAGAAGTAGTGACAGACTTCACGTTCCTGGGATCCCAGATCACTGCAGATGGTGACTGCAGCCATGAAATTAAAAGACGCCTGCTCCTTGGGAGGAAAGCGATGGCAAACCTAAACAGCATGATAAAAAGCAGAGACATCACCCTGCCAACAAAAGTCCACATGGTCAAAGCAATGGTATTCCCCGTAGTAATGTATAGCTGCGAGAGTTGGAATATAAGGAAGGCCGAGCGACGAAGAATAGATTCTTTTGAACTGTGGTGCTGGAGAAGACTCTTGAGAATCCCTTGGACTGCAAGGAGATCAAATCATTCAATCCTAAAAGAAATCAACCCTGACTTTTCCCTGGAAGGCCAGATCCTAAAGTTGAAGCTCAAATACTTTGGCCACCCAATGAGAAGGGAGCACTCACTGGAAAAGACCCTGATGCTGGGAAAGATCGAAGGTCAAAGAAGGGGACGGCAAAGGATGAGATGGTTAGACAGTGTCATCGATGCAACGAACATGAAATTCAGCAAACTTCAGAGGACAGCGGAAGACAGGAGGGCCTGGCGTGATCTAATCCATGGGGTCGTGAAGAGTCGGACTCGACTGTGCGACTGAACAACTACTAAAGACACATGTACATTCTCTGTGTCTGTAATGACTAGGTACAGCAGCTCCTACTGGATTATACTACATTCAAACAATCCCCCCCCCTTCAGCCAAAGCCAATGGATACAGTTCGCGCCCATGGGAACCTAAGTGGGCTAAGCGGGCAAAAAAGCAAAACATACTAGGAACCGTTACAGTTCCCAGCGAGGCTCCAGCAGCTGGAGCAAGGTCAGGGACCTGATAAGAGGCTGCGTGAAAACTTCAGAGGAAAGGAAGGAGGCAGCAGGACTCCTCCCGCATACCAGGACATGACAGGTTTACTTGACAATCTGACCTAAATGGGACTTCGACGGGATGGGCCATGTGTATCATAAAATATAATACCAGGTAGCAGAGATATGAACTTTATAAAGGACACAAACACAATTAAATATATTATTTCCTTACTTAAAATACAAGCATGCTTAAAACTCTTTTGCTATTTTATTTATTGAACAGTCTTTGATAACTGCCACTTCCCAAACCTCCTCCTCCCTTTAAGAGATACCTGCCTAAAATGGAAAGGTGGGGGAACAGTGGGATTGGGCAATGCAATTTTAAAAATAAAACGTAAAGAGAAAGCACAAGGATCACAGCAGAAACTAAAAATATAAAATGCTCTGAGACAAGGAAAACATGAAATGGCTGGGCACTGCAAGCTTCTCCCCCATCCCACCCCCAGGTTTCCCAGAGTGGCAGCAGCTCTTCAGTCTTACGCCCCCCAATTGGCTGTGGGTTCCCAGGTCAGAGTACCCACTCAGGCACCCGTTCTCAGGTCCATTCAGAAGAGACAAACTGGCTCAAAACATCAACTGTTTCTTTGTAAGGAGACAACTTCAGCAAGCAACAGGTTCAGCTAGCATGCAAGCACTGGAAAGTGAAACTACTTGAGTTCCGCTCTATTGAAATACATTGCAGCACAGACAAAGTTGCAAAGAAAATGTGGAATGTATTTGGAAAGTACTGGGTTCCATACATCAGGACTCTGACCACGACATAGGCAAAGATGCGTTTATTGGTACTTTACATAACACAAACCAACAGCCGGGTGCCCAACTATATACATTGAGGGGGGAAAGCCTCGTTGTTCTATTGGCAAGTTCAAACTTCCCGCCAAGGTCCCTATTAGCTCCTTACTTGGGAGGTTCAGGAGCCTAGTCCCTATTGCCTTCGGGATTGAAGGTTGGCTGCCTCTGGCTGGCACCAGCCCCTAGTCTCGGGACATAACATCCCTCCCTCCATGGTTTCGTCCCTCCCTCGATGACGTAGTCTTTCAGATAGGAGGAGGCCTGCACTCCCCGAGAGACCTCCTGGGGGCTGGCACCGGGGCCAGGTCGGACCTGTCGGGGTGAGATGCGGGAACCGGAGTTGGGGTGGCTGTTGCAGTTGCTGTGGCAGCAGCAGAGTCTCAAGAGTCTTCTGCAGCCAGACTTTCTTCTTCTTGGGGAAGGCGCTCCCACCCCTCCGCAGGTTGCTCTTCGGCTGCCTGGTTGGGGACCTCTGGGATGTTGGTTTGTGGCGAGGGCCCCCTTGCTTCCGGTGTTTGTCACCAATGAAATTGGTCAACGTGCTTTCATAGCAGTTGGTCCCCATCTGTGACGACCCCATAAGACACTGGGCCGGTAGGTTTAATGATACGACCAGCCACCCATGGAGGACCCGTCCTGAAGTTTTTAAAATAGACGGGTTCCCCAAGGAAGAACCCCCTTGGTGCCTCCCTGTCCTCAACTAACTTTTGGGGATTGGGTGCATGGTCGGGGTGGAACCAGTCCAAGAGGGTGGCTGGGTGGCGGCCCATCAGCAGCTCCGCTGTGCTGTGGCTGGAGACCGGGTTTGGGGTTGTCCTCTGTGTCAGGAGGAAGCCCTGGAACTCGGCCAAGGTGAATGCGGCCCCGTTATCTGACACGATCGTGTCTGGTAAGCCGTGTGTGGAAAAGACCCGGCGGAGGGACCTAATTACATCTTTAGAAGATGTGGTGGACACCAGGCTGATCTCTGCCTACTTGGAGTAGAAGTCAACTGTTATTAAGAACAGTAGCCCTTGGAATGGGCCAGTGAAGTCCACATGGAGCCAGGACCATGTTTTATGGGTCGACTCCCATTGTTGTATTGGGGCGCTTGGAGGGTTGGGGTGGACTTCTTGGCAAATTTTGCTCCCCCGGACCCATGGCTCGATTTCTGCATCTATCCCGGGCCACCAAATGTAACTCCTTGCTAGGGCCTACATGCAGACTACGCCCGGGTGTGCTTCATGTAACGTGTGTGGGACCCCGTCTCATGGTTCCTGGTATCACCACCCTGTCTCCCCAGAGCAAGCATCCTTTTAGGGCCGAGAGTGCATCTTTCCTCACCTTATATGCTGTAAACTCTGTCCCTGTGGAAGTGGATGGCCACCCCCTTACCACCCAGCCCAAGACCCAGGAGAGGACGGGGTCCCTGGATGTGCAGGTGGCCACATCTGCAACCTGAAGGGGGGGTTCCGGGAGGCCTTCCAGCATGAGCACCCCCAGGGCAGGAGCAGGGTCCTCCTCTGTTGAAGGAAGCGGGAGCTGACTCAGGGCATGCCCCATCGCCTTGCCCGGCCTATGTTCCAGCCGGTATTGGTACCCTGCCAAGAACAGGGACCCACAAAGAACTCTAGGTGACAGGACCTGCGGCATCTGCTTGTTGGCCACGAATAACCCCAGGAGCAGCTTGTGATCCATGACTATCATGAAAGGGCAGCCATAGATGAAATTGTGAAATTTCTTAACACCCGCCACGATAGCGAGCCCCTCCCAGTCTATCTGCGCGTAATTGCACAGGCCCACTGGACCAATTTGTCCAAAAGTCTGTGTGGGGGTTCCGCCACGGCAGCCTTGTGCGGCAGGAAGGCATGGTCAAAGTTAATGAGGCCCAGGAAGGCCTGGAGCTCCTGCTTACAATGCGGTGCTGGGGCCTCCACAATAGCCTTCACCTTGTCCTGTGCGGGGGTGGAGACCCCAGGAACTCCACCTCTGAAACCCCCAGGAGGCATTTCTCTTTCTTGACTTTCAGTCTGGGATCCCTTTCAACAAACTGCCCATTAGTTGTTAGAATATCCCAGGGGCCATACTGACCCAGACTGCAGCCTCTTAACCTTAAACGCCCCCCGGTGTGTAACTATCGTTTGGGCCAAGGCCATGGCCTCATCGACCGGTAACTGCTGGTACGCCTGAGCGAGATCCAGCTTACTGAAAATAGTCGCCCCTGCCAGGGACACCAGCATGTGGCTTACTACCGGCACCGGGTAGGAGTGTGCCTGGAGGGCCTGGTTTATGGTGCATTTATAATCTGCGCAGATGCGGATGTCACCATTAGGTTTTACGGGAGTCAGTATTGGAGTTTCCCAAGGGGAATGGGAGAACCCCCGTCGAGACCCCCAGCCAGTCCACTTCGGCATCAATCTTTGGCCACAAGGAGAGCGGTGCTGTACGGAACCGCTGGCGGATGGGAACTATGCTTGGGTCAAGCTGTAAGGACACCGGGGGTCCCTTGTAACATCCCAAAGCCCCATCAAACACTGCGGGTAATTCCCAGCAGATCTCCCCAAAGTCCTGCTGCAAGCATTTATTAACCCCCCCCATAGTTATACCCAGCGCCTCGAACACGGCCCAGTCCAGAAGGCTTACAAGGTTACCCTCCAGCACCACCAAGTCCAGATTCCCCACAAAGTCCTGGCATTGCACCCGAAAAGTCCCGACCCCCTCGATTGGGACTGGAGTTCTCTGAAAATCCACTAAGCTCAATGGCGAGGGCTGCAGAGGGGGTCCCCCTGATGGGCAAAGCGGAAATGATGGACACCGCGGACCCCAAATCCACTTCCATGGGGCAGGGGGACCCCTCGATCCTGACTTGCACTTGGATCTTCGGGGTGGCAGACAGATTGGGGAGGCGCAGTACCTGAAGTGGCTGGTTGGTGAGGTGGTAGAGGCCGGAGGTCTCAGCAGCAGACTCGTGTGCAGAAGCGGTATAGCGGCGGGGCTGCGTGGAAGCCTGCGTGTTCCGGGGGCCCTTTGACTGGCAGACTTTGGCGAGATGGCCGTTTCCCACAGATGTGGCAGGAAACGTTCCGGAAACGACATGTCTTCTTCACGTGGGCCTCTCCGCAGCTGCCACATCGGGAGCAGCTGGGGGCCTTACTGGTGTGACTGCTGGTCAGCAGCCCCTGCTGCGGACGGCGTCACGGTTGCCAGGCGATGCAGACATCTTCCTCATCCAAGTTTTCCGGGCTGTATCCCGTCCTGGCCTGATGTGCGGCGGCTGATGGGCGCTCCTAGTGTGATGCCTCGTGCGCTAGGGTGAGTGGGAAGGCCTCTTCCAGGGTGATCTGGCGGCTGCCGATCATCTTCCTCTGCAGTTTGGCGTCTGACAACCCCCACACGAATTGAGTCAAGAGGTTATCGGCCATCTTCGGGAAGGAGCAGTCCACCGCAAGGGCACACAGGGCGGCCATAGAGGCAGCAGCGGATTCTCCTTGGGCCTGCACACGTCCTTGGAACCTCCATCCGTCTAGCTAGGAAGGTCGGCTT
The DNA here is from genome assembly GCA_029375565.1 of Gekko gecko. Lineage (NCBI taxonomy): Eukaryota > Metazoa > Chordata > Lepidosauria > Squamata > Gekkonidae > Gekko > Gekko gecko. The sequence goes on from JAPDNY010000004.1 coordinate 8,030,171, forward strand.
CGGACTAAAGTAGTAGTAGTTGTTGTTTTTTTAAAGTACCCTAAGGTACACCCTTATTATTTTTCAATATGCACTACAGACATACAAACATACACATACGTAACATACACTAAACTACTACATGTAACACATATTCCAAGAGACTTATTTCTTATTCCTTCTTCAGTTAACTATTTTTCCCCCCAGTTTTCTATATTCAGACCAGGTTTGTCCTTTCTGTGTTCTCAAATCACATCGTTGAATGTCCATTTGCGCTTACATCATACCATTCATAAAATCTCTTCCATGTTTTTTGAAAGGTCCACTCTGCACCGGCTCTCATCGCTAAAGTCAGTCTGTCATTCTCTGCCGTTTCAAAAAGTTTATTCACATACTCACGCCTTGTTGGTATCTCCATTGTTTCCCAGTATTTGGGATACAAAATTCTCGCAGCTGTCGACATGTGAACAGTCAAATATCTATCTGCTTTATCAAAATCTTTCAGAAATATATTCAGCAGCAGCAATATATTCTGGGGTAAATGGAACATTATTTCTTATTATTTCTTTCATCATCTTATGAACCCATTGTTGAGGGCTTCCATTATCTCCTCAAACGAACACTCCAGGATGGCCCGGGTGACCAGGAGACTCTTGGCAAGCCAAACTGTGTCGGTCCCACAGGAACTCAGGTGGAGGGCTCTTCTTTTTCCCACATTGGTGAACCCATTTAGTTTGACGTAGCACATCAGCTGGTCCGTCCATGAGTCCCACACTTCGGGGTGTGATGGATCGAACTTGTTGAGGCTTCTGTGAGCAGCGACCATCACTCGATCACTTTGCGGGAGCAGTGTCTGGGATGCGGGGCGTTGCTCGGTGCTCGGGAGCGATGTGGCGCGGCGTTGGTTGGAGCGAGGCTCGGCGCTGCGATTCAGGCCTGACTCAGCAGAATCCCATCCTCACCGCCACTGTAAAGTTTTGGGTTCCATACATCAGGACTCGGACCACGACATAGGTGAAGACGCGTTTATTGGTACTTTACATAAATGAACACAAACCAATGGCCGGGTAGCCAACTATATACTTTGAGGGGGAGACAGCCTGTTGTTCCATTGGCGAGTTCAAACTTCCCACCAAAGTCCCTATTAGCTCCTTACTTGGGAATTCAGGAGCCTAGTCCCTACTGTCTTTGGGGCTGAAGCTTGGCTGCCTCTGGCTGGCGCCAGCCCTTGGTTTCAGGACATAACAGTATTTTCCATTAAGGTCTCTGGTCCCAGGTAGACTACTTAGGACTGGAAAGACAGCCACCGGAGGGAAACGACAGTCCCTGGGGGTAGCAGAAGGGTTCTGGGAATGGAGTTCCATTCCTAGAGTGGAATTCCATTCCCTGAAAGCTGCCACTGCTACTCCCAGAGGCTGTCATTCTACTCTGTGCTGTGTCATCCCAGTCCCAGAACACCGATTCTATTGCTAGGGACGGTCATTCTACTCTGGGGCAAGGCATTCCAGGCCCAGAGCACTGTTACTATCGCTAGAAACAGTCGCAGAGTAGTCTATCAGGATGCAGAGACCTTAACAGAAAACCCAATCCACATTTTCTTTGCAACTTTGCAAGCCGAGAAAAACTTCCAACTGAGGTGAGGCAGCTGGGAACTTCCGCAGCCTCCAATATCAAAGGGTGAGGAGAGGCAGGGGAGAGGGAGGCGGGGGGGAGGGAAGACCCACGGGCCAGATTAAAGCCACGGGTGGGCCGGCACCAGCCCATGAGCCTTAAGTTTGACACCCCTCCTGTAGATGAGTTTTGTTTTCTCTGATTCATAAGGAAATACTTAAATTAGTGTTGCCAGCTGCCTGACGGGGAAAAGTGTTAACTCCCTTTAACAGAGGATTTCTGGGATGTTATTATCTCTTCAGCTGCCCATTTCCACACACAAAGCCTCCGGGAAAGAGGAAGGATTCTTTCTCCCTCCTTGAGGCCTATTAGTAACCTTCAAGTAGACACCTTTCCAAACTGAAGTAATGAGATGAAATTTCTCAGCCTGCTGCATAAACACACAATCTCCAAAGAACAATTCAGGGGGACCTCTGAAGAGTCAGAGGTGGGGAGTAAGCCTTGGACCAGGGGTTAATCCAGGTAATCTCTGGCTCATGGCGGGGGGGGGTGTCAGAGGAGGAGGGAATCTTACTTCTCCTTCCTGATTCTCTCTGGGAGAACCTGGGGAGTGGGTGGAGAAGGCAACTGGGAAATCTGCATCCCACAAGGTTCACCTGCCAACTCCATAGATACCGTTCCATTTCCACAATACAGGACAATATTGGGGGGGGGGTTCTGACCACCCAGAACTTACTGTGTTGTTGGGTTGGGGGACATGAGTTCTTCCTTTCAACCCAAATAAATCCTATTGCCAGAACTCTTTGGGATTCAAGGTGGTGACAACCCCCCAAAAAGCTCACAGCAGGCTGGACTGGGGAGGGATTAGGGTTGGGTTATGCCTCTCGAGAACTGGTTGTCAGGTAAAAATGTTAGTGACTGGAGGATGCTGGATGGCCACACTATGTTTACGCCAGTGGCAGAGAGGCTGTAGATATCTATTAGCCTCAACTTGTCGATTTCCTCACAGTATTTGGGAAAGGAAATGGTTTTGCAAGTTTTGTAGATGTCAAAGTTAGATTGGCAGATAATCGGAAGTAGCAAGTTTCACAGAGGACAGCTACCACTAAAAAGGCCCTCCTTTCCACATTTGAATTGGACATTCAAAACGTTTCTTCCATGTGGGTTGAAGACGACAACTCAGACGGAATCTCTTTTCACACTCCTAGCATTAAAACTCTTTTCCCCTCTGTGGGTTCTCTGGTGCTCCTGAAGATTGCCACTCTGATTGAATCTCTTTCCACACTCTGAGCATTCAAAGGGTTTCTCCCCTGTGTGGGTTCTCTGATGCCTCTGTAGATGGCCACTGTGACTGAATCTCTTTCCACACTCTGAGCATTCAAAAGGTTTCTCCAATGTGTGGGTTCTCTGATGCTGTTGAAGACAGTCACTCCTGCTGAATCGCTTTCCACACACTGAGCATTCAAAAGGTTTCTCCCCTGTGTGGGTTCTTTGGTGCTGTTGAAGAGTGCTACTCTGACTGAATCTCTTTCCACACTCTGAGCATTCAAAAGGTTTCTCCCCTGTGTGGGTTCTTTGGTGCCCTTGAAGATGGCCAGTGTGACTGAATCTCTTTCCACATTCTGAGCATTCAAAAGGTTTCTCCCCTGTGTGGGTTCTCTGATGAGCCTGAAGATTGCCACTCTGACTGAATTTCTTTCCACATTCTGAGCATTCAAAAGGTGTCTCCCCTGTGTGGGTTCTCTGATGCCTCTGAAGACTGCTACTCTTAGTGAATTTCATTCCACACACCGAGCATTCAAAACGTTTCTCCCCTGTGTGGGTTCTCCGGTGCTCCCGAAGTGTGCCCCTGTGACTAAATCTCTTTCCACATACTGAGCATTCAAAAGGTTTCTCCCCTGTGTGGGTTCTCTGATGCTCCTGAAGACTGCCATTGTGTATAAATTTCTTTCCACACTGTAAGCATTCAAAAGGTTTCTCCCCTGTGTGGACTCTTAGGTGCAATTGAAGACTGCTACTCTGAGTGAATCTCCTTCCACACTCTGAGCATTCAAAAGGTTTCTCCCCTGTGTGGGTTCTCTGATGATCCTGAAGACTCTTCCTCCAACTGAATCTCCTTCCACACTCTGAGCATTCAAAAGGCTTCTCCCCTGTGTGGGTTCTTTGGTGCCCTTGAAGATGGCCAATGTGACGGAATCTCTTTCCACATTCTGAGCATTCAAAAGGTTTCTCCCCTGTGTGGGTTCTTTTGTGCTGTTGAAGTGTGCCACTGAAACGGAATCTCTTTCCACATTCTGAGCATTCAAAAAGCTTCTCCCCTGTGTGGGTTCTTTGGTGCAATTGAAGATAGCCACTCTGACTGAATCTCTTTCCACACTCTGAGCATTCAAAAGGTTTCTCCCCTGTGTGGATTCTTAGGTGCGATTGAAGATGGCCAGTGTAACTGAATCTCTTTCCACACTGTGAGCATTCAAAAGTTCTCTCTCCTCTCTGTATTCTTTGGTGCTGTGCTCTGTTTCTGAAGTACTTTCCACGCCGAATCAATTTTCTTGCCTTCATTATCTTGTGCTTTGGAAAATATACAAGACCCTTTCTTCCATCTTGCTTCTCAACCATACGGCCCCCTTTCTTTCTTTTTGATCTGCCTCGATTCCTGATGTTTTCTTTCATGTCTTCATTTTTAACTCTATCTGGCCTTTGCTGATGAAGTTCCTCACCCTCCTCATTCCTCTGATCCTCCTCTGCTGGAACACAGAGAGAGATCCTGTTAGCACCTGGGAGGGCTGGTAAGGTCCAAAGGCAATAGGGAAGGACTGACGGCCCTTTGGCTTGGGTGATCTTAACCCCCCCAACTTTCCCCAGAATATTGAGTATTTAGGGATACCTCACTCCCTCAAGAGCCACAGCTAAGCTCTTGAGTTGAAGGTGTTCCAAGCCTCCAGATTTCAGGGCCCCAAAAGGCCTCCCTCCCTCCTTACCCAGCAGGCTGTAGGACTGTCCCAAACCAAATGCTGCTCAGAACTGAATCAGAAATCCCCCATAACTATTCCTTTCCTGTTCCCTTGACATAATCATGAAGGATACTCACTCTCAGACAGCTCATCTGGGCAGGAGATATGATTTTGGGATGCTCTTGAGGAACTCTCCAGCCTTTCTTTGGCTGTGAGGCTGTTGTCTGTCTCCTCAACAGTCTCGCTTATACTTCTAGCTTGTTTTGCAGAGAGAGAGAGAAAGAGAGAGAAATTTATCATTCTTATATAGGGAAGGAAAGAAATTGAAGAGTAAATATTCTTTTAGAAGGATGGAACAACAATCAATATCGAAGCCCACAATCCCAATCAGTTTAAGGGGAATGGGTCTGTGAGGCAAAGCACCCTTCTTCTCCCAACGGTTCACATGACTATTAAGTGGGCTGGTCTGACATGCAGGTCTTTGTGATTTGAGTCTCCCTGCAATTAACATCCTGATCTTTTTCAAGGCCAGACTCCAGAATGTGGCCATTTGTTAATCGTGAGGACCTGTAAGCAGTGGTGTGAACAGGAGGGAGGGGGGATCAGGAGGGGGCTGACAGCCTCTGGAAAATTCCGTCAGGAAGGACACTTGATTGGGCCTTTAGGACCACCTGACCTTCGAGAGGCAGAAAGTATAATACGGGTATACAGCAGAGGGAAGCCAGACTAACTGTATGCTCATGCCATGCTAGTAGGCCTTGTTAGGTTCTTGCTTCATCATGATGAACAGTCTTAGTAGGAGTAACTTAGGCTACAGCTGGAATACTTAACACTGCAACAAGAGGTGCCGTCTTATGCCAAGTATTTCATCAGCCCCTTAAGGACTAAGAAAATACGTGGCAGGGGAGGAGCTTTCATGAGTCTGTGCTCACTTCTTCAGATATTGTCGGAAGCGGCCCTGAGCCCTCCTTGCAGGGAAGGAGCGGGATGAGAGTTCAAGAAGCATCCGGAGAAGTGACTGCAGGGACTCCCGAAAGCTCCTCCCCTCCCACCCGTTTCCTTAGCCTTGAAGGGGCTCCTGGACTCTGGCTCTTCTCTGCAGCTGCAGACAGAGAAACACGGCCGCCCGTCTTCAAGTATTTCATGTATTGACTTTCAGTTTCGGCGGAGCGAATGGCGGCCACCTCTCGGGACACTCCCGGAGGCGGTTAGCCCACACGCGGTTGGGGGGGTCTTCGCATATGCGAAAGACCCTGGTGAGCCTTAGGTAAAGGCTCCGAACCGGGGGCGCTTGGGGAGTAGCCTCTTTGCCGGCAATTAGCCGGGAAATTGATGTTTCCTCCCCGCCCCAATCGGCCCCGCTGCGTTGTGCCCGCATGGGAAGTAGCAACGCCACCAACTTCCAGGAGTGGAGAAGTAGTGAAATGAATTAAAACAAAAGAAGAATCAGCAGTGAACCGTGAGTTGGAGATCTATTTTTGAAGCGGCACAAATGTGCTCCCCCCCCGTGAACGTATAAGCGTATGGGAGGAGGGAGGAATCCCCACCCCCTTTGAAAAGCGGGACTGTTAAAGGAAGAGAGAAGGGGGGCGAAGCAGAAAAGCGGTTTGGTGAAAGTACCTTTGGGGCTTTACTGAAGATCAAGGAGCTAGCGTGTCTCCTGGGTGACGCGGCACGAACTTTGTTAAAGTAAACAAACAGAAAAAATGTCGGGGCAGAAACGGGTCCCTGAGAAGCCGGTAAAGAAGGGGGGGCGGGACTTCCGGTCCTGGCAGCCTCCCCCTAGAGCCAGCTGTCAATCAACAGAAAAGCGAGCCACTGCACCCTCTGCTGGATCAAATGCAGAAAATCAGCGAAACTCTCTGTAACATGGAAAGTGTTCTCAACAGTCAACAAAAACAATTAACAGAAACTGCAAAGAAGATGGAGGAGATCGCACAGAAGTGTCTGGTCTCAACGGAAGACACCAAGAAAATTAAGAAAAGGGTCAACAAATTAGAAAAACATCAAGATATGCAAGAAAAAAGAATCTTAATGCTTCAGATGGAGAAATCAAATTTGACCCTCCACTTTCAGGGCATAAAGGAAGAAGAGAAAGAAGATCTCAGAGCTATAAAGTGTTACCGTTATTTGATAATGAAGGTTAAAAAGGATAAGTAAAGTAAATGTCTAACAGAGATTATAAGGGGGGTAAGAGCATTGCGGGAAGCCTTGTATTGGGGAGGGAGGGGTATAATGAAAAGGATATGTACTTTCCTTTGTTCTTTATATAATATGGAACATGTTAAATATATCCATTAATAAATATGTTTTTTAAAAAAGAAGAAGAAGAAGAAGATCTCAAAGCTTTACTGGCGAATGCCTTGGCACCCCTAACTGGCAGAGAAGCGCAAGAATTAAAAGATGAGATGGATTTGGCCTATAGAGCCTATTCCAGCTTTACAAAGAAAAATAATCTGCCAGCAGAAGTGGTTGTCAAGTTTACTAAGCAGCGCACTAGAGATCAAATTTTGCGTGCAGTCTCAGCGGTGCCCTTGAAAATTGGAGAGCAGACTATCAGAACTTTAAAAGATGTTCCATATGAAATTCGTATGAAAAGAAAAGCATACAAAGGATTGACCACGTTTTTACAAAGACGACAAACGGTCTATAGATGGACCCTTCCCGAAGGACTCACGTTTAAGTTCAAGGATAAAAGAGAGAAGATTGACTCTGTCTTCAAAGCCCAAGAATTTCTGAAGAGACATGCCAGTTCAGAGGAAGATGCAGAACTCGCTAATTGGACTGAATTAAGCAGCGAAGAAGACAGCGGCCCAGAGGAGGGAGGTGCCGGAGCGGGAGACGAGAAAGCAAAAGAGGGCCCATCATACAATTTGAGAGATCTGAAAAGAAGACATCCCAAGATGTAGCAGTTGTTCGTGCGGCGCCAGAAGGGAGCTGATTAAAAACTAACCCCAAGGGACTTTACTAATCTAACTAACAAAGTTATTTTGGACTCTTGGCAGATGAAAAGAAGACCTCCAGCCACGGTAGATGCCAAAAATTGTATCTGTATTAACTAAAACTAATACCTTAACAGAAAATCCACTCGAATCTTTCTCTTTTCCATCTATATACCCTACCCTTTTCTTATTAAAAAGCAATAAAGTTCTCTCCTCTTTAGGAGAGGTTTTTACAAAAAAAAAAAAGTATTTCATGTATTAGGTAGAACGGTTGGCTTTTCTTGTTTTTCTGCCGCTAAGTTGCAGAAACTATACTGTTTAGAGAGGTCCTACTTTTTAAATTTTTAGAAGGATTCTGCTTTCCTTGCGTGCCCCCTCCTCATGAGCCCTCTGAACCGGGTGCTGCCCGGGCACAAGGAGTGGTGGCCCCGGGGGGACCCAGGCTTTGGTTCCTGACAGGACCATTTCCAGGTCAGAGGCAGAGCGGACGTTTGGGACCCCACCCAGGGGGAAGGGTGTGTGGTGAAGGCTGGCCACAGAGAAGAGAAGTGAGGATCTGACCCCTTCCAGAGTCTTCCTGAGGGCCTCTCATCCCCCCCCACCTTTTGCCTCAGGCCAGGAGACGCCTTCTCTGGCATGGGTGATGGGCACAACACTGCCCTCTCTTGCGCCCCTGGGCAAGGACACACCCACATGGACAGCACAGGAAGCTGCCTTCCACAGAATCAGACCCCCCGTCCGTCCGTTGAAGTCCGTCTTGTCCACTCCGTCCGGCAGCGGCTCCTCCAGGGTCTCAGGCAGAGATCTTCCTCGTCACCTCCTTCCTGATCCTTCTAACTGGGGCCCCCTGCATGCCATGCGGATGATCTGCCAGGGAGCCCCAGCCCCTCCCCAGGGAGTGGGACAGGCCTCACAACCGTGTGCTGCTGTTCAATAGTTTGATTCATGCCTCATCCCAAAGGGAGCAGTTTGCACCTCGGGCACCCAGGAAAGACCCTTACCCAGAAAGGCCACATTCCCATAGTTCTCCCGCATGACTTCCCTGTGCAGAGCTCTTTGTCCCGGATCCAGCAGGGCCCATTCGGCCTCCGTGAAAGAGACGGCCACCTCCTCAAAGGAAAAGGGACCCTGGAGGAAAAAGCGGATTCCCTCGTCAGAGATCACGCCAGGCAGAGATGGCACACGGGAAGGGAGCAGTCTGGGAAGGGATGGTGGGGGAAAGGGAACGGCGTTCAGAGGGTCTCCTGCCCGGACATCTTGTGGAAACTGCAGTAGCAAAAGCCCCCCCCCGAGAAAGGAGGAGGGACCCAGTCTGTTCCCCCCCCCTCTGCTCATGTCTCCTACCTGGACTGGGGCAGCAGCAGCTGTTTCCAGACCTCTGAAGAGAGGACGGCTCACCAGCATCTCTTCCCTGCCTGTTCCTGAGACAAAGGAGGAAGGAAGGGTGTTTGCTTGTTTGTTCCCTGCTTCACACACACCCCCTTCCCAGGAGCCTGAAATCTTGCCCTGGCAGCACCCTCAGTTGTCGGAAGCCACCCTGACCCCTGCTTGTGGGGAATGGAGTGGGATATATATTGAATAAACAAACGCACATACACAAATTCTGCTCTGGCCTGCAGGGCCTATTCAACGCTGCACCCGAAGGGGTTCCCACCTCCCTGGAGAGGCTTTTCTCTCTCCGGGGCCGTTCAGACTGGTGTCGTGACTGGTCAACAATGGATTTTATATGCACCATCACACAGTCAACATCTGCCTCCCATCCTGATCCTGCTCAAAACCCCTTTAGCCCGGAGTGTTTTGTTACCAGGTTCCAAGTGGTGGTTTCTCAGTTCTCCCATTTAAAGCGGCATTTCCCCCCTGTGTGATCGCTCTTCTGGTGTCAAGCCACTTCTGGTGATTTAAACCCCCTCCCCACTTGAAAGCGCCATGGAAGCCCGCCATTTTCTTTATGCGTCAGTGTTATGCACATAAGCAGAGCTCCACTCCTGAGCTAATAAAACCAAAGTTAAAATGGTGACTCGTTTTAGCGTTTAGACGAGTTTGGGATCTCACGGAGGCCAGTTTTGGGTCAAAAGTTTAAAGGGAAGTGTTCTGTTACAGCGGTTGGAGACACCTCAGGGCATGCTTTTGGTGGGAAATTAGTTGTCCTGCGCATGCGCAAAGATTTCAATTCTGTGGATGACCACCTAAGTGCACGTGCAAACTGAGAAAAAGTTGTTTGAAAACCTCCGACATACGCTCCCACGTGTCGGTAGTGTAGATGGCGGGGAGCGATGTGACTGCGCGGTAAGGGAGGTAAGTGTGATTGCGATTATCCAGATAAAAAATAATGCACTAAACTGAGCAAGAGAATCAAAAGAAATTGGTAAAATGCAAACCCCTACCAGATGTTAAAATAGGACAAACTCTTTAGCTTTGCAGGTCTACGACTCTACAGAGTCCCCATTACCCTGAAGTTTGCTCCAGTTATTTTGTCAAAAACATGGCCAATGGCTGCCTTCCCCATGGAGAGTTCCGTGTTTGTTCATGGACTCCACATGTAAGGAAAAGAGACCTCCTTCCTGCAGCAAGGAGTTTTATCATCTCAGTTTCTCCTCCCACTGACCTGGCCAGGGCAGGTCAAAGAGGCATTTCCTGGAGCTCTTCAGGAATCCCCATCCTGAAGTCCCTCTAGCATTTCATACCTCCAGCACTCTGTTCCCTGCTTAGAGAAGGGAGCACAATCTGACCCTCCCATTCTCTCTCCTGCTAGATCCTTAGCATTTGTTTGTTTGTTTTTTTAATATTTATTTATGATTTTTAACATGTCAACACGAGTACTTAGCAACTAATATTCTAGTAGATGTTAAAACATATGTTATTATATACAACTCAGTATTTTTACAACTGTCTGGAAGCATATTGAATAAAACAATTTTGTGGTGTTAAAGCTAGATTTATATTCAATTTCCCTTATTATTTTATGTATTTTAAGCCAAAAATTTTGCCTTATTCCACACCTCCACCACATACGAAAAAAGTTCCCACATTGTATTTGCATTTCTAACAGTTATTTGTCACATTTGGATAATATTTAACTATTTTATCAGGTGGCCAGTGCCATCGATGAAACATTTTATAAATATTAATTTTGCATGGTATTGCTCTCATAGATTTTACCATTTTGCACATTGTGGACCAAGATTATAAATCTATATTATGTCCTATGTCTTGCATCCAGATAACCATTCTTGTTTTGACTATTCCATCCTGCATAAAATTGTGTAGCAGAAAGTTATATAGTTTTTGGATCATTTTATCATTTGTGGATAGCCATATCTTATCTAACTCATTATTTGTCCCGTAGAAGCCTACTTTATTATCTTTGTGGTATCTAGTGTTTAACTGAACGGTTTCCCACCATGTTCATTTTATGTTCTGTGAGCAAAGATTTTCTTCAGTTTTCAATTTGTTATTTTTATCAAGTAAAGTCTCGTCGCTTTCTAGTTTATCAATTGAGACCAGCATGGGTTTTATAACAGCTTCTAATGGCAATACCCATTTCGGAGCTTTATCGTAATAGCGGTCCTTTATTTACTTCCAGATTTTTATCAGTGCTCCTCTTCTTGTATGTTGCTGGAAGTTTGTATTCTTTCCTTACCATACCATACATAAACGTGCCAACCCATCGATAGATTATGGCCTTCTAGCTTCAAAAGCCTTATGTTCTCCAATATCAGCCTCTCCTTTATCCATTCTAATGCTGCCGCTTTCCAGTATAGATTCCAGTTTGTAAGACAGAAACCTCCTCTTTCTTTTTTATCTTGCAGTATTTTCCATTTAATCCGCGGTCTCTTATTGGACCAAACAAATGGATTACAAATTTTATCAAGGTTTTTAAAATATTGAGTTGATCTTCGTATTGGTATCTTTTGAGCTAGGAACAGAAATCTAGGGAGATCCTTAGCATTTCTATGATGGTGAGCTGGAAAGCCATCAGGCTGCCTTCCCCCCTTTCCTGCCTGTCTGTTCTCTGCCCAGAGGAGAAAAAAACCTTTTCAAATGCAGCGTGAAGGTTTTGCTCATTTCAAACCTCCATAGAAAAAAATGCATTTCTTCACACCTATCACTGTGACCTTGGGCCCAGACGTGACCTCAGGACATCTGTGGACTGGAGGGGAATACCTTTTTCAGAGTGTTTCTTGGCATGCAAACTATACAACCAGCTTTTCAGCCAGACAAAACACCAACCTAACACCACATCTGCCCCAAACCCCTCCTGGGGGGGCCAGGCCACCCCCTGCCATCCCTGCTCCAGCACCCGCCAGATGTCCTTATAAGTTCAGGCACAGAAGCCAAATTTCCCCATTATTATTGGATCTGAGAAACTGGCTTTTAGAGCTTTGGTACCACAGAAGGTGGAGGCTCCCTTTATTCAACAGGTTGAATAACTCTGTCGAGGTTTGTCTACCTTTTCTCTTGTTCCTCTTAATGAGTTCCTCTTAATGAAGGAAGGTGAAATATTCAAATTAACGGGAGGAATTGCCCTCCAAGAAATTGTCCAATCTCCTTTTGGAGGCTTCACAGTTAGTGGACATGGAGTGCTGCAAATTAACTCTGTGTTGTGTGAAGAAGTATTTCTGAACTCTCTACCCATCAAATTCACAGTGTGCCCCGATCACACTCTGGCACGATGAGTCCTCCTTACCCCTGGAGATGGCACCTTGGGCACGCTCCACGTCCTGCGTCCTCTGCCCTTGCTCCAAGGGAGCTCCTTCCGCCTCAGGGAGAGTACCTGGTGTCTTCCGGGATGGTGCCCACGTCTGAAACAGCAGCAAGGGAGAAGGGTAAGAGATGGAACAGGAAAGAGACCAAGGAATGGATCCTGCCCCACTCCCAGACTCTGCACCCTCCCATGAGCAGACCTGGAAAGATAAGAAAGTCTCTGGATAAGGTCAGATATCGTCGCTTGATTTGGACAGATCTGGAGGGAATTGCCTCACCTGTTCTGCCCGCCTCTCCTCCTCTGCCTGACTCAGGAGGAAGCCTTCGGCCAGGGCCACCGCCTGGCAACTGGTCTCCGGCCCACACCCTCTGACCCAGCCCTGCATTTCCTGGGGCAGGAGAGTCAGGAACTGCTCCAGGGTCACCAGGTCCAGGATCTGCTTCTTGGTGTGCCTCTCCGGCTTCAGCCAGTGGCTGCAAAGTCCATGGAGCTGGCTGCAAACCTCTCGGGGCCCATCAGCGTCACGGTAGAGGACTTGCCGGAAGCGTCGGCAATATACATCTGGGACTGCAGTGAGCTGAGAGTGGATCTCCGGCACCAGGCCTTCCCAGAATTCAGCACCACTACCAGCTTGGGTGGGATGGGGGCCTTTCCTTGCTGTCCTGCCAGTCCCAGGTCCTTCTGGGTTCTGCTCTTCCATCTCTCTCCCTCCTCTTGGGTCACCCCTGATGGTGTAGAGATGCTTTCAGTCGCTTGGCTTCTCTCTGGGGGGAGAAGGAGAGACACAGACGGTCACATGGGAAATCAGAGGGAATGGAGAGACACCCCTGAGCATCACAGACCTTCACGTGCTCAGGAGACAAACGAGAATTGTCCTGGTGAATCAGAACAAAAGGCTTTGTAGACCAAGTTTAGTATTATTTTTCTGTAGTACAAACCAAGTTGTTTTTACATATGCCTTCGTGGTTCTTTGGGAAAGTCAAGTGTCTCTGTTCGGCTCTTTAAGGATATTAACAAGCTAAGCCTCTCATTACATTGGCCCCCTCTGTCCTCCGGGCTAATTCTTCAGGAAAACCCCCAAAGGACAAGAGGGATGGGTGACCCCTTGACCCTTGTAGAAGAAGAAGAAGAAGAAGAGATTGGATTTATACCCTGCCCTTCACTACCCAAAGGAGTCTCAGAGTGGCTTATAAACTCCTTTCCCCACAACAGACACCCTTGTGAGGTAGGCGGGGCTGAGAGAGCTCTGACAGAAACGGCTCTTTTTCAAGAACAGCTGTGCCAGAGCTTGTGACTGACCCAAGGTCACACCAGCAGGTGCAAGTGGAGGAGTGGGGAATCAAACCCGATCCTCCCAGATTAGAGTCCGTGCACTGAACCACGACACCCAGCAATTCCATCTATGTGCTGGAAACAATGTGGGCAGTTGGGTGATTTTGCCCACTGCTGGTGGCGCTGTCCACACATCCAAGACTTTTGGAAACAGATTTTAATACAAATTGAGTTTATTAATGGTGTTCACTTACCTGCGACAATAGAATCTGTAGTTCTGGAATTAGGTTTGGTAACACTTGACAGAGAAAGCCTGCAGATACAGACAGCAATAATGATTGCGGTTGCTAGAATCTCAATTGCACAATTTTGGAAAAAGAAAGAAGCTCCATCCTTATATCGCTGGCAAAATAAACTATGGGAATACTTTGTACAGAGTAAAATTTCAAAAAATACCACGGATGGTAAGTCCGTACATAAACAAAACGTGTTTCAGGTGGTGAGGTTTTCAATATTGGATTATTTATCAAATAGTGGCATTGCACCAAGGAATTCTTTCTATAATAACTTGTTACACTTTTAAATATTATTTTTGGTAAAATATTGAATGTTTCTGTATTTTGCATCTCATGGTTATCTTAAAAGAAATGTTTGGATATGTCTTTTCAAAGTTATGTTGTAGGCCTTATATATATGGCCAATATTCTAGTTGTTGTTTCTTTGTTTATAAAATAAAATTATAAGTTATTAAAAAAAAGGAAGACAGGCTGAGATTTGGATCAAGGACATGGAGGCAAAGAAACGGTCCCTGGGGGCATCTGACGTGGGGCAGGGAACCTTCTCCTCTGGGGGGGAATCCTCTGGCTTCACTCCCGGCTCAACTCTGCCTGGATCCCTGTCCTGAAAGCTGAGAGTACCAAGACCACAGGAAGGCCCCACTGGGGCTGCCTCCTCCTCCTTCCTTCCGAGGGGAACCGACCCCAGGAGACAGCCTCCCTTGGGACTCCTTCCTTCCTTCCCCCTTGGAGAAGCAGCAGCAGGTGGAGGGGACAAGAAGTCCTCCCTCCAGAGAAGAGTCCCCCCCCCGCTTCCTCCTGGCCCTACAGTCAGACTCCCGCTGAGAGAAGGGCCCTTTCCCAGCCTCCGGCCTCCTTTGGGGAAGGGGTTCCTTGAGCAACTCTGGGTGGCTCCGAAGCCGCCTGGAGCCTCCTTTGGGCAGGGAGGGTGGGGTATAAATTAAATAAATACATAATAAAATTAAAGGCTGCCTGGCAAGAGGGACTAGCTGGCTAGAGAGGCCAACTGAGGTCCCCCCCCTCTTCTCTTCTGCCACCTGGACCTGCAGGGGAGCAAACTCAGGTGTATCCGAGGCGGGCGCGTTCCCGGGCAGGGGGCGAGGAGGGGCGGGTCCGCAAGCCGGCCGTGAAATCCCCTCTCTCCTCCTCCTCCTCCCGTTCTTCTTCTTCCTCCTCCTCCTCCTCCTCCGGAGCGGCGCAGAAGGGGCGCCTAAGGGGGGGGGATCTCGACCTCGTCCAGGGGGGACTCCAGCCCCCCCCCCAGGACTCCTCCTCCTACAGCCCCCTCCGGGCGAAAGAGACCAGTGTGCCCCCGCCCGCGGCCGGGAGGAACCCGGGGGGCTCGGGAGGGCGGGCGGGAGGGGGGCTCTCTGGCCTGGCTCCCCTCTGCGGGCCCCGCTCCGCCCCCAGACCGGGCCTTTCCCGGGGCGCGTGCACGCAAACACCCCCCCCCCCGCAAATGTGCAACCGCGGCCGAGCATGCCCGCCCCCCCCGTCGCCAAGCGCCAAACACCCCCCGCCCCCGGCGTCCGACTCACCTGCATGGAAGCCCCTCCTCCTCCTCCTCCCCCCGCCACCATGCGGCTGCTGCTGCGGCTGCGCGCCTCCCCCCCCACCGCGGCTTCTCCCGCTCCGCCCCCCTCCCCGACTGGGCCGCTCGGGCGGGGGGGCTGGCTGGCGGGCTTAACCCCTTCGGCGCTGCAGCGGGGGAAGAGCGTCGCCACTCTCGGCCGGGGCGGGGGGCGGGGAGCCCCATGGGGAGGAGCTGCATGCGCGGCGGGGGCGGGGCGAGGTGGGGGGGCGCCTCTGTCCCCCCCCCGCCCGCCCGCTGCAGCCCTGGAGGGGTCCAGCCCGCCCGCGAGCCCTGGGCCGGAGGAGCGGCCGAGCCCGGAGCCCCCCCCGGGGGTGGGGAGGGGGAGGGAGGGGCTCCTCTGCCCTCGGGGTGGGGGGTGGGGGGCTCCGGGGAAGAGCCCGCGGGGAGGAGGCGCGCAGCAGCAGCAGCAGGAGCAGCCGGGGGGGGGCAGCGGGGAGGGGTCCCGGCCCTCCCCGAGGAGCTGCCTGAGTTACCCCTCCCTTCCGCTCCCTGCATCCCTCCCTGAACCCCTCCGATCCCGAGCATTCGTGGCCCTGGCTGACTGTGGAGCAAGCCTGCTTTCTCGGATCAGGCGCGAGTCTCCTTGCGGGGCTTTCCTCCTAGGAAGCAGCTGGGCATCGGTGTTGCCTTCGGAAGGGGCCCGCAGAGAGAGGCCGTGACCAGTCCGGTGCTAGACCTGGCCAGATAGCCCCAGCCAGAGTCCCGGCCAGGCGGAGGCAAGCAGCTGCTTTCTTAACCTGCACCAGAAAGGCAGGCAGGCGGGGGGGGTCTTTGGGAAGCCCCCCCCAGCACCCAGTTTTCTGCGCCACCCCAGAGCCAGCCAGACTCCACACACCTTGTCCAGAGCGCAATACTGAATCTCTGTGCCCACGCTGCTGGTGTGAGCCCCGCTGACTTCTTCCCCCACCGGCCACTCCCTCGTCCTGGTGCAAGGCGCTCTGTCCGCCCAGGGGCTGCGGCAGGAGGTGAGCTTCTCTGCCGCCCGCACAGTTCAGAGGGGGCCGGCCGAGGAGGAGGAGGAGGAGGAGGCTGGAAGCAACCGGAAGCGTTTTCCTTCCCAGGCTCAGCAGCCTGCTCCTGGTTGCTGGTGGGGTGGAAGGGAAGAGGCGGGGGCCGGGCACCCCCAAATGTCGCCCCACCTCTGCCCGGGCATCAGGAGGGAGGGCCGCAGAAGGGGCGCCTTTTCCGAGGGGGTGCAGCGCCCCCACCCCACAGACCATCCCTGGCTTCTCTGCGCCCTCTGAGGTCTGCGCCCATAGGCGACTGCCTAAGTTCGCCTAATGGCAGCGCCGGCTGTCCTCCAGAGCAAGCTCTCCCAGCAGCCTGGTGATCCTGGCACCTGTGGGCAGATCCACCAGCGTGGTCTCCAGAGGGGTCCTTCAGTAGAGGGGCGGGGGGCGGGAAAGTACGTTTGTCTCACTTCCATTTTTTACACTACAATCTTCTCCATTAGAATCCCTACAGCAAATCTTACATGTCAGACTTCAGATCATCAGTATTATAACTGGATTTACAGAACTTAAAGACCGTAGCAAAGCACGGGCATCAGGCTGGTAACAAATAAAATGCTGGTGGCAGCATAACATTGCCTAGCGATCCCAGGTGACAGGGGAGTGGGGCCAGAGTCAGTCTCCAGTCCCTCGCAGGCCATTGGTGATGACACAGAGGGCCTTACCACCGTCCAGTGGTGGTTGGTAGCAGCTCCTGCTCAAAGGCCTGGTGGAAGAGCTCCCTTTTGCAGGCCCTGCAGAACTGTAAAAGGTCCCGCGGGGCCCCGGTGCCTGCTTGTTTTTACACCGCGACAGTGCCACAAAGTGCTCGACCTGTGATTCTTAGGTTGCAAACTCTGGCCGTGGACAATATATGTGGCTGGATAATAAATATGGGGTGACCAAGAAAGCCGTGAACGCCTGGTTTTTGTGGGTGCAAGCTGCATCCATGGGCTTGCTATGTGCTTTGATGGTGAGTTTGGGATGACCCAACACAAAAACCCTGAGGATCCATGAGGATCTGCACTTCAGAATCGTGGTTTTGCGGCATTTGTGTGTGAGTGTGTGCTTGGAAGTCACGGCAACCTCTGGCCACTCCTACCGGGGCACGGAGGACTTTGAGACGTGTGGCCTGAGAGCCTGCCTCTGCCTCCCAACCCTGGTATTCCTTGGAGGTCTCCCATCCAAACACTTGCCTCCTTAGCTTCCGAGATCTGACGAGATCATGCTTGCCTGGGCTATCCGGGTCAGGGTGGTTCTGTGATTTTGTGGTGCCTGCTGTGCCCAGGGACAGGTCTGAATACTTTGACGTCACTGGAAAAGTCAGCTGTGATTCACAGAAGCCCCTCCCCTGCCCCACAAGTTCTATTTGTCTTCTTTAAGGTGCTCCTGGCCTCTGGCTCTGTTCTGCTGCCACAGAGAGACTCACACGGCTCTGCCCCTCTTCCCCTGCCTGCAGACTGGGCCACTGCATTGCTCACCTGTTGTTCCAGATCATCGATATCAATACATTAAATACAATCCGCCCCAACACGAACCCACTGCTTACTCCCTTCCTTTGGGAGAACTGTCCATTGATTCCTACACTTAGTTTCCTATCATTTGACCAATCAGAGCTGGTTTATTGTGACCCTGCAGGGTTTTCAAGGGACATTCAGGGGTGGTCGGCCATTGCCTGCCTCCGGGTCACGATAACCCTGGCATTCCTTGGGGAGGGGGTGTCTCCCATTCATATACCATCCAGGGCCTGTTCTGCTTAGCTTCCAAGACCTGAGGAGCCGGGGCCATCGATCCAGCTCCGGATAATAGCTGAGCCAGGGCATTTTGCACCAACTGGAGTTTCTGAATGGATTGAGGGAAGACCCATGGACAGGGCATTACAGCAGTCTAGTCTGGATCCAGGTGGCCAGGTCAGCCCTATCCAGGTAAGGGGCCATCTGATGGGCAAGGCTGAGTTGGGAGGAAGCATTATGTGGAGAGGTATTAAGTTGCTTCTACGGCGGTACTCTTGGATCTGACATGACCCCCCCAGGCTCTGAACTCCGTCAGCAAGGGGGTCAGCAGAACTCCACCAGAAGCGGGGGGCATAACGTCATTCAAGATCTCCACCTTCCCAACCAACATGGCCCCCATCTTTTCAGGGATTACCTGCACTGTTAGCTTTTAGCCAATCTCCCATAACCTAGCAGCCCAACAGTGATTTAGGATTTATGATGCCAGAGAATCCACCATCCAAGGAAGCCATTTTCTCCAGGGGAACTAATCTCTGTTGTCCAGAGTTCAGCTGCAATTCTGGGAGATCTCCAGGCCAGTGTTCCCTCTAAGCTGAGTTAGTGGGAGCTAGCTTGCAGTTTTTTAGCCTCCAGCTCACAGATTTCTGTCTTCACTCGGGAAGCATGGCTCCCGAGGAAACTAATTTGATGCAGCAGCCAAATCACTCGCTCACAACTTTAACACCAGTCGTTCACAAGGTAGAATTTTTGCTCACAAGACTCCACAGTTTAGCGGGAGCATTGCTCCACGCCCCACATGGAAGCTGGCAACCCTGGGCCCCTGGCAGCAACCACTGGGTGACTTCACACCACCCGACCTGCCTGACTCCCCCAGGACTGCCTCCCAGATCCTGCTCAAGAGCAGCCGCCCGATTGAAGAGGACGGTCTCGAAAGACTCAGGTCTGAAACCCCAACTGGCTGTGGGAGCTCACGGGGTGATTCTGAGCCGGTCACACACTTTGAGCAGAACCGACTTCACAGGCCTGCTGTGAGGAGAAAAAGGAGCAGAGGAGAAGGAGGCAAGTCCCTTTGGTCCCCCAGCACCCGCCAGATGTCCTTCTGCTCTTCCATCTCTTTCCCCTTCTCTTGGGTCACCCCTGATGGTGTAGAGATGCCTCCAGTCACTCGGCTATGAAGAGCGGCTTCTCTCTGGGGGGAAGGAGAGAGACAAACAGTCACATGGGAGATCAGAGAGAATGGAGATTCACCCCTGAGCATCACAGACCTTCATGTGCTCAGGAGACACATGAGAATTGCCCTGGTGGATCAGAACAAAAGGGTTCGTAGACCTGGTTTAATATCATTTTTCTATCTAATAATGTCTCTTTGAGACACGCCTCCGTGGTTCTTTGGGAAAGTTAAGTGTCTCTGATTTTTTGCTTTTAAGGAGGTTCACAGGCGTAGCCTCTCATCACATTGGCTCAGTAATTCTTTAGGGAAATCCAAAACGGACAAGAGGGACAGGCGACCCCTTGCCCCCGGTAGGCATCTGTTCAGCAAGAGAAGGGGCAGGACTGTGTCCGTGTGAAGAAGGAGCAGCTGAGATCGGGAGAGGAAGGAAGAGGGCTGAGATTTGGCTGAAGGACATGGAGGTGCAGAAACGCTCCCTCCGGGCATCGGATGTGGGGTAGGGAACCTGCTCCTCTGTGTTGTGTGAAGGAGTATCCCTGAACTCTCTCTGCCCGTCATGGACTCAGACATGATGCAATCAGACCTGACCGTGGGCGAGGCAAGGAAGCCATGTGGTCAGGCAAAGCGCCCGAGCTTCGCTCACCTGAACAGAGGACTCAGGGGACTCTAGCCCGCTCCAATCAGAGGGTTAGGCTCCCGGCCGAGAGCCTGTGGAACTCTCGGCCACCGTAAAGAGCCAATGACTTGAGTGGGGTGTGTTTGGGGTGTGGGGGGGGGTCTCAGGGGATATAAACCGGCCTGCGAGCCGGGCAAGGTTGTCCTTGTTCCTGATCTCCAAGTAAAAGTCTGAGCTGATTTCCCTCCACAGACTGGTCAGCCTCCGTCCATTTCGCCCCCCATCAAATTCATGGCGCACCGCCCTGGCCCCCAGGCATGCCCAGGCCTCCCCAACCACAGGAGAGGGGCCTCTTCCAAGCAGGGCTCCCTCTAAGCTGAGTCCGTGTGAGCTAGCGCACCCTTCTTCAGCCCCCGGCTCACGCACTTTCGCCTCCGCTCAGGAAGGAGGGCTGCAGAGCAAAGTGCCTGATGCCGCAGCCCGACCCCTCGCTCAGCACTTGGATGCCAGGAGCCCACCAAGCAGGATTTTTGCTCACCGGACTCCACAGCGGAGAGGGAACGTGGCTCCCAAGGGCCCCGGGAGACTCCCGGGAAGCCCCTCCCTCCCTCCCTCCCTCCCTCCCTCCGGCTTCGCTCCCTCGCTCAGCTCTGCCGGGGTCTGCATCGAGAAGGCAAAGTGGGCTTCAGGGTGACTCTGCCTGCTGCGGCGGCAGGTGGGGCGGGGGGGGCGGGGGGCTTCCCAGGGACTGCCCGTGATTCGGCGGGGGGCGGGCCCGTCCTGGCCAAGGTCCCCTCGAGCCCGCGGAGGAGAGTCCCGTGAGCAAAGATCCCACTTGGCGAACTGACCGGGCGTGAAAGCGGCGGGCGAGCGGTTTGGCGGCTGCATGAAGGAGTTTGCTCTGGAGCCCCGCCCCTTCCTGGGCGGAGGCAGAAATGGGCGAGCTGGAGGCTAGGGAACTGTGAGCCGGCTCACCCTCACTCAGCTTAGAGGGAACACCGGTCCTGGCAGGGGACGCTCTGGCCATGGGGCTGACGTCACTTCCTGGCGACGGGGGAACCCGAGCGGGTGGGGAGCGCCACGTGACCCCGGGGGCCGCGCCCTCCACGCCTCCTCCGCCCGCGGGCGGCGGCCACCTTTGTGCCGGGCGAGCTCCCCGCCTTTCCCCGCCGCCCGGAGCGGGAGAGGCGGAGTCGCGCCAGGCCCCAAGATGGCGGCCGAGGGGGCCGGGCTACGGCGGCGCAGGAGGGACAGCGGCCGTTGGCGGGAGAGCGGGAACGCGGGAGTCCTGCAGAGCCGCCGCCGCCGCTACCGCAGCCATGCACGTCGTCAAGAGGGGTGAGCGGGCGGGCCGGCCGGCCGGGGGGGATAAAGGGCGCCCCTCACCTTCCTCCTCCTCCCCCCGGCTCTTCTCCCATGGGGTGGGGTGGGGGTCCCTCTGACTCCTCCCCCCGTCCCGCTTCTCCGGGCTGCAGCGGCCTGGGCGGGGGGAGGCCTGTGCAAGGAGCGGGGGGGCATTGCAAGACCCCCCCTGCAAGAAGCGCCCCCACCCCCGCCTCGCCTCTGGCCGGGCAGGCCCTCCCTCTCCTCCCGCAGCCCCGCCCGGGGACGCAGCAGGAGCAGCAGCCCCCGTTCCCACGTGGCGCCGGACACGCGTCCCTGCAGACCCTGCCCCGCCCTCGGCAAGGGCTGAGCGCCCCCCCCCGCCTTTGGGGCCAGGGAGCCGCTTCCCTCCGGGCCGGACTGGATTGGGGGGGGGCGGAGGGAGGTTTCTGGGTCCTCTTTCTGGGGTGTGGGTGTCGGGGGGAGGTGTCGCTGGGTGGGGGGCAGTGTTTCCTCTCAGCTGAGTGAGTGTGCGCCAGCTCAGTTTTTTAGCCTCTGGCTCGCGCGCTTTTCTCTTAGCACAGGAAGGGAGGGCTCCAGAGCGAGCTGATTGATGCAGCAGCCAAATGGCTGGCTCACAGCCTTAATGACAGTAGCTCACAAAGTAGAATTTTGCTCACCAGACTCCACGGCTTAGAGGGAGCATTAGTAGGGGGTTTTTTTTGTGTGTGTGTGAATTTCCTGCCTCGTGCGGGAGAGGGGGGTCGGACTAGATGGCCTCGGCGGTCCCTTCCAGGGCTCCCTGTAAGGTGCAGAGTCTTGTGAGCAAAAATTCTACTTGGTGAGCCACTGGCTACTAAAGTTGTGAGCGAGCGATTGGGCTGCTGCATAAATCGGTTTGCTCTGGAGCCCTCCTTCCTGAGCAAAGTCAAGAAGGTGTGAGCCGGAGGCTAAAAGACTGTGTGTTAGCTCACACTCGCTCAGCTTAGAGGGAACACTGATCACAAGGAGTTTGTGAGCCGCTCTGAGACTCCCTTGGGTAGTGAAGGGTGGGATATAAATCCAATCTCTTCTTCTTCTACCTCACAGGGCGTCTGTCTGTGGTGGGGAGGGGGAGGGAAAGGAGTTTGTAAGCTGCTCTGAGACTCCCTTGGGTAGTGAAGGGCAAGGGGTATAAATCCAATCTCTTCCTCCTCCCCCCCTCCTCTTCTTCTGAGGGGAGCTGTGTTGGACTGCAATAGAAGAGCTGGATTTGAGTCCCGTCACACCGTACAGACCAACAGGACTTTCAGGGTTTGGGTTTTCATGGGTCGAAGCTCTACATCTGATGAAGGGAGCTTTGATGCTTGGAAGTTTATACTCCCCCCCCCCAATTTTGTTGGTGTCAAATTTATGACTGGATTCAGATCTAACTGTTCATGCTTTTAGATTCGGTTGCAGAACTTCTTTGGGCTTTTCTCCCCTCCCACCCACAATTTGCTGGGAAGGGGGACATTTCCCGGAGTTGATTTTGATTTTCTAGACTACCTGGCACAAGCAACCTATTTGCAGGTGCCAAGAGTGGACCGTGAAGAAGACTTGACACGGAAAGAATGTTCAGGCTGGCTTCATTTCTCTGGTAGCAGAGCAGTGCTGGCGAGAGGGGGCGCCTCTTTAGCCAGATCCTTCTCATGCAGTATAAAAGTTTCCCTAGAAATAGCTGTTGTAGATTTTCCAACCTGTATGGCTGTGGTCTTGGCATTGAAGGACCTGACATTCTTTCGCATATGGATTGTTTCCTGGGGTTTCCTGTTTCCTGAGGAGGTTCTTTTGCATGTGGATTGGCTGCTGACTGGCTGCTATTGTCAGATGTAGATGTAGCACTACATATAAGATTAGAATTTCAACAGCCAATCCACATGCAAAAGAACCTCCTCCAGAAACCTCCTCCATTAGCATGTTCACAGATAATGACTCAGCCCTACGCCATCTTCCTGAATAGATATAAACGACCTGCCTACCATTTTTCTTCTCACCTTGATACAGAGAGTACTCCCATCTTTCTGTGTTTATACCTCTGAGGATGCCAGTCACAGCTGCCTGCGCGAAATGTCAGGTCCGGAGAGCCAGTTTGGTGTAGTGGTTAAGTGCACGGACTCTAATCTGGGAGAACCGGGTTTGATTCCCCACTCCTCCACTTGCACCTGCTGATGTGACCTTGGGTCAGTCACAAGCGCTGGCACAGCCGTTCTCTCAAGGACAGTTTGTGTTAGAGTTCTCTCAGCCCCACCCTACCTCACAGGGTGTCTGTTGTGGGGAGGGGAAGGGAAAGGAGTTTGTAAGCTGCTCTGAGACGCCCTTGGGCAGTGAAGGGCGGGGTATAAATCCAAACTCCTCTTCTTCTCTTCTACTACAATGCCAAGACCACGGCCAGACAGCCCGGAAAATCTACAACAGCTAATGAACTCCGGCCGTGAAAGCCTTCGACAACATATTTTCCTAGAAATAGTTGATGTTTCTCTCTCTCTCTGTCTTTGGCAGATGGCCGCCATGAGCGGGTCATGTTTGACAAGATCACCTCCCGGATCCAGAAACTCTGCTATGGTCTCAACGTAGACTTTGTGGACCCCGTAAGTTTCTTGTTTCCGCTCTTCTTATTCTCCTTCAAGAATCATTATAGTTTGGAAGGAATTTAAATAAATGGCAACACATAAGCCGGGAAAGTTTTATTTATTTGATTTTTTATTTATTTTAAAAAACTCTGTGCTGCCTTTCCAGATAAATAGGATCCCCAAGGCAGCAAACATTAAAGTGTTTCAATGTTAAAATAACATTTGAAATAAAGTATATATAAAATAATTTAATAAAAACACCCAAGACAGGGAGGGGCCCCCGTAACCGTTATTGGGGGCCGGCCAGACCTGTTGGCGGAAGCCAACAGTAAAGGGGGGCAGTAGAAGTGATCTTGCTCTTCCTAATGACAAGGCAGCATTTGTTTCCAGAGTAATTTTTTTCAAATCTGAAGTTCTTTTTGGTGCCAGAGCTTGTGACTGACCCACGGTCACATCAGCAGGTGCGAGTGGAGGAGTGGGGAATCAAACCCGGTTCTCCCAGATTAGAGTCCGTGCCCTGAACCACAACACCAGACTGGCTATCAAGCTAGTGAAGTGTCAGGAAATGGACTGCTGTGCCTTCCATTTGACAACAGCATAAGAACATAAGAACATAAGAGAAGCCAATGTTGAATCAGGCCAATGGCCCATCTAGTCCAACACTCTGTCACACAGCGGCCAAAATATACCAGGTGCCATCAGGAGGTCCAGCAGTGGGGCCAGGGCACCAGAAGCCCTCCCACTGCTGCCCCCTCCAGCACCAAGAATAGAGTGCATCACCTGCCCCAGACTGAGGCAGATTTTGCATTCAGAGCTTGGCCCTGGGAACTTGTGTTCAAGTCCCTTTTCAGCCTAATTGAAATATCCATTCTGCGTAGTGGGAATTTAAAAAAATGCTTTGCAGCTGCTCTGAAAAACGAAAAGAGACAGCTCTTAACATTTATTGTTTATTTAAAGCATTTCTCTGCCTGTATATAATATTTAAAGCAATTAAACAAAACACATTAAAACCAGGGAGGGAGGGCCAATGACAGTTAGTGGGTGAATGCCAAACAAAACAGAAAAGTCTTTGCTGGCTGGCTGAAGAAAAGGTAGAGGGAGAGAACCAAATCTCCAGGGGTGGGGGTGGTAGTTCCAGAGTTTCAGCACCATGTCCGAGAAGCCCTTTGCATTGTGTCTTAATGGTAATACTTGATTTATTTGTAAGTTTTATTTGATAGATTTGTAAGTTCTGTTGCCAACAGACGTCTGCATGTCATTGGTCTGTTATAAGGCTGTTGACTGCTATAAGTATATTAATTCATAAAGATATTACCTTCAAAGTAGGAGATTTTTGCTCAGGTTTGCCGAAGACCGAAGAATAGGGTGCATTTTAACAGATTTTAACTAGCATAACAATATTTTGTCGAAGGCTTTCATGGCCAGAGTTCATTAGTTGCTGTAGATTTTCCGGGCTGTGTGGCCGTGGTCCTGGCCTTGTAGGACCTGACGTTTTGCCAGTAGCTGTGACTGGCACCCTCAGAGGTATAACACAGAGAGTACTCTCTCTGTGTCAAGGTGAGCAGAAAAGTGGTAAGCAGGTAATTTATATCTACCCTGGAAGGTGGGGTAGGGCTGAGTCATTATCTTGTAGGAGTTTTCCAGGCTATGAACATGCAAACGAAGGATACCAATAATAACAATCTATGGCTGCAGTCATACACACAAAATAATCCAATTCCAACGCACTTTCAGACTGGATTATTACTGTGTGATCTGGCAAAATCCAATTCGAAAGTGCATTGAAAGTGGATTATTTAGTGTGTGCGACCGCAGCCTCAGTTTACTATTCAATTTTAACTAATGTCATTTTTGTAATGTAACCATCAGCATGTCTGTTTGATTACTTGGGGTCATGGTTTTCTGATCTTCGGTCGTAATAAACTCAGCACATCCGATCTGAGACTTTGCATGGGCTAAAAATTTCTGCAGAGCTGATAAGCTCCAGAAATCCTCTTGTAGGGCAAATTGTTCTTGTCGCTCCGGGATCAGTAACTCGTACTTTGCTCTGACCAGGCTCAGATCACCATGAAGGTAATCCAGGGTCTCTACAGCGGGGTCACCACCGTGGAGCTGGACACCCTGGCGGCAGAGACGGCGGCAACGCTCACCACCAAGTACCCGGACTATGCCATCTTGGCGGCGAGGATTGCAGTCTCCAACTTGCACAAAGAAACGAAGAAGGTGTTCAGCGGTGAGTGGGAGCCAGGCCTCTCCTCTTTCGACGTTTATTTACTTATTTACTTTCAATTTCTATCCCACCTTGCTGGTGTGAACTGGCTCAAGGCGGCTTGCACAAGTTAAAATTCAGTAAAACCAATAACTACAATAAAATTACAATAAGAACGATTACATAAAGTGCTAATATAAACAGACATATGGAATTCACGGCCACAGGAGGTGGTGGCAGCTACAAGCATGGACAGTTTCAAGAGGGAATTAGATAAACATATGGAGCAGAAGTCCATCAGTGGCTATTAGCCACAGGGTATAGATGGGGACTCTCAGTCTGGGGCAGGTGATGCACTCTATTCTTGGTGCTGGAGGGGGCAGCAGTGGGAGGGCTTCTAGTGTCCTGGCCCCACTGCTGGACCTCCTGATGGCACCTGGTATATTTTGGCCGCTGTGTGACAGAGTGGTGGACTGGATGGGCCATTGGCCTGATTCAACATTGGCTTCTCTTATGTTCTTATGACAGCGGGGATTTCTGTACACGGTCCGATGGGGAGAGGTCGTATCCGGCATTGTTGCATAGGGCTGTAGTATGTTCAGTTTGCAAAGGTGAGACAGACTGCACAATAGGGAAAGGGGGGCAAAAGAACTAACTCAACCCAGGAAAATGCTAGAAACAAAGAGGGTTGAGCTAATGTAATAATAAACAGTTCAAAATTTAATAAGATGTACACAAGTTAAAATACGTTTAAAATCCACATGTAAACAGGACTTTCACACATTTATACACATGATGGGACGATACATATAATACTAAAGACCAGACGCGTTTTGGCCATAAAAGGCCTTCTTCAGTGGTCACAAATACAATCTTGTCCAGACACACATTCATACACTAATATATACATTCTTAAAAACCCTTTGTATAAAAACCAGATGTGGTCCCCTCTATAGATGTAATTTAGTTACAGGTATGTAAAATGGGCCATACCAATGCCAATATATATTCTGGTATTCAGGGTATCTAAGGTATGAATGTGTGTCTCTCCATCCATGCAAGAATACTGTATTGGCATTGGTATGGCCCATTTTACATACCTGTAACTAAATTACCTCCCTCATGGATCACTGCCTTGTCGTGGCGAGGGGGCTTGCGTGGTTCGATGAGGCTGTGGGCTATGCCGTGGAGGGCCACCCAGGACGGACAGGCCACAGCAGAGAACTCAGACCAAGCGTGATCCCCTGGAGAAGGAAATGGCAACCCACTCCAGTATCTTTGCCAAGAAAACCCCATGGACAGTAACAAAAGGCTAAAAGATATGACGCCGGAAGATGAGCCCCTCAGGTCGGAAGGTGTCCAATATGCTACTGAGGAAGAGCAGAGGGCAAGTACGAGTAACCCCAGAAAGAGTGAAGCGGCTGGGCCAAAGCCGAAAGGACGCTCAGTTGTGGATGTGTCTGACGGTGAAAGGAAAGTTCGATGCTGCAAAGAACAATACTGCATAGGAACCTGGAATGTAAGATCTATGAATCAAGGTAAGCTTGACGTGGTCAAAAATGAGATGGCAAGAATGAACATTGACATCTTGGGAATCAGTGAACTAAAGTGGACAGGAATGGGCGAATTTAACTCAGAAGACCATTATATCTACTACTGTGGCCAGGAATCCCGTAGAAAAAATGGTGTGGCCTTTATAGTCAACAAGAGAGTGAGAAAGGCAGTATTGGGATACAATCTCAAAAATGACAGAATGATCTCGGTCCGAATCCAAGGCAAACCATTCAATATCACAGTAATCCAAGTCTATGCCCCAACCACTGCTGCAGAAGAGGCTGAAGTGGACCAGTTCTATGAAGACCTACAACAGCTCGTAGAACTAACACCAAAAAATGATGTCCTCATCATCATAGGGGACTGGAATGCTAAAGTAGGAAATCAAAAGGTAACCGGAATAACAGACAAGTTTGGCCTTGGAGAACAAAATGAAGCAGGGCAAAGGCTAACAGAGTTTTGTCAAGAGAACACGCTGGTCATAGCAAACACCCTTTTCCAACAACCTAAGAGGCGTCTCTACACATGGACATCACCAGATGGGCAACACCGAAATCAGATTGACTATATAATTTGCAGTCAAAGATGGAGAAGCTCTATCCAGTCAGTAAAAACAAGACCTGGAGCTGACTGTGGCTCAGATCATGAGCTACTCATTGCAAAATTCAGACTTAAATTGAAGAAAGTTGGGAAGACCACAAGGCCATTCAGATTTGACCTAGATCACATCCCCGATGAATATACAGTAGAGGTGAAGAATAGGTTTAAGGGACTAGATTTGATAGACAGAGTGCCTGAAGAACTATGGACAGAGGTCCGTGACATTGTAAAGGAGGCAGCACTCACCGCCATCCCAAAGAAAAAGAAATGCAAAAAAGCAAAGTGGCTGTCTGATGAGGCTTTACACATAGCAGAGGAAAGAAGGAAAGCTAAAGGCAATGGGGATAAGGAAAAATTTGCCCAATTTAATGCAGATTTCCAGAGAACAGCAAGGAGAGATAAGGAGGCTTTCCTGAATGAACAATGCAGAGTAATAGAGGAAAACAATAGATTGGGAAGGACTAGAGATCTCTTCAAGAAAATTGGAGAAATCAAGGGAACGTTCCATGCAAAGCTGGCCATGATAAAGGACAAAACCGGTAGGGACCTAACAGAAGCAGAAGAGATTAGGAAAAGATGGCAAGAATACACAGAAGAACTATACAAGAAGGACCTCGATGTCCTTGACAACCACGATGGTATAATCACTGACCTCGAGCCAGACATCCTGGAAAGCGAAGTTAAATGGGCCTTAGAAAGCATTACTAACAACAAAGCTAGTGGAGGTGATGGTATCCCAGCTGAGTTATTCAAAGTCTTAAAAGAAGATGCTGTTAAAGTGCTGCATTCAATTTGCCAACAAATTTGGAAAACACAACAGTGGCCACAGGATTGGAAAAGGTCAGTTTACATTCCAATCCCAAAGAAAGGCAACGTCAAAGAATGTTCAAACTATCGCACAATTGCACTCATTTCACACGCTAGCAAGGTCATGCTCAAAATCCTACAAGCTAGGCTCCAACAGTACGTGGATAGAGAACTGCCAGAAGTACAAGCTGGGTTTCGAAGAGGTAGAGGAACTAGAGATCAAATTGCCAACATTCGCTGGATTATGGAGAAAGCAAGAGAGTACCAGAAAAACATCTACTTCTGCTTCATTGACTATGCTAAAGCCTTTGATTGTGTGGATCACAATAAATTATGGCAGGTTCTTAAAGAGATGGGAGTACCAGACCACCTCACCTGTCTCCTGAGAAACCTGTATAAGGGTCAAGAAGCAACAGTTAGAACCGGATATAGAACAACTGATTGGTTTAGCATAGGAAAAGGAGTACGACAAGGATGTATATTGTCACCTTGCTTATTTAATTTATATGCCGAGTACATCATGCGAAATGCTGGCCTGGATGAATCACAAGCTGGAGTTAAGATTGCTGGGGAAAAGATCAATAACCTCAGATATGCAGACGATACCACTCTGATGGCAGAAAGTGAAGAGGACCTAAAGAGCCTCTTGCTCAGGGTGAAAGAGGAGAGTGCAAAAGTGGGCTTGAAGCTCAACATCAAAAAAACTAAGATCATGGCATCTGGGCCCATCACTCCTTGGCAAATAGAAGGGGAAGTCGTAGAAGTAGTGACAGACTTCACGTTCCTAGGATCCCAGATCACTGCAGATGGTGACTGCAGCCATGAAATTAAAAGACGCCTGCTCCTTGGGAGGAAAGCGATGGCAAATCTAAACAGCATGATAAAAAGCAGAGACATCACCTTGCCAACAAAAGTCCGCATGGTCAAAGCAATGGTATTCCCCGTAGTAATGTATGGCTGCGAGAGTTGGACTATAAGGAAGGCTGAGCGCCGAAGAATAGATTCTTTTGAACTATGGTGCTGGAGAAGACTCTTGAGAGTCCCTTGGACTGCAAGGAGATCAAATCAGTCAATCCTAAAAGAAATCAACCCTGACTGTTCCCTTGAAGGCCAGATCCTGAAGCTGAAGCTCAAATACTTTGGCCACCAAATGAGAAGGGAGCACTCACTGGAGAAGACCCTGATGCTGGGAAAGATTGAAGGTCAAAGAAGAAGGGGACGGCAAAGGATGAGATGGTTAGACAGTGTCATCGATGCAACGAACATGAAATTGAGCAGACTTCAGCGGACAGCGGAAGACAGGAGGGCCTGGCGTAATCTGGTCCATGGGGTCGCGAAGAGTCGGACTCGACTGTGCGACTGAACAACAACAACAAACTAAATTACATCTATAAAAGGCATCACATCTGGTTTTTATACAAAGGGTTTTTAAGAATGTATATATTAGTGTATGAATGTGTGTCTGGACAAGATTGTATTTGTGACCACTGAAGAAGGCCTTTTATGGCCGAAACGCGTCTGGTCTTTAGTATTATATGTATTGTCCCATCATGTGTATAAATGTGTGAAAGTCCTGTTACATGTGGATTTTAAACTTGTGTACACCTTATTAAATTTTGAACTGTTTATTATTACATTAGCTCAACCCTCTTTGTTCCTAGCAGTTTGGAAAGGTGGTCAGTGGCAGCTCCTAATCGAAGGCCTGGTGGAAGAGCTCTGTTTTACAGGCCCCTGCGGAACTGTAGAAGGTCCCGCAGGGCCCTGATGTCCTCCGGAAGCTCCTTCCACCAGTGTGGGGCCGCCACTGAAAAAGTGTGCTAGCAAAGTTACAGAGTCACACACAGCCGCTTGTCAATTCCAAACTAATAGTTGAACCTTCATTTAGGAACTGCATTCTAGATAGTGGAGGTTGAGACACAGGGATAGAGGCCTATTCTAACTACCTGGATGGATGCAGATGGAGGCTGCATCTATGGTGCAGAAGTGGAAGAGCAGTGCGCTCCTTCTTTGTGTGCACAAGAGAGAGAAGTGTGAAGGGAAGGAAGCAAGCGATTGTCTGAGGGGATATGTCCGCACATCAATGGGACAGAGGCAGAAGAGTAAAAGGAAGGAAACCCACAGACTGCCTGTGTATCTGTCTAACGTATGGGGATGTGTCTGATATGACTGCCACAGGTAAATGGACAATTTTTGGGAGCTGAAGGGCAGATGCAGTGGCACGTGCTGTGGTAGAAATTAAAGTGGAGAAATGGTGGCAGCCAGATAATGGTGGCAGCAAGATAACGTAGCTGCTGTAGCAGCTGAGTCTGCTAAGGGCTTACCTTTTGCAGCTTCCGAGTCTTTAGAACTGTCTGTTGCATTTAGCAACAGCTAAAACCGAAGGTAGGAAAAGGGCTTCCGTGCAATCATGCATATAATCTCAGGGCCATTTCAGATAGTCGTAACCAGCCGAGGCGAGGCAACCTCTTTGTTCCCACCAGTTTGAAGTTTGTTCCCCTCGTCACTCTGCGTCCTTTCTACTTCCTTTTCAGAGGTGATGGAAGATCTGTACAACTACGTGAACCCCAGTAACGGCAAACATTCCCCGATGATCTCCAAGGAAACGCTAGACCTCGTATTGGCCAACAAGGATGTACGTAGGGGTTTGAGGGAGAGGCGACTGGGAGCAGGATCTTTTGAACACCTTTTGCAGAAAGGGAGCAGCCTGTGAGAAACAGAATAGTGCTAGCTCAGAAGAAGAGAAGAAGAGATTGGATTCATACCCCACCCTTCACTACCCGAAGGTGTCTCAGAGCAGCTTACAAACCCCTTTTCCCTTCCCCTCCCCACAACAGACACCCCCTGTGAGGCAGGCGGGGCTGAGAGAGCTCTTGACAGAAACTGCTCTTTTTCAAGGACAGCTGTGCCAGAACTACAGCTTGCCCAAGGTGATCCAGCCAGGTGCAAGTGGAGGAGTGGGGAATCAAACCCGGGTCTCCCAGATTAGAGTCCTGGCCCCTCTGGTGGACCTCCTGATGGCCCCTGGTATTTTTGGCCACTGTGTGACAGAGTGTGGGACTAGATGGGCCACTGGCCTGATCCAACCTTGGCTTCTCTTATGTTCTTATAAGATAGGAATTCTCAGGCTGGGGCAAGTGAGGCTCTGTATTCTTGGTGCTGGGGGGGGCAGCAGTTGGAGGGCTTCTAGTGTCCTGGCCCCACTGCTGGACCTCCTGATGGCACCTGGTATTTTTGGCCACTGTGTGACAGAGTGTTGTACTGGATGGGCCACTGGCCTGATCCAACCTTGGCTTCCCTTATGTTCTTATAAGATAGGAATTCTCAGGCTGGGGCAAGTGAGGCTCTGTATTCTTGGTGCTGGGGGGGGGCAGCAGTTGGAGGGCTTCTAGTGTCCTGGCCCACTGCCGGACCGCCTGATGGCACCTGGTATTTTTGGCCACTGTGTGACAGAGTGTTGGACTAGATGAGCCATTGGCCTGATTCAACATTGGCTTCTCTTATGTTCTTATTAGATAGGAATTCTCAGTTTGGGGCAAGTGATGCTCTTTCTTCTTGGTGCTTGTGGGGGGGGATCAACAGTGGGGGGGCTTCTGGAGTTCTGGCCCCACTGGTGGACCTCCTGATGGCACCTGGTATTTCTGGCCACTGTGTGACACAGAGTGTTGGACTGGATGTGCCATTGGCCTGATCCAACATTGGCTTCTTCTCTTATGTTCTTATGTTTAACCACTACACCAAACAGGCATCAGCTAGGTGTTCTGGGAGCAGGGCCAGCTACTGTAGAATGAGGTGGTGTCCACATATGTGTGTGCTAAAGACAGCCATGCCCAGGAAGATCAAAGGGCAGCAGGGGAAGAAGACGACCCAGCGTGGGATGGACAGACTCCGTGAAGGAAGCCACAGCCGCCTCCGGTTTGCATGATCTGAGCAAGGACGTTAATGAGAGGACGTTGTGGGGGACATTAATTCACAGGGTTGCCATAGGTCAGACACGACTTGACGTCACTTATCACACATGAACAATAAAAACAAGCTGGCCGTCCTGTGTGTTCAGGATAGCCGGCCTCTTGAAAACAGATTCTTCTCACCTTGAGGTCCAGTGTGGGGTAGTGGTGAAGAGCAGCAGATCCTAACATGGACCCCCAGGTTTGATTTCATTCCCCGCTTCTCCCCCTGAAGCCTGCTGGGTGCCCTGGAGTCAGTCATGGTTCTCTCTGAACTCTCTCAGCCTCACCTGCCTCACAAGCAGTGCCCCCTCCAAGCTGAGTGAGTGTGAGCCAGCTCACAGTTCTTTTAGCCTCCGGCTCACACATTTTTCTCTTCGCCCAGGAAGGGATGGGGCTCCAGAGCAAACTAATTTGTGCCGCAGCCAAATTGCTCACAGGACTTCACAGCTGAGAGGGAGCGTTGGTTCCAAGGTGCTTGTTGTGGGGAGGGGAAGAGAAAGGCCATTGTAAGCTACTCTGAGACTCCCAAAGGTTCCCTTGCTCGAAAGCTAGTCGAATCCGAC
The DNA here is from genome assembly GCA_029375565.1 of Gekko gecko. Classification (NCBI taxonomy): domain Eukaryota; kingdom Metazoa; phylum Chordata; class Lepidosauria; order Squamata; family Gekkonidae; genus Gekko; species Gekko gecko. The sequence continues at coordinate 8,063,624 of JAPDNY010000004.1, forward strand.
TCTAGGGTTGCGGTGCTCATCTCCGTTTCAAAGCCGAAGAGCCAGCGCTGTCTGAAGACGTTTCCGTGGTCATGTGGCCGGCATGACTAAACACCAAGGCGCACGGAACGCTGTTCCCTTCCCACCGAAGTGATACCTATTTATCTACTTGCAATTTCTTGCTTTCGAACTGCTAGGTTGGCAGGAGCTGGAACTAGAGACGGGAGCTCACTCCGTCTTGCGGCACCTGGGTCTTGAACTGCTGAACTACTGACCTTTCACAGCCTGCAGTTCAGCATCTTAACCACTTGAGCCACCACAGGTGAAGAATAGCAGGGTATAAAAACCAACTCTTCTTTCCGGCTCCATGGAATTCCATCGTTGCCTGCAGAATGTGGCTGCTTCTTCTGCTCACACTTAGTTGTTTCAGGGAACTGCGTTCAGAATATTGGCCGTTAAAAGATGCAGCTTTAAGTCGACCCTGTCATTCCGTTGTGTAGGTAGCGTGGCAATCGGACTTACTTAAATAACTGTGTAAGGAAAAGTCCTTTGCCTCTTGTTTGCCATCCGGGTTCAAATTTGATTCCCAGACTCCTAGAGTCAAGAGCATTGGACGGAAAGGATAGCGTCAGCGGGTAGCTGTGCCAGCCTGAAGTGGGACAGCTAGATTCGAGAGTCGAGGCCCCCTTCGTCAGATACAAAGGAATAAAGGGAGGTTTGACTCTCAAAAGTTCAGGGTTGTTGGTCTCTAAGGTGCTCCTGGACACGAATCTAGTTGACCGGCAGGAGGGCTTCTGGTTTTTGTAACAGGCGTCACGGAGCCGGGGATAAAGTGGGCTTGGTCTCAGGGCTGAATCTAACTGTAAACTCTTCCTCCCCCCCCCAGCGGCTGAACTCGGCTATCATTTACGATCGGGACTTCTCCTACAATTACTTTGGCTTCAAGGTAAGGAGCTGGTCTTTCAGGGTGACACTTGCTGCTGTTCTTTTCCTTGTAGGACCCCCGGATAGTGAACGTACAAAGAATGACGGCTGGTGAACGGGGTGAGGCAAAGCATGATCAGAGGCATGAGGATCCTGCTGGTTTTTAGCTTTGCTTTCGCGCCTTCTATTTGAGTGCCGCTGGCTGTTTCTCACGCCCTCTAGTGGAATTTTTGACAAGTCAGTCCATGAGACAACAACTGTTGTCCTTGTTGGTGGGGGTCTTCCTTGGTGGTAGAATCACAGAATGTTAGAGTTGGAAGGGACCTTGGAGGTCATCTAGTCCAACCCCCTGCACTCTGCAGGAGCATAGCTGAAAGACAGCCCTTACATACCTACAACATACCCGAAAGATGGCCGTCCAGTCTCCGCTTGAAAACGTCTAGTGAAGGAGAATCCACCACCTCCTGAGGCAGACTGTTCCACTGCTCAACCACTCTGACAGTTAGGTAGTGTCTCCTGATATTCAGCTGGTAACGACTCCCCTGTAATTTCCACCCATTAGATCTAGTCTTGCAATCCAGAGCAAGAGAGAATATATCTGCTCCATCTTCTACAAGACAGCCCTTCAGATATTGGAAGACTGCCATCATGTCCCCTCTAAGCCTTCTCTTTCCCAGGCTAAACAGACCCAACTTTTCCAGCCTTTCCAGGGCTGACCCTGCTTAGCTTCTGAGATCTGATGAGATTGTGCCGACCCGGGCCATCCAAGTCAGGGAAAAAGGCATGCAGAGGGGATCTACCATTGCCTGCCTCTGCGTAGCAATCTTGGTGTTCCTTGGTGGTCTCCCATTCCATTACTAATCAGGGCTGACCCCGCTTAGCTTTTGAGATCTGAGGGGATCCAGCTAGCCTGGGCTGTCTAGGCCAGGGCGTCATACTTTTTACCTGCAGGGAACTCCCTCAGCGTTGCTGTGAAAACTTTGCTTCTGTCTCGGAATCCCTGTTGCTCCGTTCACGCGGCATTCTTGAAAGGCCGGCTGGACACTTCCCGTTGCCTCATTTAAGAGCGCATGCTACACAAGAACCTGAGCAGTGAAACAGCCTGCCTGAAGGGATCAGGAAAGGACCCCCCCAACACGTCTGTCTTTTCACACAATCTACAAAACCGAAATGCTGAGGAGGGCATTTTATAGAGCGATTAGAACTGTAGTATAATTAGGGCTCGTTTTACCATATGTGGTGGACATGTGAGAAAGCAAGTGCTTTTTGGACTGAGATTCATAATGAAATTCGGAACATTTTGAAGTTTACTTTGAAAAAAGAGCCAGAAATGTTACTCTTAGGACTTAAATTAGAAGAAGTCAAAATGGCAAAGAGAACCTTGCTATGGTACTTAATTTCAACCGCGAGAATGACTTATGCTCAGTTCTGGAAGCAGGAGCAGGTACCTGACAAATGGGAATGGATAAAGAAAATGATTTTTATGACTGAAATGGACAAGTTGACAAGAAAACTTCACGGAAAAGAGGATGAAGAATTTTTAGCAGATTGGAAGGACTTTAAAGATTACTTAGAACTTAATTGGGATGTGAAAAATAGATTGCTCTGTTTTGATCATTATTAAGAATAGAAGTGTTGTAAGAAAAGGAATTGTAACAGAAAAGTTACCTAAATAGTGAAAAATAGAAAAGGAAAATATTGAAAGTTAAGATTTGATTATCGAATATGAATTGAATGTAAGAGAATATTGATAGAAATGTTAATGGGGGTGGAACATCGCTGGAAGCCAGGGGAGGAGGGGATAAAAATTTCTAGAAAAGGATATGTTAAGAATTGGTGGTTAAATATGGAACATGTCATTATATCCTGTTAATAAATTTTCTTAAAAAAAAAAAGAACTGTAGTATAATTGAAGCAGTTCGGAGGACGCATTTATAAGGGAATAAGATAGTCGCCCTCTGCCGTGATCGTCGTCTGCGTCCTCCTGCTTTTACTGCATCGTTTCCTTCCTTTGTAACCCCATTTCTGCATTGTGGTGTGCCCCGCCTCAGAGAAGTTCCTGCTTGCATTCTCTGATTCTACAATTCTAATCCTGTCGCATTGTTTACTGGAGGCCTGACGCTGTTGGGTTGAGCAGTTTGTAATCTTTTATTGTAATATTGTTATATTTTACAGTCCCCAAGAGTGAAATAAAAAATACATAAGATTGTTGTGAGGATAAAATGGAGGACAGCAAAATGAGGCAAGTCGGTTTGCAGAGCAAAGCAGGGTATAAGTGAAGGGAGTAGGTAAATGAAGGTGTGTTTTGGAAGCTGTCTTTCAGGGGCGTTTGTCCTCCGGTACTGATTGGTTCCCCACGGAGACTCTCCCTGTTTGGGCTTCTCTGGTGCACAGTTTGAGTACTAAATCCAGGTGGTCGGCCGTGTTGGTCTGAAGCCGCAGAAGAAAGTTTGAGTCCAGGGGCACCTTTAGGACCAACAAAATTTAATTCTGGGTACCACCTTTTCACATGCATGCAGAATTAAACTCTGTTGGTCTTAAAGGTTCCACTGGACTCAAACTTGGTTCCGTTTAATTACTATTTCTTATTAATTTACTTCATTACTCCAGTGGGGGGGGACCCAATGCGGCTTATGTCATTTTCCTCTCCTCCATTTTATCCTCACAACAGCCCTGCTAGGTAGGCTAGGCGGAGAGTATGTGACAGGCCCGAGCCCACCCAGCAAACTTCAGGGGCAGAGTGGGGATTCGAACCTGGGTCTCCCGGGTCCTAGTCCAACGCTCTTATCACGACACCGTGCTGGCTCTCCAGAGTGGTTTTTGTGTGCATCGAGAGGCTTGAGAATGAACTGCGTGACTTGGGGAGTGATAGATAGGTGGTCTGCTGGTCAGGTGGCCAGGCTCGCCAGGGCCAGGGCCTTTTCAGTGGCGGCTCCTACCTGGTGGAAGGAGCTCCTGGAGGAGATCAGGGTCTGTGCAAGACCTTGTACAGTTCCACAGGGCCTTTAAGATGGAGCTCTTCCGCCAGGCTTTCAATTAGGAGCCGCCCATTGCCTCCAACGACTACCGTCACTATTGACACCATGGTTAACAGGCCGGTCCCGTATGGAGATCGAGATACGGCATCGTGTGAGGCCAGATACTGCTGAATCGGGAGTTAGCCTTATATCTTACAGCTCGCCGTCTCTAACTGACTGAAGGATGGACCATCATAGAGAGCACTTTACCCTCCATAATGTGATCGTTTTGCCCAGTTTTTATGTATATCTTTTAGGTGACCCGGCACATGGTGCAGCTGAATGTGAGCCGCCCTGAGCCCATTCACGGGGAGGGCGGGATAGAAATTTAAATAATAATAATTCTAGTGTGCCCTGGCTAACCAATATGATTTGTTTTTCCTCTCTCTCTCTCGGGAAGACGCTTGAGCGCTCGTATCTGCTGAAGATAAACTCCAAAGGTAAGTGCTGTCTGGTCGTTTTCTCAGGACGTCAGCACGCATCCTGGCTTTGTAGGGTTTTAAGGAGGATTGACTTGTTGGCTTGAGGAAATGGTTGAGGGGGAGAGAGGTAAATGTCTGGGCTTCCTACCGATGCACCCTCTAAGCTGTGGGGTCTTGTGAGCAAAACTTCTACTTTGTGAGCGACTGGCACTAAAGTTGTGATCGAGCGATTGGGCTGCGGCATAAATTAGTTTGCTCTGGAGCCCCTTCCTTCCTGAGCAAAGCCAAAAAATGTGGGAGCCGGAGGCTGAGAAACTGTGAACTGGCTCACACCAGTGTTCCCTCTAAGCTGAGTTAGTGTGAGCTAGCTCACAGTTTTTTAGCCTCCAGCTCACACGTTTTTGTCTTAGCTCAGGAAGGGGGGCTCCAGAGCAAATTGATTTATGCAGCAGCCAAATCGCTCACTCACAACTTTAATGCCAGTAGCTCACAAAGTAGAATTTTTGCTCACAAGACTTCACAGCTTAGAGGGAGCATTGGCTCACACTCACTCAGCTTAGAGGGAACACTGCTTCCTACCGACGGGATCAGGTCTCCGAAAACTTTTGCTGTTCAGGCCTTTGGGGATGGGGCCTGTGCCTGAGTGGTCGAGCACCTGGCTTTGTACGTAGGAGGTCCCAGGCTCAGTCTCTGGTGGGATCTCTAGTTAAAAGGATCAGGTAGTCAGTGATGCAGAAGACTCGACCTTGAGGCCCTGGAGAGCGGCTGCCGGTCAGAGCAGACAATGGCAACCCCGAGAGACCAATGGCCCGACTCAGCAGAAGGCAGGTTCATGTGTTCTTGCGTGCAAAATCTTCTGCTTTGTAGGGTGTGAGAGAAACGAAATGCCCCTCCTGTGCCCCTTAGCTGGAGAAGCAGATAGAGTTTGCTTTCATGGATAACAGCCGCGGTTCTCTTGTGGTTTGGTAAAGGAGGCATTTTGAAACTTGAGATGCCCAAATCTGGGTGCCTGCCCTGGTCTCCGGTTGTGCTTGGAGCCCTTCAGGGGCAGGGTCAGAGCAGGGCAAGCGGGGGTGATGCATGCGGGTCTCTGGACCTGGCGAAAGGAACTGGTCCCAGCCGCCACCGCGATGGCACAGTCTGTTCTCAAGAAACGTCTCACTTGCCAGGAGTGACGCGCTTCTGCCGCCTCCCCCTTTCTATACGTCAAAGAATCGCTATGAAAACGGCAGCAACTGTGCAAAAACGTTTATAGGAATGATATATCGAATTGTCGTTGCATATAATAATCCAATAAGGAGCATGTGTGTCCGCTGCTAACCAAGCAAAAGATAGCGCAGTCTCTAATTGAGAGCCAATTTGGTGTCGTGGGAGGAGCTGCAGTGGCTCAAGGGGTTAAGACGCTGGACTGCAGGCTGTGGAAGGTCAGTAGTTCAGCAGTTCGAGACCCGTGAGTGTCTGAATGGCGGAGTGAGCTCCCATCTCTAGTTCCAGCTCCTGCCAACCTAGCAGTTTGAAAACAAGAAATTGCAAGTAGATAAATAGGGACCACTTCGGTGGGAGGGTAACAGCGTTCCGTGCGCCTTGGTGTTTAGTCATGCTGGCCACATGACCATGGAAATGTCTTGGGACAGCGCTGGCTCTTTGGCTTTGAAACGGAGATGAGCACTGCAACCCTAGAATCGGATTCGACTGGCTTCCGAGCAAGGGAAACCTTTACCTTTACCCTGGTGCAGTGGTTAAGTGCGTGGACTCTAATCTGGGAGAACCAGGTTTGATTCCCCACTCCTCCACTTGCAGCTGCTGGATGATCTTGGCCAAGCCATAGTTCTGACAAGAGCTATTCTTGAAAAGGAGCAGTTTCTCTCAGGTCTCTCTCAGCCCCACCGACCTCACAGGGTGTCTGTTGTGGGGAGGGGAAGGGAAAGGAGTTTGTAAGCCGCTCTGAGACTCCTTTGGGTAGTGAAGGGCAGGGTATAAATCCAATCTCCTCCTCCTCCACCACCTCCTTTGAAACACTAATAATCCCCAGGGTTATATCCTTCGAGATGTCTTCCAAGCCTGTTCTCTTCACACATATATGTGGGCTGAGACAATTCTATTTAAGCTTGTTCCTCAGTGATGGGCTTTTTTTAATCGGCTGAAGCGGTCCTCCTTATCAGCTGAGACAGTCCTCTGCGGGTTCCCGGTGATCATCCTGTTCCCGAATTCCTTTCCTCAGAAGACCCGTCTCCAGAAATGTTCCAGATATAAAACTGGAAGGTTTAGGCGCCCAAATATAACGCGGGAGTTCTCTCTCTTCCGAAAGTCACACTTCTTCCTCCCCCTCTCTGGCATCCAGTGGCGGAGCGGCCCCAGCACATGCTGATGCGGGTATCGGTCGGGATCCACAAGAAGGACATCGACGCCGCCATCGAAACCTACAACCTCCTGTCCGAGAAGTGGTTCACGCACGCCTCTCCCACCCTCTTCAACTCCGGCACCAACCGCCCCCAGCTGTCCAGGTAGGGCGAGCCGGCATCCTCTCTGGCGGGAAGAAGCCGTGGTGGAGGACATAAGAACATAAGAGAAGCCAAAGTTGAATCAGGCCAATGGCCCATCTAGTCCAACACTCTGTCACACAGCGGCCAAAATATACCAGGTGCCATCAGGAGGTCCAGCAGTGGGGCCAGGACACCAGAAGCCCTCCCACTGCTGCCCCCTCCAGCACCAAGGATAGAGGGCATCACCTGCCCCAGACTGAGAGTCCCCATCTATACCCTGTGGCTAATAGCCACTGATGGATTTCTGCTCCAGATGTTTATCTAATTCCCTCTTGAAACTGTCCATGCTTGTAGCTGCCACCACCTCCTGCGGCAGTGAATTCCATGTGTGAATCACTCTTTGGGTGAAGAAGTATTTCCTTTTATCTGTTCTAACCCGACTGCTTAGGAATTTCATGGAGTGCCCACAAGTTCTTGTATTGTGAGAAAGGAGACAAGTACTTCTTTCTCAACCTGCTCAATCCCATTCATAATCTTATAAACCTCGATCATGTCACCCCTCAGCCGTCGTTTCTCCAAGCTAAAGAGCCCCTTCCCTTTGCTTGGTCTGGGCCTCCGTGAAGAGCGTGTCTTCCAGAGAGTCCATTTCAGAAGGCGGCAAAAGGCAGTCCTGACGGATTAGCTGGGGGAGTTGCTCAAAAGATGGCCACAGTTGTATAAACAAACTGTAAAGCCACAAAGAACTGTGAACGTTACACTAACGTAATGTTTATCTGAGAACTTGCTCTAATTAGGGAACACCTTCCCTATGAATTAAGATCCTGCTCTAATTAGGGAACACCTTTCCTATGAAGAAAGGTTAAAATGCTTGGGGCTCTTTAGCTTGGAGAAACGACGGCTGAGGGGTGACATGATCGAGGTTTATAAGATTATGCAATGGGAGAGAGCAGGTTGAGAAAGAAGTACTTTTCTCTCTTTCTCACAATACAAGAACTGGTGGGCACTTCATGGAATTGCTGAGCAGTCGGGTTAGAACAGATAAAAGGAAGTCCTTCTTCACCCAACGAGTGATTAACGTATGGAATTCACTGCCACAGGAGGTGGTGGCAGCTACAAGCATGGACAGTTTCAAGAGGGAATTCGATAAACATCTGGAGCAGAAGTCCATCAGTGGCTATTAGCCACAGGGTATAGATGGGAACTCTCAGTCTGGGGCAGGTGATGCACTCTATTCTTGGTGCTGGAGGGGGCAGCAGTGGGAGGGCTTCTGGTGCCCTGGCCCCACTGCTGGACCTCCTGATGGCACCTGGTATATTTTGGCCGCTGTGTGACAACAGAGTGTTGGACCAGATGGGCCATTGGCCTGATTCAGCACTGACTTCTCTTATGTTCTTAACCTGGTTTGAATACACGATATTAGCATACAAATAAGTACAGATTACAGGTTGTTTGTTCTTAAACAGAATAGATGTTGTTTGGCATGTTATTCTACAACAGAGTAGATGCTTTTTGGCGTTGTTATTTGGCGTTAACGGTGGTCTCTGAGATGATCTACCGTTTCGATTTCTCTCTTCTTCTGGACGAAGACAAAAACTGAAATGAAGAACCAAGTAACATTCGAGCTACCGAAGAACCTTATGAAAAAACAATAATACATTTATGTACAAACTTATCCCATAGTGTACCCCACCATAAATAAACAATTCTATGAATCATTACAACAATACCTTACAAACAACTTGCCAATTTCGTGTATTCAAACCAGGTTCTCAGATAAACATTACGTTAGTGTGACGTTCACGGTTCTTTGTTGCTTTACGGTTTGATTAGCTGGGGCAGTCTGCTTGCTGCTGGTAGTGAACAAAGTTCTCTCTTTCCTTTTTGATTGTTCTTGTATGTTTTTAATTGTATTTATATACATTTTAGGTAAGCCTCCCCGAGGCCACTTCGGCGGGAAGGGTGGGGTATAAATCGAACTAATAAAATCAAAAATCTAAAATCAAATAAAATAAAATTAATGGTTGTCCCAATTTGGGAGAGGGGATTAGGGTAAGTAAAGTCAGAAGGAATTGGTTGAGTCTCTCAGAAAATTAAGATTCTGCTCTAATTAGGGGTCATGTGGTCCTCGGGGTCATGAAGACACGGACTCGACTGTGTGACTGAATAACAACAAAAAATTAGGTGTGAAGGTGGTTATTAATCATTGGAAATATGACTGCCGTGTTTGGGAAATCTGAATTTCCCAGGAGTGGTCCTATCCTTGTGTCAGTCAGTCAAAACTTTTATTGGCACTTTTATTGGTTCTTGTGTCGTTTTTTGTTCCCTTGCAAAATGCTGCTTGCCTGCTGTTTTGGGTCGTGGTTAAGTGCGCGGACTCTAATCTGGGAGAACCGGGTCTGATTCCCCACTCCTCCACTCGCAGCTGCTGGATGACCTTGGGCAAGCCATAGTTCTGACAAGAGCTGTTCTTGAAAAAAAGAGCAATTTCTGTCAGAGCTCTCTCAGCCCCGCTTACCTCACAGGGGGTGTCTATTGTGGGGAGGGGAAGGGAAGGGAGTTTGTCAGCCGCTCTGAGACTTCCTTGGGTAGTGAAGGGTGGAGTATAAATCCAATCTCTTCCTCCTCCTCCTCCTCCACCTCCTCTTCTTCTGCTGTTAATTCTGTGAACTTTTCATTCCTTTCCATCCAGCTGTTTTCTGCTCTGCATGAAGGACGACAGCATCGAAGGGATCTACGACACGCTGAAGCACTGCGCGCTCATCTCCAAGTCCGCGGGTGGAATCGGCGTTGCGGTGAGCTGCATTCGAGCCACCGGCAGCTACATCGCCGGGGTGAGTTCACGGCTGGGTGGCTGGCACCGAAGCCAGTTGCGGCTTTTCAAAGGTTTTGGCTGCTTCTTCGGTCACTCATTGCATCTGAAGCAGGCTCTGAGTTGGAAAAGGCACGATCTTTTTGACCAGGGTTTGGGCCTACCTGCCTCTGTAGGACGATTATAAACGTTCTGTGCCTCAGTGGTGTCTTCCTCTCTTTCAGACGAACGGGAACTCAAATGGGCTCGTGCCAATGCTTAGGGTGTACAATAACACTGCTCGCTACGTGGACCAGGGCGGGAACAAGGTATGCTGGGGCTCGTTTCCAGGCACAGTCTGCAGCCTGGGGCCGGGAGCGCTCTTCCAGGTTTAACTCCTTGAGGCTGGCGTTCTGATCTTGTCAGGTAATCCTGACATGAGATGGATGGAAGGGTAGGAGGGAGGGATGGTCTGCAACTTTTCATGTTCTGGAATGTAGGGAGGTGTGCAGGTTGCCTAGGAAATGCAGTTTCACACTGCCTGGGCAATCTGTTATCTCACCAAATGCCCTTGAGTCTCACAGACTCCTTCCTATGTTTGGGACAGCTCTGGGGCGTTTTGGTTATTTACTGCTTTACTGCTTTCACACCCTTTCCCGCGCGCGAGCTTGGTAACTATTGGCAGATAGATTGGGGGGGGGGGGCATTTTGAGCTAGTATAACTGTGTGTGTCTTTTTAGATCTGGTTATCACTGACAATGGAGTGTTAACGTGTCTCTTAGAACTGCTTTCAATAAACGCTATCTTCTTTATGAAGCCTGGTGTTTGACTGACTTTCTGGAGAACCTGACAGATTATTTATTTATTTATTTTATTATTCAACTTATGCCCCGCCTTCCCCGCAAAGCAGACTCGGGGCGGCTTACGTTCATTAAATGTAAATCTTGGCTTCCTTTGCCCTGCCAGAGACCGGGGGCCTTTGCCATCTACCTGGAGCCGTGGCATTTCGACATCTTTGAGTTCCTCGACCTGAAGAAAAACACGGGGAAGGAGGAGCAGCGTGCCCGGGACCTCTTCTACGCCCTCTGGATCCCGGATCTCTTCATGAATCGCGTGGAGACCAACCAGGTGGGGAGCTGAGCTTGTACTGCAGGGACATGCCAGGAGGGGGCTTCTCTGGTGTGGAGTTCCAGGCAGGTCGATCTCCAGAAGTGGAACGGGAATTATAACGTGTGCTCCGGAGAGCCGTTCCTTGGTTGTCCCTGGCCTGAAAGATGCCAATGTATTTATTTATCATAAAATTTCTAGCTCGCCCTCCCCGCAAGAGGGCTCAGGGCGGCTCACAAATAGGGCACAAATGCCAATACATAAAAACTAGCATAAATAGAGATAAAACAATAATTTACAATATTGCAAGTTCTCTGGATGTTTCAAGTCAGTTTTTGGTAAGAGGTTGGACCAGTGGTAACAGCTCCATGCCGCGCTGTGTTTCGCTCATCACAGGGCCATCTCCACACCCCGCTGTTGCCCAAACCAGTTGTTGTTGTTGGTGGTGATGGTAGTAGTACTGAAGAGTAGTAGTAGGAGAAGAGAAGAAGAAGAGATTGGATTTATACCCCGCCCTTCGCTACCCAAAGGAGTCTCAGAGCGGCTGACAAACTCCTTTCCCTTCCCCTCCCCACAACAGACACCCAGTGAGGTAGGTGGGGCTGAGAGAGCTCTTTTTAGGAATGCCCTTGAGAGAACAGCTCTGAGAGAACTTGTGACTGACCCAAGGTCACACCGGCAGCTGCATGTGGAGGAGAAGTGGGGAACCAAACCCGGTTCTCCCAGATTAGAGTCCGCGCTCCTCATCGCTACACCAAATTGGCCCTTTTTGATCCTGGCCCCAGCCTGCTGGAACCTGCTCCCGACTGAGATCAAGGGCCCCACGGGACCTGTCGCAGTTCCACAGGGCCTGTTAAACGGAGCTGTTCCGCCCGGCCTTTGGCTGAGGCAGTGGAGGCCTCTACAAGCTGGCCTCCCTCCTGCGGCTACGTGAGACCATCGCGGCTCGGCACCAGCCAATTCCATTGCACTGCCCACTTCAAACACTTTAAATTTTAAACTGGTCTTATCGTATTATTTATTGCATTAGTTTAGATGGTTTGTATTTATTCTCATGAGCTGCCCTGAGCCTGTTTACGCGAAGGGCGGGGTATGAATTGAAATAATAATAAATAAATTGAAAGGTGCAGTTTTTCTGTCAAGCTGAATCCACGGGCTGGATGCCGCTGGCCAGTGTTCCCTCTAAGCTGAGTGAGTGTGAGCTATCTCGCAGTTTTTTAGCCTCCGGCTCACAGATTTTCGTGTTAGCTCAGGGTGGAAGGACGGCTCCAGAGCAAGCTAGTTGAGGCAGTAGCCCAATCGCTCGCTCACAACTTTAATTCCACCAGCTCACGAGGTAGAGGTTTTGCTCACAAGACTCCACAGCTTAGAAGAGGAAGAAGAGGAGGAGATTGGATTTATACCCTGCCCTTCGCTACCCAAAGGAGTCTCAGAGCGGCTGACAAACTCCTTTCCCTTCCCCTCCCCACAACAGACACCCTGTGAGGTAGAAGAAGAGGAAGAGATTGGATTTATACCTCGCCCTTCCCTGCCCAAAGGCGTCTCAGAGAGGCTTACAAACTCCTTTCCCTTCCCCTCCCCACAACAGGCACCCTGTGAGGTAGGTGGGGCTGAGAGCGCTCTTGACAGGAATTGTCCTTGAGAGAACAGCTCTGAGAGAACTTGTGACTGACCCAAGGTCACACCAGCAGCTGCAAGTGGAAGAGTGGGGGAATCAAACCCGGTTCTCCCAGATAAGAGTCCGTGCACTTAACCACTACACCAAACTGGCTCTCAGAGTAATGGTGATGGGCAATGCTCCCTCTAAGCTGTGGAATCTTATGAGCAAATATTCTACTTTGTTAGCTCCTGGCATTAAAGTTGTGAGCGAGCAGTTTGGCTGCTGCATAGATCAGTTTGCTCTGGAGCCATCCCTTCCTGAGCTGAGACAAAAATCTGTGAGCCGGAGGCTAAAAAACTGTGAGCTAGCTCACACTAGCTCAGGTTAGAGGGAACACTGGTTGTGGGATAAAACTGTTTCCCGCTGTTCCTTATTAATAATTTTATTTCTAAAGGAATTATGGCCCTGCCGCTTTATAATCCTTTGCGTAAAACAGTGTTGGGTTCGGATGCATTTTTCAATCACTCCTGTATCAGTTCATTGCCAATATAGTACAAGCAATGAACAGAATTTGATGTTCTTGTTGGAAGTTCATCCAGTCACCCAGCCTTCCTTATGTCTGTTCTATCACCTTAAACAAAACAGTTTGCAAAAGTTTTTGTTTTCCTGGGTTTGGTCTTTGGGTCCATGCTGTCCTTTTGGGTCAATGCCGTCTTTTTCGAGAGCCAATTTGGTGCAGTGGTTAAGTGCGCAGACTCTAATCTGGGAGAACCAGGTTTGATTCCCCGCTCTTCCTGCACCCGGCTGGATGACCTTGGGCAAGCTGTGGTTCTGATAAGAGCTGTCCTTGAAAAAGGGCAGTTTCTGTCAAGAGCTCTCTCAGCCCCACCTACCTCACAGGGTGTCTGTTGTGGGGAGGGGAAGGGAAAGGAGTTTGTAAGCCGCACTGAGACTCCTTTGGGTAGTGAAGGGTGGGGTGTAAAGCCAATCTCTTCTTCTTCTACCTTCCAGGGTGCCTGTTGTGGGGAGGGGAAGGGAAAGGAGTTTGTAAGCTGCTCTGAGACACCTTTGGGTAGTGAAGGGCGGGGTATGAATCCAATCTCCTCTTCCTTCTTCTTCTTCGTAGGGGATGTAGCGGGTTAAAGCGTGGTCTGTTTAGTAGTTAAAGCATGGTCTGTCTTTGGAGGTGAACTATCTCTCGGGTCCAAGTGGAATTCCAGTCAAAGCATTCTCCAGGATATAATAGTTATTGATTTATTTATAGTCCGTGCCTCTCTCACTGGGAATCATAAGAACATAAGAGAAGCCAATGTTGAATCAGGCCAATGGCCCATCTAGTCCAACACTCTGTCACACAGCGGCCAAAATATACCAGGTGCCATCAGGAGGTCCAGCAGTGGGGCCAGGACACTCGAAGCCCTCCCACGGCTGCCCCCTCCAGCACCAAGAATAGAGTGCATCACCTGCCCCAGACTGAGAGTTCCCATCTATACCCTGTGGCTAATAGCCACTGATGGACCTCTGCTCCAGATGTTTATCTAATTCCCTCTTGAAACTGTCCATGCTTGCAGCTGCCACCACCTCCTGTGGCAGTGAATTCCATATGTTAATCACTCTTTGGCTTCCATCCTTCTCTTCTAGGACTGGTCTCTGATGTGTCCCAACGAATGCCCGGGCCTAGATGAAGTCTGGGGAGAGGAGTTCGAGAAACTCTACGAGAGGTATGAGAAAAATCGCCCAGGAACCAGAGTTCGAGGAGTCGATTCTCTGCCGCTATGTTGAAACTAAACGGCCCTTGACAGACGTCCAACAAAGTGAACATTAAAAAAATGACCTCCTTTTCACTCCATATATTCTGAGGGGGTGATTGCAGCTTGTTGAATTAGAGCAGGTAGGGAACTCAGTGGAGAATGCGATTGGCGTTTGCTGATTGTGCAGGCGTGTGGGAAGTTGGTACGGGAAGAGCTTGACCAATTGGAACAGGGCCCAAAGACAGCTCTTAAAAAGAGCTGGTTTGCACTGCAAACTTAAACCAATTCTAGCGGTCGCATTTCCCCTCAAGTATCCATGAGGAATCTGTGTCCAGATCCTCAGCTCCTGCATGACACTGTATCTCAAGGGCTGTTCAGTCAGAGGAGCCATTGCAGTGTGGATGAGCGTGGCCTCCTCTGACTATGGGCCAGTCCTCTCGAGATGTGGCACATCTACATCTGCCTGTTCTTCCTTCAGAGCAGACAACGCCAGGCGCCCTTTCTCGCGCCCCTGGTTTGCAAAACCGAAACGAGAAGTCCTCCTTTCCAGAGACACAACTGCCACGCCTTCCTTTGTGTTGCAGCTACGAGAAGCAGGGCCGCGTGCGCAAGGTGGTGAAAGCCCAGCAGCTGTGGTACGCCATCATCGAGTCTCAGACGGAGACGGGGACCCCGTACATGCTCTACAAGGACTCCTGCAACCGGAAGAGCAATCAGCAGAACCTGGGGACTATCAAGTGCAGCAACCTGTGCACGGAGATCGTGGAGTACACCAGCAACGATGAGGTAGGCGCGGGCAGGTGGGGAGAGTCAGCTCCAAACTGGGATTAAATGCTGTTTCAGAGGGCGGCCCTATTGGTCTGCAGAAGAAGACCTCAATTCAAGTTCCGTAGCACCTCAGAGACCAACAAGATTTCCAGGGAAGGAGCTTTTTGAGAGTCAAAAGCGCCCTTTGCGGAGATTCCCTTTAGTCTCTGTGGCAGAACGTGCCCACTCTGGCCTGCAGGCCCTGCTCTGCCTTGCCCTCCTTGGGGTTCCCAGCTCCCTGGAGGGGCTTCTCCTTTTTACTCTCCAGGAGTCGCTGCCACCACCACCTGTTCAGTACAGGGGTTTCCCACTGAAGGGATCAGGACCTTTAGCTCCCCTTCCAAGCTCAGAGGTCTTGCCTCTGTCTCTCCCACTAGCCCAGCGCCTGGCCACCATGGAGACGGATTAATGCTTGCTGCACCCCTGGGGGAATACCCAGTTGCCATCTGCTTGCCCTCCGCCCTCCTGGGTCTCCCTTTTGAAATAGCGTGTCTGAAACAGTGGGGGGCGGGGTGTCTGTGGTACAGAAAACCACTTCCAGGTTCAAAAGTTTAAATTATTTATTGAAAGGAAAATGTTTAGAAGCATAGTTTTAGCACCGCACCAGTTTGAAGCAAGGAAGAACAAAAGAAACTGGCAAAATGCAAACCCTCTGTCCCTCTCTCTGAAACATGCCCTAACTCGGAGGTGTCAAACTCATTTGTTACGAGGGCCGGATCTGACATAAATGTCACTTTGTCTGACCGGGCTGTGTGTGCCATAAAACGTAATGCCAGGTGCTGTAGATACAAACTGTATAAAGGACAGCAGCTGGTCAGCTCCGAGTTGGCCTATCCTCACTGCAAGGCCCCATGGGCTGGGAGGGGGGGTGCAGAGGGAAACCCACATAAGGTGGACGGGAGAGGCAGCCATGCAGCACTGGGCAGGTGCTCCCACGATGCTTGACTGCTGCAGATGAGGTTGTTCTGCCGTGCTGAAGCCACAATGCCGTGGCTTTGTTCCACTTCCCCCCCCAGCACTCCCTCCCTTTCACCAGTTGTTCGCAGGCCGCGCAAGAGCCCTGGATGTGCCGGTTCCGGCCCCCAGGCCTTATGTCTGACGCCCCTGCCCTAACTAGATGTTAAAATTAGGACGGGCTCTTTATCTGAGGTGTCCTCATTCTCAGTAAAGATCTTCTATTACCTTGAGGGTTAGTCCTGCTCTCTAGGCCAGCCGCATGGTCCAAAAATGGCAAGAGGTCCATTCAGCTCAGCATTATCCCAAGGAGAAGACAGCCTCTCCTCGCCCTTAACCCCGGTCAGCCCAGGTCAGGGCATCTTTTGCCGTGGTCTCCAGGAAGCCCCTTCCTGTGACCTGTCTAGCAAACAGTCCTCCAAGTCTCTTGTTTCTTGCCTGGAAAAGGGGGTGGGTGGCGAGACCATCCTATTAACTCTGCTGCCAGAGCTATTAGCGTATATATCAAGGTAAGCATTTGGAATGACTTCCCCCTTCCTGTTTGTTCTTATCCCAGAGAAAGAAAGAACGGTTAAAAGTACAGTGGAGCCCTGCTCGTTGCCAACCTCCCTGGAGACAAGGCATTTCTCCACAGTCACCATATACCTGCCATGAATCTGTCGGATCTCTTTTTAAAGCCATCGATGCCAACCCCTCTC
>JAPDNY010000004.1:8085153-8382653 GCA_029375565.1 Gekko gecko
GCCAGCCAGTTCCTCTGGAGGGCCAGCAACAGGGCAGAGAGGCCGAGGCCTTCCCTGACAAGAACCTCAGAAGAGCCCTGCTGGATCAGACCAGGGATGGTCCATCTAGTCCAGCCTCCTGTCTCACCCAGTGGCCAACCAGTTCCCCGGAGGGCCAACAACAGGCCCAAGAGGCCGAGGTCTTCCCTGAGAAGAACCTCAGAAGAGCCCTGCTGGGTCAGACCAGGGAGGGTCCATTTAGTCCAGCCTCCTGCCTCACACAGCGGCCAGCCAGTTCCTCTGGAGGGCCAGCAACAGGGCAGAGAGGCCGAGGCCTTCCCCTGAGTAAGAACCCCAGAAGAGCCCTGCTGGGTCAGACCAGGGAGGGTCCATCTGAGTCCAGCACTCCTGTCTCACCACAGGTGGCCAGCCAGTTCCTCTGGAGGGCCAGCAACAGGGCAGAGAGGCCGAGGCCTTCCCCTGATAAGAACCCCAGAAGAGCCCTGCTGGGTCAGACCAGGGAGGGTCCATCTAGTCCAGCATCCTGTCTCACACAGGGGCCAGCCAGTTCCCCTGGAGGGCCAGCAACAGGGCAGAGAGGCCGAGGCCTTCCCCTGACAAGAACCTCAGAAGAGCCCTGCTGGGTCAGACCAGGGAGGGTCCATCTAGTCCAGCCTCCTGCCTCTCACAGCGGCCAGCCAGTTCCTCTGGAGGGCCAACAACAGGGCAGAGAGGCCGAGGCCTTCCCCTAACGTTGCCTCCTGGCTCTGCTATCCAGCGGACAACTGCTTCTGAATATGAAGTTTCTGCCTCCTGTGCCTCTAGATGGGAGAAGCTGGTGTGGTGCTGTAGTTAGAGTGTTGGACAGGCATCTGGGAGACCCAGGTGCAAATCCCCACCCTGCTGTGCAGACTTGCTGGGCGGACCTTGGGTCAGTCACACAGTCTTGGCCTAGCCTACCTCCCAAGGTTGCTGTGGATAAAAAAGTGGATGATAGGAAGGTGACGTGAGCTGCGCTGTTTCCCCCCTGGGTGAAAAGACCAGGTAAAAATGAGGTGAATGAGCAGGTGAAGGCCAAGGGATTAAGAGCTTCACTTGAGAGCCAGTTTGGTGTCGTGGTTAAGTGCGCGGACTCTAATCTGGGAGAACTGGGTTTGATTCCCCACTCCTCCACTTGCAGCTGCTGGATGACCTTGGGAAAGCCATAGTTCTGGCACAGCTGTTCTTGAAAAAAGAGCAGTTTCTCTCAGAGCTCTCTCAGCCCCACCTCCCTCCCAGGGTGTCTGTTGTGGGGAGGGGAAGAGAAAGAAGTTTGTAAGCCGCTCTGAGACTCTTGAGTGAAGGGCGGGGTATAAATCCAATCTCCTCCTCCTCCTTCGATGTACAGTTGTACTCCCTCAAAATGTTTGGTATGATTTTTGATCTAATCCTGCCAGACTTTCAGGTGAGGCAGTGGCCACGTATTCCATCATTTGACCTCCCTTTGCCGGAGCTTGCTGAAGATTTCCGTCTGATACAGCGCAGCTGAGAAGATTTTACAGTCTGGTTTATGGCCCAGCTGCTCCAGTTTTGAGAACGTTGTATTCGTAAATTACAGTGCTGTCTGTTCTCAACTCTGATTCCTTCCTTTAAAATGTTGTAATTCTTTATTTCCTGTATTGTTCTAATTGCTATTCGAATTGCTGTTGTAATCCGCCCTGGGCCCAGTTGCGGGGAGGGCAGATTTGGATGAATGAGGGAAGAAATAAATAATCTTGGGAGAAACTTTCTCTCCTTGAGTACCCACAGCAAGAAGTCTTTGCCCCGAAGAAGCCTGCCGTTCTGTGTTGTAGTCCGTCCCCGTCCCCCAAATTCTGTGGGCTTTGTTGTGGTTTGGGGCAGGCTCCGTCATGCTCAGCTCTGTGGGGTCTGACGTGCTCTGGCCTCTCCTGTGTTTTTTAGATCCTTCAATATGACATGTGGAACGTCACCCCAACTGACCTCTGGGACTGGACGGCTCTGAAAGAGAAGATTGCCAAGTGAGTAAATTCGCCAGGTTCGGGGTCTGTGATCGGCAGGGGTGGGACCCGGAGCAGGTAGGGTCGGAAGGTGCACACGGAGGTCGGTGAGAGAGTTCCCCAGAAGAACGTTTTCATCGTGAGCCACGGGTTTTAAAATAGCAGCTTATTACTTGAGCCAGCGTGGTGTGGTGGTGAAGAGCACTCAGCTCTAATCTGGAGAGAAGAAGAAGAAGAGACTGGATTCATACCCCAAACTCCTTTCCCTTCCCCTCCCCACAACAGACACCCTGTGAGGTAGGCGGGGCTGAGAGAGCGCTGACAGAAACTGCTCTTTTTTTCAAGAACAGCTGTGCCAGAACTTGTGACTGACTCAAGGTCACGTCAGCAGCTGCAAGTGGAGGAGTGGGGAATCAAACCCGGTTCTCCCAGATTAGAGCCAGGTTTGGTTCCCCACTCTTCCCCATAAAGCCAGCTGGGTGACCTCGGGCCAGTCCCAGTTCTCTCAGTTCTCTCAGCCCCACCTCCCTCACGGGTTGTCTATTGTGGGGAGAGGAATTGTAAGCCGCTTTGAGACTCCGTAAGGTTAGCGAAAAGTGGGGTATAAAAACCTCTTCCTCTTGTACTTGAAGCACAACATGTGGGTGCGTTCCTCTGTGCCGTCCCTTTGACACGAATGTCAATCCAGTGGTGGTGCTGTAGTTTATAGAGGGCCTGGCTAAGGCTGTTTAGTGTGTCACCTGTCTCAGCCTGTCCTACCTCACAGGGCTGCATTTTTACCATGTGCTCTTGGAGAACACATGTACTTTGGTCACGGGTGAGCCGGAATGTGCTTGAATACTGAAGCCAGGGTCCGAGCGTCCAAGCAGCCAGCAGTCTGGGGGCAGGTGGAGGGGTGGAACTCGGGGCCCTGGTCTGTGCGTTGGTGGATTTCTCTGCCACGGCATGAGCCTGGGCGATGCACAGGTGCTAAGAACAGCACTTTGGTGACAGACTCTGGCCCAGCATAGGGCAAACAGCCGCATCCAAAGATGGAAATGTAGAAAAATGGGAGGGCAAGGAGTTATGTTTTGTTAATGTATGGGTGCGTGTGCTGTGTAACTGAGTGATCTTTTATAAAAAGATAAAAAGGTAAAGGTTCCCTTGCTCGAAATACAGTCGAATCCGACTCTAGGGTTGTGGTGCTCATCTCTTTCAAAGCCGGAGAGCCAGCGCTGTCCGAAGACGTTTCCGTGGTCATGTGGCCGGCATGACTAAACACCAAGGTGCACAGAACGCTGTTACCTTCCCACCGAAGTGGTACCTATTTATCTACTTGCAATTTCTTGCTTTCGAACTGCTAGGTTGGCAGGCGCTGGGACTAGAGACGGGAACTCAGTCCGTAATGCAGCACTCGGGTTTTGAACTGCTGAACGACTGGCCTTCCACAGCCTACAGTTCAGTGTCTTAACCCCTTGAGCCACTGCAGCTCAAATAAAGTTATCTTTATAAAAAGATAACTGTTGCCTAAAAACAGTTTTCTTTGCCTGCCTTCCATTATTTAAGGTTGCTTTGAATACCTGAATCAGTGGCCAAGGTGAGGTCAAAGTTTTCTGAGGCCCCCCCTCCAAATCCCGTTCTCGCTTCTGTCTGAACTAGGCATGGCGTCAGGAACAGCCTCCTCCTCGCCCCGATGCCGACTGCGTCCACGGCTCAGATCTTGGGCAACAATGAGTCCATTGAGCCCTACACCAGCAACATCTACACCCGCAGAGTTCTCTCCGGAGAGTTCCAGGTAAGCCAAATACTGTTCTGATTTATGTTGTCAAAGGCTTTCATGGCCAGAGTTCATTAGCTGTGGTGGATTTTCCGGGGCTGCCTGGCCGTGGTCTTGGCATTGTAGGACCTGACGTCTCGCCAGCAGCTGTGACTGGCATCCTCAGAGGTATAACACAGAAAGATGGGAGTACTCTCTGTGTCAAGGTGAGAAGAAATTACCTGCCTACCACTTTTCTGCTCA
Source organism: Gekko gecko (assembly GCA_029375565.1). Lineage (NCBI taxonomy): Eukaryota > Metazoa > Chordata > Lepidosauria > Squamata > Gekkonidae > Gekko > Gekko gecko. The sequence continues at coordinate 8,089,129 of JAPDNY010000004.1, forward strand.
CCTTGATGCAGGGAGTACTCCATCTTTCTGTGTTATACCTCTGAGGATGCCAGTCACAGCTGCTGGCAAAACGTCAGGTCCTACAATGCCAAGAACCAGGGCCACACAACCCGGAAAATCCACAACTTCTGTTCTTATTCGTTGACAGTTCCAATTTGAAATTTCAGGTTGTAGTCTTTTATGTGCTTTATAACGGTTTTGTTGATATAGTTTTGATTGTGTTTTTTAACGATCACTTGATTTATATATCATAAGCCGCCTTGAGTCCTGCAAGGGAGACAGGTTTTAAATAAATAGAAACAGATAAAACAATGGCAAGGTGTGTTTCCACCTTGCAGAGGGGGCAAGTTACAAAATCCGGGATGCTTGCCCCGGCGGTCCTTGTGAGACTGCTGAGAAAATTTGTGGGGCTTCAGGTGAGCCCCCCCCCTCCCCCCTCCCCCGGGCTGTGTCCATAATCCAGAGGTTTCTGGTGCAGAATGGTGGAAGGACGGGAAGGAACATTTCTTCTTGGGGGGTGTCAAGTGACTGTGGATGCTTTGGCCTTCCAGATCGTCAACCCCCACTTGCTGAAAGACCTGACGGAGCGGGGCCTGTGGAGTGAGGAGATGAAGAACCAGATCATTGCCTACAACGGCTCCATCCAGGTACCTCCGGGGAGCAGTTCCGGGCCTGGCCTGGCCGGGTCCGAGGGCAGGGGGTTTGCCCCGGAACATCAGTTCCTCCTCTCTGACTGGGCTCAGTGGGCCAGGCAGGGCAAAGGGGTCCAGGGTGCTGTTCATACTGTTGTCTGGTCTCGGCAGAATGGATGGGGCAGGTCATGCCAGACTTTGGAATGTCTCTTTGTTGAGTGCGTGGCTTCCTTGAGGCACGAAGTAACTTTTTGCGGAGAGGTTTCCAGAGGGGGAAGAGCCATGTCAAGTCTGCGGTGGGAGAGGAGATCCAAGTCCAGCAGAACCTTTAAGAGACCCACAAGGTTTCCGGGGTACGAACTCCCCAGAGTCAAAGTTCCCTTCGTCAGACACAAAAAGGAACAGAGGTCCCCAAGCCCTTATAGATTACCCCTTCTTTTATAATTTTTTAATTATTTTTCTCTATACCCTACACAAACTACACGCTATAGACACTACAAACACTACGGACACTACAAACTACACTAAAGAGAGTAACAAGGTACCATAATAAACTTATCTACCTGCTTTCATCATCTCTCTACCTGGTCCGTAATCCAATTCCATCATTGACGACAATATATAAAAAAGAACCAAAAAAAGTATATATTAGAGATTCTGTCACAACAGCGCTCGCATTTACAGTTTTTAAGTATACAAATAACAGATCTGAGAACTTTATTTGAACTTCTTATCTTCACGTTTCTTCTTTTGCAATGGCAGTTTAACCTTCTTAGGCTTGGGTGCAGCTGCACCTAAATCAGAGTCCGAGTCAGAATCAAAAATTCCCCCCAGAGATAGCGAAGTATCAGAGGAAGATGAATTATCCATGTCAGTCTTTTGGGGTATCGGTGTTTTTCTCTGTGACCTCTCCCTCTACTCCAATTTTTTTTTTGCTTATTTGAATAGATTCCCCCTTCTTTGCATCCCCTTCCCACCTTCTGGCTGGGGATATATCAAAGCTCAGGGGTCTCCATTTCTACTCATGCATGACGAAGGGACCTTTCACTCTCCAAAGCTCACACTTCCCAAAGCCTTGTTGGTCTCCGAGGTATTCCTGGACTCAAATCTACTCTTAGTGCCTTGCTGGTCTTTTGTTTTACAGTTATCTGTTGGCAGCTTTTCTGCTCAGGTAACCCAGTGTGGTTATGTGCAACGTCAGCACTTCCAGTATGGTTCACTGGCTCAGAAAAATTGCTAAAATCTAAGCAGCTGTCAGGCTCCTTAGTCAGGTCATGCAACACAGGGCTTCAGTAAAAGAAAACTGTTTATTGGTGCATTGGGACTACAGACACGTGTACAGCTTGTGTCAGGAATGGCCGGGAACAGTAGGGCCACCTAAATTATACTACGATCAAATTCCCCCCTATATGAGCTGAAGCCAATGAGTATAGTTCGCGCGCAGGGACAAAGCAAGCAGGAGAAATGAGCAAACAACCTAAAAGACGTTATTTCCCAGCCTAGGAGTTCTGCAGCTGGAGCTTCTACAAGGTCATACAAATGAGAACATACGGACAGTAGGAACAGTAAGGTTTAGAGGCTGGTAGACTGAGAGTACACCCTCCACATTCCATCCCTATGAGAGGGCTACCTGACACAGCTTGCCGAGTGCCAGGGCTCCTGTTTTCTTGGGAGTGCGCATTTTTGCACAACGATCTCGCAAAAAGGCTTTGTTCCCGTGGGCTTGTGAAGGTGTCTGCTCCTCGCCCACCCACGGTTGAATCGGTCGACCCTGGTGTGCCTCTGGAGTGCGGGGAAGAGAGCAAGAATTGGAAGGAAAGGTCGCCCGGGCTGCTTCCTGTGGCTAGCGTCTTTTTGGACTGGGCCCTGAGTTTCCTAGAGGGATGCTCCCATGTGGTGTCGCCAGCTGGCTCAGGCCTCCTCTAGCATGGAGACTCACAGCTCAGGTGGGCGCGAGACAACCAAGCTTCCTCTGCCTCTTGCCAGAGAGGGAGAGAGAGCAAGAAGACGCTCAGGAAAGGGAAAGGTGCTTAGGCCTCTGTCCAACAGAAGCCAGCTCCGAGCCCCCCAGCCGTCTTTGTGAGTGAAAAAAGCTCGTAGCGTTAAAGTTGTGAGCGAGTCGACGTTTTGACTGTTGCCTAGATTAGTTTCAAGAAGATTATTTCCATAACCTGGTAAAAACCTCGGAATGAATTCTTTTGAACTATAGCTAAACTTCTTGAAAAAAGAGCCGTTTCTGTCAAGAGCTCCCTCAGCCCCACCTCCCTCACAGGGTGTCTGTTGTGGGGAGGGGAAGGGAAAGGAGTTTGTAAGCCGCTCTGAGACGCCTTTGGGTAGTGAACGGCAGGGTATAAATCCAATCTCTTCTTCTATGTCAAGGTGGGCAAAAAAATGGTAGGCAGGTAATTTATATCTACCCTGGAAGGTGGGGTAGGGCTGAGTCATTATCTTGTAGGAGTTCCCCAGGCTATGAACATGCTAATGGAGGGGCTTTCCTGAGGAGGTTCTTTTGTCTATGGATGGTTTCCTGAGGAGGTTTCCTGTTTCCTGAGGAGGTTCTTTTGTGTGTGGAATGGCTATTGGAACTCTTATCTGTAGTGCTATTGTCAGCTGTAGAGCATTTTGTGTTTTTCAGGACAGGAAACCATGCCCTGTTTATTTTTAAACTCTTCTTTCCTGTTGAAATTGTGTTTATATTTATGAATTTCAATGGCTTCCCTGTGTAATCTGACATGGTAATTGGAAGCGTTGTCCAGCCTTTCAGTGTCTTGGAACCAAATGCTGTGTCCTGTTCAGGTTAGACTATGTTCAGCCACTGCTGATTTTTCCGGTTGGCCAAGTCTGCAGTGTATTTCATGTTCTTTTATTCTTGTCTGAATGCTACGCTGAAATTCTACTTCTTCTGAGTGTCACGGCCCTGAATAGGTATCTGTCTCTGTCCCCACCCCATCCTTCTGACTCGCCACCTTTCCTGCCTTTCAGAACATCCCGGAGATCCCAGAGGACTTGAAGCAGCTCTACAAGACCGTCTGGGAGATCTCCCAGAAGACCGTGCTCAAGATGGCCGCGGACCGGGGGGCTTTCATCGACCAGAGCCAGTCCCTGAACATCCACATTGCAGAGCCCAACTATGGCAAACTGACCAGCATGCACTTCTATGGGTGGAAGCAGGTAGGCTGTTTGGTGGTGGTGGTGGGAGTCTTTTGCTCATGGCCCCAACGTTTTCTGCTGAGCTTGGAGGTCGTCTGGGACAGCCGCCGCCTTCTCTCCCTGTGGTGCTCATGGCCTTGGAGCCTCTGCTGTGCAAAATCCACCCCCCCCCCCACCTTTCCAGAGGAAAAGCCTTTGCAAGAGGCACAGGGGCTGCCTTCCGGAGCGTGGCCTCTCAAGAGGTCTCCTGCTGATCTGCTTTGCACACTAGAGGTGACCCTGTTTTGTGGTCCATCAAAGACAGTGCTTATTAGGATGAAGAGGAGGAAGACAGAATCAGAGAGGCCGAGGCCTTCCCCTGATAAGGACCCCAGAAGAGCCCTGCTGGGTCAGACCAGTGAGGGTCCATCCAGTCCAGCCTCCCGTCTCCCACAGGGGCCAGCCAGTTCCTCTAGAGGGCCAGCAACAGGGCTGGGTTCAGTTGTTCAGGGTGGTGAAAACCAGGGAGGAGTGTGAGGCACTCCAAAGGGATCTGTTGAGAATGGGTGAGTGGCCGTCAACGTGGCAAATGGGGTTCAGTGTGGCCAAGTGCAAAGTGATGCACATTGGAGCCAAAAATCCTAAATATAAATACACGTTGATGGGATCTGAACTGGCAGAGACGGACCAAGAGAGAGATCTTGGAGTCGTAGTAGATAACTCGCCGAAAATGTCTAGACAGTGTGTAGCTGCAATAAAGAAGGCCAATGCTATGCTGGGGGTTATTAGGAAGGGAATTGATAACAAATCAGACAGTATCATCATGCCCCTGTATAAATCATTGGTGTGACCTCATTTGGAATACTGTGTACAGTTCTGGTCACCACATCTCAAAAAGGATATTATAGCCTTGGAAAAAGTGCAGAGAAGGGCAACTAGAATGATAAAAGGGTTGGAACACCTTCCCTATGAAGAAAGGTTAAAATGCTTGGGGCTCTTTAGCTTGGAGAAACGACGGCTGAGAGGTGACATGATCGAGGTTTATAAGATTATGAATGGGATTGAGCAGGTTGAGAAAGAAGTACTTTTCTCCCTTTCTCACAATACAAGAACTCGTGGGCACTCCATGAAATTGCTGAGCAGTCGGGTTAGAACAGATAAAAGGAAATACTTCTTCACCCAAAGAGTGATTAACATATGGAATTCACTGCCACAGGAGGTGGTGGCAGCTGCAAGCATGGACAGTTTCAAGAGGGAATTAGATAAACATATGGAGCAGAAGTCCATCAGTGGCTATTAGCCACAGGGTATAGATGGGAACTCTCAGTCTGGGGCAGGTGATGCACTCTATTCTTGGTGCTGGAGGGGGCAGCAGTGGGAGGGCTTTTGGTGCCCTGGCCCCACTGCTGGACCTCCTGATGGCACCTGGTATATTTTGGCCGCTGTGTGACAGAGTGTTGGACTAGATGGGCCATTGGCCTGATTCAACATTGGCTTCTCTTACGTTCTTATGTTCTTATGTTCAGGGAGGGTCCATCCAGTCCAGCCTCCTGTCTCCCACAGGGGCCAGCCAGTTCGTCTGGAAGGCCAGCAACAGGGCAGAGAGGCCGAGGCCTTCTCCTGATAAGGACACCTGCTGGGTCAGACCAGGGAGGGTCCATCCATTCCAGCCTCCCGTCTCCCACAGGGGCCAGCCACTTCCTCCGGAGGGCCAGCAACAGGGCAGAGAGGCCGAGGCCTTCTCCTGATAAGGACACCTGCTGGGTCAGACCAGGGAGGGTCCATCCATTCCAGCCTCCCGTCTCCCACAGGGGCCAGCCACTTCCTCCGGAGGGCCAGCAACAGGGCAGAGAGGCCGAGGCCTTCCCCTGATAAGGACACCAGAAGAGCCCTGCTGGGTCAGACCCCGGAGGGTACCTCTAGTCCAGCCTCCTGCCTCACACAACAGCCAAACAGTTTCTCTGGAGGGCCAACAACAGGGCAGAGAGGCCGAGGCCTTCCTTTCTATCCTGCATCGTTAGTTCAGCATATGAGCAACACCTGGCTATGGTGTTCCAAGAGAAAGGATGTCTTAACACCATTTTGCTCCTGAAGGAACCTGTTCTGTGCCAACATGTATCCTGCCTCAGAGCAGAGCTTCAGAGCAGCTTACTGTCTATCAGGAGCTGGGTGAAGTAAGAATTTGGCAGCCTTTGTTCCCTCGCTCCTTCCCTCCGGCACATCTCCTTCCGGGCCCTTCTTTCTGCTCCCCTCTTCCAGGCTGCTTGTGCCAAGTGTGTGGAAAGGACCCAGGCTTGCCAGCTCACCTTCCTCGCCCTGATCAAATCCTCACTCTTTAGCTAGTCAACTTTGCGTCACCTGGCTTGTAATACCCGCAACCCTTGTCACTCTGAGCCTGGCCTGGGCTTCTTCTCTTGCCTGGTCTGTTCTGGGTGGCGAGCTGTCTCACTTGCCCCTTCCCCAGAGCTTCGTTTCAGAGGGTGGTCTGCAGGAGAGCAGCTGGAATGGAATCTGCTAGCACCCTAAGGACCAAGAGTTTTGGGGAATTGAGGTTCCCTGTCTTCCCTTTGGAGATTTGACTCTCAAGAGCTCCTATTCCCAAAATCTTGTTGGTCTCTCAGGTGGAACTGGACTTGATTCTACCCATTCCCCGTAATGCTGAGTATAATGATTTCTTGTTTTGGTGTGTGTGTTTCTTTAAATGTTTAGTGTGACTGCAGTAATATATGGAGAGTGATAGAGGGAGATGAGTGTGATGTGATTGGTCGATGACTGAGAGTGTAGGAGGAGGGGTGCCTCTGGGGGGATTCTGTGTTCTTGAGAAGTGAGGAATGTGGAGAGGTTTTTTGAGAGTCTGTGTGACAGAGGAAGCAGTTGGAGTTTAGTTTAGCTTGTGTGGCTATATGAGAGAGTTCGGCCTGTATGGCTATATGAGAGACCTTATCCTGTGTGGCTATGAGCGAAAGGGTTCAGCCTCTGGCTGTATATGGGCAAGAATGTTCCGCCTGTGTGGCTATATATGAAAGAGAGAGTTCAGCCTGTGTGGCTATATATGAGCGAGAGAGTTCAGCCTGTGTGGCTATATATGAGCAAGAGAGTTCAGCCTGTGTGGCTATATATGAGCGACAGAGTTTAGCCTGTGTGGCTATATATGAGCAAGAGAGTTCAGCCTCTGTGGCTATATGAGAGAGAGAGAGAGAGAGAGATAAGCCTGACAGAGTTGAGTTTTGGTGTCTGAGAGACTGTGTGTGACTCCAAGCCTTGTCAGTTATATTTTCTTTCTTCAACAACAGTTCAAAAACACCCAGAAACCCATTCTGTTCTTTTATAAATAAATCATTATTTGTTTAAACTTATCCCAGCAGATCCGAACAGTCCTTCCTCAGGGCCACATAGTTCTCTGAAGCGCCCAGACCCTGGGTCATGCTACCAAAAAAGAGAGAGTTGGAATTTTTAATTCCTGGTGGCAGCAGAAACCGACTAAGTTCTTACACAGAGTATAGTTTATGGGAGAAACAGTCTCCCCAATAAGCGAGGACGCCACAGTGAGTTGTTCTCTTGGTACCACGACTGGCTCTGTGTCCTGAGAGTCCTGTCCTTAACCCCTCTTCTGTGGCCCGCAGGGTCTGAAGACCGGCATGTATTACCTGAGGACGAAGCCGGCCGCGAACCCCATCCAGTTCACCCTGAACAAGGAGAAACTGAAGGAGAAGAGCTCCAAAGAAGAGGAGGAGAAGGAGCGGAACAAGGCGGCCATGGTGTGCTCCCTGGAGAACAGAGACGAGTGTCTCATGTGCGGCTCGTAAGGGGCTGCCGGGCGCACCCACAACAACTCCCCTTCTTATTCCCCCTGGTTAGTTAGTTCTAGTGTACATTGGGGGTGTGTGGAGAAGCGGCAACTCTGCCTTGGTGAGAGGGGGCTTGTATTCCCCTGAGCGAGCCAAGCTGGGTCTGGTTTTGGGGGAGGGGTCGTACTGGGGGAAACGGGAAACCTGGGTAGGGGGCCATCGTCATAGCCAACCTTTCAAGAACCTTTAAGTGCCCTTTTGCAGTCTTGCATTATGCATCGTAGGAAGATGACTTTTGTAAGTATTCCCGCGGAGAGAAATCCGTGCCTGTTACACTTCAGGGATTAGACTCCTTTGACAATCCTTGCGCCCGCCCTTCAGCTCCTGTCCCGTACCCAGAGAGAGAGAGAGGTGGATCCTGGGATTGTTTGGGGTGTGAGTGGCTCTGGCTGACCCCTGGGTGCTCTTGAGCATAGGCTGTGAGGCTCGGAGGGCCCGGGAGGGAACTTTAGCTCTCACTGTCCGCCCCTGTGCCGTCCCTGCTGCCACACTGGCTGCATGTGCCCTTCTCCTCTAGAAGGGTGCACAGAGATGTATAGCCTTTAAGACATGCAACCCTTTCTCCTTCTGTAGCTGGGAACTCTGGAGAAACCACTGAGGGTTCTAGGTTTAGCATCCAAACCGTGTTTGGTTCAGCAGTGTTATTCTTTGCAATAAAGCTGCTATTGGAACATTCCTGCCTCCCCTTTTTAAAAAAGCCGTGTTCATGATGCCAGGACGTTTTTAACAAGCCAAGGATCGTTAAGGCTTTCTGTTTTGCGCTCTGGCCGGTGTACTTGGAAATGCAGTGGCCAAAGTCTTAACTATTTATTGAGTTCACGTCTTCCACCCATACACTATAATCCTTCTCCGTGAATTCAGATGCATCAATAAAGCCTAGGAAGTCAAATGGGTGTTGTCTTGTTCCTCGAGAGAAAAGGGCCGGGGAATTTATACCCCATCCCCGGGGGGAGCCTGTGTTTCTAGATCCATCCAGGAATGAAACTTTGCCCTGGGGAGGGTCCCCGGAGGAACGCCCAAATTTGAATTGGAAAGGGGTGGGGGCTGCACAGGGCCACTCCTCGGTTTCTTCCCATTCAGGGCCATCGGTCCATCCTTTCTCACGAGTGCCGCTTCTGCTTCTGTCTCCGCAGAAACCCAGGGCTGGAAGCAGTGTTCCCTCTAAGCTGTGGAGTCTTGTGAGCAAAAATTCTGCTTTGTGAGCTCCTGGCATTAAAGTTGTGAGAGAGCGATTAGGCTCCTGCATAAATCAGTTGGCTCTGGAGCCCTCCTTCCCGAGCCGAGACAAAAATGCGTGAGCCGGAGGCTAAAGAACTGTGAGCTCGCTCACACTAACTCAGCTTAGAGGGAACACTGGCTGGAAGCAGGGCCGGCCCCAGGGTTTTTTTGCACACTAGGCGAGTATACCTTCTGGCAACCCCCCGCCTCCGGCACCACTAATTTTCAAACATAAATGCATTTTAGGAAGAATGCAAAGTTGGGAGCAACTTGAAGGCACTTCACACTCACTCACATACACAGAGAGTTAATAGTTAGTCTAACTTCTGTCCCCGCAGGCGGAACCAGGAAGGCTGAGGAGGAGTCACCGGGCATGTGAACTGAAAGGTCATCACGAAAGGAGGGGAGAGCAAAATGAAGAAAGGAGAAAAGTGTGTGTTGGGGGGGGGGGGAGAGGAATTCAGAAAAAGCGGGCGGGTGGCTTTATTTTCTGTAGCCACACTTCTTTGGAAGAAGCGACTGCTGTGCAACTCCTGGCAGCTCCTCCCCGGCGGCCACAACCCGGGTGCCTGTCTCTCGGGTGCTGCGGCGGGACTCCTGCTCTTTCCTCTGGCTGCAGGCCGACCGGCTCACGTCTGGCTGCGCAGACCAAAGGACGGAGCCAGGCGGAAGGAAGTGTTGGGCGGGGAGCCCGACGGCTCGGAACAGCAGCCTTGTTCTTGGAGGCGGCTGCAGCAGCGGCACCCTGGCGGTGACAGTCCGCCTCTCAGTCGTCAGTTGTGTGAGCTGGCCTAGTTGCCGGGGAGGTTTGGCATCGGGTCCAAGAAGCAGCAGTAGCGCTGCCGCCTCCGTGCCCCATCCCAGGCGGGTGAAGTGTCCCTCCCTCCAGGGCGGCAGGCAGCCCCCCCGCGCCTGCCGGGCTGCCCAATCCCCACCCCCACCGGTCAGGAGGACGCTCGTGGGCACCCTCCTTTCCCTCACCCCCCTGCCGGCATCTCCCCCATTCCCCCCCCCCGGCCAGTCCAGTCCTTGAAGGCAGCATGGGGCAGAGGAGGAGGTGGGGTCGGCAGCCATGGGTCACCCAGGCTGCGCCTCGGCTCCACCCGCTCGCCGATCATGGCTGAGGAGCGCTGCTGCCGCTACCTATAAAGCACTCTGGGCTCTCGTGCTGTATTGCCGAGTCTTGCTCTCAGTCTCTCTGCTGCCTCGTTTGCTGGCTGCTGCCCCTAGGCGGTCGCCTAGTTGGCCTAGTGATAGAGCCAGCCCGGGCTGGAAGGGACCTCCGGGGTCACTAACACCCCCCCCCCCAAACACACACAATGCAGACAATTCAGAGCTACTTTCCCCTCCCACCTGTGACTCCTGCTCTCTGTGCCCGGAGGAAGGCAGAAAACCTTCAGGAGAATCCCTGGGCCCATCTAGCATGGAGGAAAACTCCTTTCTGATCCCAAAATGACGACTGACATTCCCTTGGACATGGAAGGAAGGGCCCTGAGAGGAGAGCGCTGGCACATCCCTTCCTGCCCTCTTTCTCAGGACCTGCCTAAATTCACTGAAATCCTCATGACCAGCATTAATTCACAGATGTCTAATGCTTGCCTCTCACAAGCCCGCTTCTACCTGGCCAGCTACCATACCCCGTTCCCAGAGAAAATTATTCAGTTTATAAATAAATATTTATTATTATTATTATTTATTATTTTCCATTTATATCCTGCCTTTCTAGGGAACGGGCTCAAGGCGGCTTACGGTATTAATATACAATAAACATTAAATACATTAAAATACAATAAAATACACATAAATAAGTGTGTCCAGAAGAGGGCAACCAGGATGGTGAGAGGGCTGGAATCCAAGTCTTATGAGGAAAGGCTGAAAGAGTTGGGTGTGTTTAGCCTGGGAAAGAGAAGGCTTAGAGGGGACAGGATGGCAGTCTTCGAGTATTTGAAGGGCTGTCCTGTAGAAGATGGAGCAGATCTCTTGCTCCGGATTGCAAGACCAGATCTAATGGGTGGGAATTACAAGGGAGTTGTTACTGGCTAGATATCAGGAGAAACTTCCTAACTGTCAGAGTGGTTGAGCAGTGGAACAGACTGCCTCGGAAGGTTGGTGGATGCTCCTTTGCTGGGTGTTTTCAAGTGGAGGCTGGACGACCATATTTTGGGTATGTTGTAGGTATGTAGGGCTATCTTTTGGCTATGCTCCTGCAGAGTGCAGGGGGTTGGACTACATGACCTGCAAGGTCCCTTCCAACTCTTAACATTCTATGATTCTGTGGTTAAGCTACATAACATAAAATACTAATAAAAGTTGTGCAAATGATGGCATGATGGAAGGTGGTATTCAACAATGTATAATGCCATGATGGAAGGTGGTATTCAACAGTATTATCATGTGAGCCATAGTATGTTCAGTGGCTCATTCGTCAGTGGCGGCTCCTAATCGAAGGCCTGGTGGAAGAGTTCCGTTTTACAGACCCTGATGTCGTCCGGGAGTTCATTCTACCAGTGTGAAGCTGCCACTGAAAAGGCCCTGGCTCTCATAATTACCAAACTGGCTTCTCTCGGGCCAGGGAGAGTCAGGCGGTTCTGTGTCCCTGACCTCAGTGCTCTCTGGGGCACATATGGGGCACAAATAAATTATGTCAGGCTGCCAGCGGTCAGCCAAAAGCTCCTGCTGAAGGGAAAGTGCAGCAAGGGGAATGCTTCTGGGGGATCCGGCCCTACGAGGGCTGGTGCTGAAACACAAACTGGGTTCTGTGGTTGGTGCTGATCCACACTGGGGAAGACCTCTGGGGAGGCATGGAAAGTACAGCTGGCAGCAGCATACCTCAAACAGATGTGGAATTGGGGGAATTGTTTCTCAGGGCATGAAATGGGGACATGATTATAAGGGGAGTGGTGGTGCAGGGGATTTATCCCACTGCTTAATAAGCAACATCTGAACTGTTGTCAGTTCAAGCCCCGCACTGGTGTGAGCTGCCAGACTGTGTCCCTAGCTCATTGTCTACCCAGTGATTCGAAAGCTTCGGCAAGTAGATAAAATGGGTACCACTCCTTAGAGAGGGTGGGCACACCCCCCCCTGTGGGGGAGGTGTTAGCTAACACTGGATCGTCCTGCTACGAAGACTGGAAGCCATAAAGAATCTCTCGGCGTTAAAAGAAGTCCTGCAGTGGGCTGATTGGGCCAGGTGGTGGCAGTATGGCGCTGCAACACGAAGAGACCTGACAGCCTGATGTCACCAAAAAACGGCCAACTGGAAAAAACGCCGATCGGAACATGACTAGTCCGGAGGCAGAGACGAATCCTCCATCAGCTGCAAGTGTGTGTGGAATTAAAAGAATTACATGTTGTCCTCCCTACCCCTTATAACATTGTTAGTCCCACATCTCATGAGTAACTGTACATCGCTCAGAGCCTGCAGGCACGTGGGGTGAGCGATTAATAAATCGAAAGATTAAGATTTTATTATTATTATTATTATGAGAACATCATGAGAAGAGCCCTGCTGGATCTGACCAGTGCGGGTCCATCTAGTCCAGCCTCCTGTCCCACACAGGGGCCAGCCAGTTCCTCTGGAGGGCCAGCAACAGGGCAGGGAGGCCGAGGCCTTCCCCTGAGAATAACATCAGAAGAGCCCTGCAGGGTCAGACCAGGGAGGGTCCACCTAGTCCAGCCTCCCGTCTCACACAGGGATCAGCCAGTTCCTCTGGAGGGCCAACAACAGGGCAGGGAGTCCGAGGCCTTCCCCTGATAAGAACCTCAAGAGCCCTGCTGGGTCAGACCAGGGAGGGTCCATCCAGTCCAGCCTCCCGTCTCACACAGGGGCCAGCCAGTTCCTTTAGGGGTGTGTGGCCTAATATGCAAAGGAGTTCCTGCTACAAAAAGAGCCCTGCTCATGGACTATCCCATTTAAGAAGTCTATAGATGACATTCCGAAAAGCCTGGCATTGATTAAGAGAACACTTGCCGAACCAGCTGTACAGCTAGACCTAGCAGGAGTAAGCCAAGAATGAAAAATAGATAATAAGCAGATAACTTTTGGCATGTGTGGAGTTATCTTCCCCACTAGGTACTCGCAACCAGGTCTATGGGATGGCTTCCAGGCATTTTTATTAGTAAAATATTAACCTATTTCAGCATATTTAAGTAGAATCAACACTTTTCGTTCACAGACGTTGCCTACGGGGAGGCCATTTTCTCTTGAAGCGTTTCAAGAGATTATCCTTGATTTCCTTGGTTCTCACGCCATAGATAATGGGGTGGACAGCCCAGGGGAACAGCAGGTAGATTGCGCTAATCAGGTTGTGGATGTCTTCTGAGGCAGACTTGGCTACCCGGAAGACAATGGAGGAGGAGAGACGGGAGGAGTAGCTGATGAAGATGACGATCAGGTGGGTGCCACAGGTGTGGAAGGCTTTGTGCCGGACGTTTCCGGTTGAGATCTTCAAGGCGGTGCGGATAATTTTGCTGTAGGAAGCCAGAAGGAAGCTAAGGTCCACGATCATGTCAATGCATCTCATAGCCATCCCCACCTTCTTGTTGATGGAGATGTCGCTGCAAGAGAGCTTCATGAGAGCCATGTGCTCACAGACAAAATGGCAGATGACGTTGGACCGGCAGAACCGCACCCGCGAAGCCAAGATCACCACCGGGCCAACGATGGAGAGACTCCGAACCAAGGAAGCAAAAGTGAGAAACATCAGTAGTCTGTTGGTCACGATGTCCGCATAGCGCAGCGGGTGGCAAATGGCGACGTACCTGTCCAGCGCCATCATGAGGAGAATGTTGCAATCTAGGACAGTCGTAAAATAGAGGAAGAACATTTGCACGAGGCAGCCCGTCAAGGAGATACGGCTGACATGGAACACAAAACTCAGCAGTGTTTTGGGAAGGATGGTCGAAGCCCCACAGATGTTGACTGCAAAGAGCAGAGCGATGAGCAGGTACATTGGGGAGTGGAGGCTCACTTCTACCCTCACAGTGTAGATCAGGAGAGAGTTGGCCATGACAATGAAAACAAACAAGGAGAAGAAAGGGATGGCGAGGAGATATCTGGATTCCTGGAGGCCCGGAAAGGGAAGCAGGAGAAATTCAGTGTAGGAGGTATTGGTCGTTCCATTCTGGCTCCTAAGTGTCATTCCTTGGTGTCTGTCTGTGTTGGAAAAGACAATGTCTGGTGGTACAAAGAAGAAGAGAAGATGACACTTCAGGGGATAGCAAGAAGATAGTTAGACAGGATAGTGAAGTTAGTACCTTCTCTTTTGTTAAGAGTCATTCCTTGTCTGTCTCCTGATTGGTACCCTTACGGCAATATCCTGTGTCTTTTCAGAAGTTCCCCAGCTAGTCTTGCTCTCTGTCTCTCAGCCAATGATGTAGTTAGGACCGTACCTCTGTATCTCCTTTTCACTATCAAGTATGTTTGTTCCTCCACATGTAGCCAGCTGGGTTGCCTTGGGTCAGTCACAGCTCTCTCGGAGCTGTTCTCTCAAGAGCAGTCCTCCAAAGAGCTCTCTCAGCCCCACCTACCTCACCAGGTGTCTGTTGTGGGGAGGGGAAAGGAAAGGAGTTTGTAAGCCGCTCTGTGACTCTGAATGAAGGGTGGTATGGATTCAATCTCTTCTCTTCTCTTCTCTTCTCTTCTCTCCTCTCCTCTTCTCTCCTCTCCTCTCCTCTCCTCTCCTCTCCTCTCCTCTCTTCTCTCTCTCATAATTTTGTGACCCTTGTGAAAGGGAAGTTAGAGACCTAATTGTCCTAAATAATTGGGCTGGACGAGAGCTAGCAGATGCAATGGAGGCCACATAGAATTCCTTCTTAGTGGCCTTCACCGCCATCTCATAGGCTTTCATTAGTGTCCTAAAAGATGTTCTTGCAGCTTCATCTTGAGTGTGCCACCACCCTCGCTCTAACTGTCTTAGCTCCTGTTCCATCTTCCGGTGCTCTGGAGTATACCACAGAGATTGTTTAGTATGGGGGTGAAGAGGGTACCAGGGGGTGATTTTGTTGATGGCTTCTGAGAGACAGCTATGCCAGTCCTCCACCACCTCATCCAACGAATTGCCAGGGGTTATCAGATCCCACAGAGCATTCTGGAAAACAGTTGGATCCATAAATCTTAGCAGGTGAACATAAACTAGCCTGCCACCTAAACAGGGAGGGAGTGGCTATCACCTCCACATCTATCCCCGCCCCCAAAATAAGAGCCAATGTGTGGCCTGCCTGATGCGTAGGAGCTGATAGCAATTGGCCTGTGAGAAGGCTGCATTGACGTCCCCTCATGGACACTGAAGTCCCCCAAGACTGGAAGCCTAGGGTACTTCAGCGCCCAGGCCAATAGCACCTATAGCAGGACCGGAAGAAGAAGAAGAAGAAGAAGAAGAAGAAGAAGAGATTGGATTTATACCCTGCCCTTCACTACCCAAAGGTGTCTCAGAGCAGCTTACAAACTCCTTTCCCTTCCCCTCCCCACAACAGACAGACACCCTGTGAGGCAGGTGGAGCTGAGAGAGCTCTTTCACGAACTGCCCTTTCAAGGACAGTTCTTGTCTGAACTATGGCTTGCCCAAGGTCATCCAGCGGGTGCCAGTTGGAGGAGTGGGGAATCAAACCTGGCACTCCCGAACCTGGTACTCCCAGATTAGAGTCCGCACACTTAACCACTACACCAAACTGGCTCCTGCTGGTGCGTTACGTGGTTGGTACACCAGCCAGATGGCCAAACTCTCCTCTGCGTTCTTTACCAGGCCCACACACTTAATGCTGGCAATTTTTGGAGCTGTCAGGCTCCCAGTGAACCATGATCAGACCAATATTCCTTAGATGAAGTTTATTGGACAGGTATGGATATCTGTAGAGATGAGTATCTTTGTCAAGACTGGTGAGGCCAAAGCAAGGGATCGATAACCCATGGAGCTGGTCCCACATACCACTCGTACGTCACACACATAGATGTTACTACAGGTCATGAAAGAATATACAACCTAATAGCCATTCAGAAGGCCTTAGACCCATAGAATGTTAGAGTTGGAAGGCACCTTGCAGATCATCTAGTCCAACCCCCCCCCCACTCTGCAGGAGCATAGCCGAAAGAGAGCCCTACATACCTACAACATACCCAAAATATGGTCGTCCAGCCTCCACTTGAAAACGTCCAGGGAAGGAGCATCCACCACCTCCCAAGGCAGACTGTTCCACTGCTCAACCACTCTGACAGTTAGGAAGTTTCTCCTGATATCTAGCTGGTAACGACTCCCTTATCATTCCCACCCATTAGATCTAGTCTTGCAATCCGGAGCAAGAGAGAATAGATCTGCTCCATCTTCTACATGGCAGCCCTTCAAATACTTGAAGACTGCAATCATGGCCCCCTAAACCTTCTCTTTCCCAGGCTAAACATGCCCAACTCTTTCAGCCTTTCCTTGTAAGACTTGGATTCCGACCCTCTCACCATCCTGGTCGCCCTCCTCTGGACACGCTCGAGCTTGTCAACATCCTTCCTAAAGTGTGGTGCCCAAAACTGGACACAGGACTCCAGGTGAGGCCTGACCATAGCAGAATAGAGTGCAACTACCACCTCCCGTGATGTGGACACAATGCTTCTCTGAATGCATCCTAAGATTGCATTAGCTTTCTTCGCAGCCACATCACACTGCAGGCTCATGTTGAACTTGTGATCAACCAGAGCAAGGCCAAATCTCTCCCAAGGCCAAATCCCAAGCTGAGGCTTGGGAACAGTATGGGGGCTGTACTTAAAGAATGTTACAGCACCTAAATCTCACACTTTCAGACAATGGTTTCGCACTCACTCCCCCCTGTAGGAATGTTCATGGCAGACCAGGGTGGATGCAGGGGCGTTAAGCAAAGCCAGATGTGCCAGGCGATAGCGGGGGATACACAAGCAGAAGCAATAATCAAAAGCATCTGCAATACAGTGATCAATAATTATTCCAGCCGAGTCTGACAGGAGCAGGGAGAGCCCTGAAGGAGAAACACTCCTGGATGAGTAACACCACCCCCTGCCCATTAGTCCGAGACTAATGGAGGACCAAGAAACAGGGCGGTGGGGGGGGGAAGCTGATTAAGGGTGACAGTCTCGCTCTCCCACACACCCAGGTCTCGGTCAAGCTGCAAGATAATCCGGCATGGTCAAGGTCTTATTATTAATAGACCTGGCAATGCACAACATCAGTGCTAGAGAAGGGTAACCTTTCCTAGCCCTGCTACCAGCATCTTGCTCCGGATTGCAAGACTAGATCTAATGGGTGGAAATTACAAGGGAGTCGTTACTGGCTAGATATCAAGAGAAACTTCCTGACTGTCAGAGTGGTTGAGCAGTGGAACAGACTGCATTGGGAAGTGGTGGATGCTCCTTCGCTGGACGTTTTCAAGCGGAGGCTGGACAACCATCTTTTGGGTATGTTGTAGGTATGTAGGGCTATCTTTCAGCTATGCCCCTGCAGAGTGCAGGGGGTTGGACTAGATGACCTGCAAGGTCCCTTCCAATTCTTAACATTCTATGATTCTATGATCTCTCAGGATGGGGCGAAGATTGGGCGAAGATTGGAAAGGGAGTGAGCATAACCATATCACTATCTCTTTCCTTTACAATACCTCACCCCACCATCATACCTCCCACACACCCTCAGCCACTGGTATATCCAACATTATTGTGGTCTCCACTGGTTCTAGTTGTTAGACACATATAGTTGTTAGGCGCATAGAGAAACAAGGCCTGCTGAGGTGAAATCAGCATGGCTTCTGCAAAGGGAAGTCTGGCCTCACCAGTCTTTTGGAGTTCTTTGAGAAAGTGAATAAGCCTGTAGGCAACAGTAACCCAGTAGACATTATATACCAGGATTTTCAAAAGGCTTTTCATAGAATCATAGAATGTTAAGAGTTGGACGGGACCTTGCAGGTCATCTAGTCCAACCCCCCGCACCCTGCAGGAGCATAGCCGAAAGACAGCCCTGAATACCTACAACATACCCGAAAGATGGTCGTCCAGCCTCCGCTCGAAAACATCCAGGGAAGGAGCATCCACCACCTCCCAAGGCAGACTTTTGACAAGGTAACTCCTGAGTAAACTTAGCCGTTCTGAGATAAGAGGACGGGTGGTCTTACGGATTAAAAACTGGTTAAATGACAGGAAGCAAAGAGTAGAAATCAATGGACACTTCTCACAATGGAGGGAAGTAAGCAATGGGGGTCCCACAAGGATGGGTATTGGGGCTGGTACCTTTTAATTTATTCATCAATGATCTGGAACCAGGGGTGAGTAGTGTAGTGGCCAGAGTTGCAGATGACACCAAATTATTCGGGATGGTGGAAAAACTAAGGCTGACTGCGAAGAGTGCCAAGAGGACATTGTTGGGCATTGTTAGGAAAGGGATTGAGGATAAAATGGCCAATATCATAACGCCCGTGTATAGATCTATAGTCTTCATTTGGGATACCGCGTGCAGGTCTGGTCACCGTTATCTCCAAAAGAACATCGCGGAGCTGGGGAAAGTGCAGAGGACGGTGGCAAAGTGGATGAAGGGGTTGGAGCCCCTTCCCTCGGAGGAGAGTCTGAAGAGTCTCTGGGACTTCTCCGTTTAGAAAAAAGACTACTAAGGGTGGAGGGGAACATGACAGGGGTTTATCAAATTATGCAGGGGGCTGGAGAGAGTTGGCAAAGATAACTTTTCCCTCCCTCTCCCCAAATACTAGAACTCGAGGGCGTCCAATGAAGGTTATGGGCAGTAGGTTCAGGAGGGACAAAATGAAATATTACCTAAATATATATAAATCACATATAAAGTGATTAGGATACGGAATTTGCTGCTGGAGGATGTAAAGATGGCTACAGGAAGAAACAGCTCGAAAAGGGGATTAGATAGATTCATGGAGGATAGGTCTATCGGTGGCTACTAACCATAGTGACTGAGAGGAACCTCCACATTCACAGGGACTGAGTCTCTGAATCTCAGAGCCAGAAGGCAGCATCAGAGGAAGGCCTCGGCCTCTTTGCCCTGCTTGTTGGCCGTCCAGAGGGACCGGTTGGCCCCTGTGAGAGACCCAGTGCTGGACTGGATGAACCATTGGTCTGATCCAGCAGAACTCTTCTTATATTCTTACAGTGTTGCCTCTTGGCTCTGGGATTCCGAGATTCAGTGCCTCTGAAGGCAGAGTTTCCCTTCAGTCACCATCGCTAGTTGTCACTGAGAAACCTGCCATCCCTGAATCCATCTAATTTTGTCCATCCTGAACCTACTGCCCGTCAGCTTCATTGGACGCCCTCAAGTTCTAGTATCTTGGGAGAGGAAGAAAACTTTCTGTTTGTCAGCTCTCTCCATCCCATGCATAATTTTTACATCATGTCCCTCCTTTTCCAAACTGAGAAGTCCCACAGACTCTTCAGCCTTTCTTCCTAGGTGCCCCAACCCCCTAATCATCTTGGTCGCCCTTCTCTCTACTTTTTCCAGTCCTGCAATGCCTTTTTTTGAGATATGGTGACCAGAACGGTACACAGTATTCCAAAAGAAGCTGCACTATATCTATCTATATGGAGTAGCTTAGACTGGGCTAATGCTATATAGGATTGCACGGCCAAGTGCTCCAAACAGATTTTCTCACTGCCTCCCTTTTGGTCTTCAATAGTCCTGGAAGGAAATTTCATTCAACTCACCAAGATTCAGATGAACCAGGAGAAGCCGGGAGATGCAGAAGTTCATGCAGTGTTCTGCTGCAGTCCACGCGTTTAAATCATCTCAGAGAGAATCCTCTATGGAGGATGAGCTAAGAGGGACACCCCCTGGGGCATTAGATGTAACAGTGACCCCAATGAACTATTGGAGCGACTTCCCCTGTACAGAGAGAACTGTCTTTACTCAAGGGAATGGCTCCCTTTGAAGCACCTCTAGAATTGTCGTTTTTCTAGTTGAGGACATCAAAATAATGGAGTCATCCACGCTGTCATCTCACATTTCGTGAGACTCCCTACTTTGGGTAACGACATGACCCAAACTACAGATAGATTTGATGGAAGGGATAATACATAACTATGCAGAGTACATCATGCAAAATGCCGGCCTGGATGAATCACAAGCCGGAATTAAGATTGCCGGGGAAAAGATCAACAAGCTCAGATATGCAGACGACGCCACTTAATGGCAGAAAGTGAGGAGAAGCTAAAGAGCCTCTTACTCAGAGTGAAAGAGGAGAGCGCAAAAGTTCGCTTGAAACTTAACATAAAAAAACCCTAAGATCATGGCATCTGGCCCCATCAATCCTTGGCAAGTAGAAGGGGAAGTCGTAGAAGTAGTGACAGACTTCATGTTCCTGGGATCCCAGATCACTGCAGATGGTGACTGCAGCCATGAAATTAAAAGACGCCTGCTCCTGGGGAGGAAAGCGATGGCAAACCTAGACAGCATGATAAAAAATAGAGACATCACCCTGCCAACAAAAGTCCACATGGTCAAAGCGATGGTATTCCCAGTAATACTGTATGGCTGCGAGAGTTGGACTATAAGGAAGGCCGAGCGCCGAAGGATAGATGCTTTCGAATTATGGTGCTGGAGAAGACTCTTGACAGTCCCCTGGACTGCAAGGAGATCAAATCAGTCAATCCTAAAAGAAATCAACCCTGACTGTTCCCTGGAAGGCCAGAGACTGAAGCTGAAGCTCAAATACTTTGGCCACCCAATGAGAAGGGAGCACTCACTGGAGAAGACCCTGATGCTGGGAAAGACTGAAGGTCAAAGGATGAGATGGTTAGACAGCGTCACCGATGCAACGAATATGAAATTGAGCAAACTTCAGTGGGTGGCAGAAGACAGGAGGGCCTGGTGTGATCTGGTCCGTGGGGTCGCGAAGAGTTGGACTCGATTGTGCAACTGAACAACAACAACATAATACGTAACTGCTGATTGTCTGAACATTTGTTTGAATGGGGTAGTCCTCTGCTGGGGTATTTTAGGGGCTAAACAACATGAGGGCAAAGGATTGTGTCCCCCTATATTTTCATAGGAGTTATCTTGATAAATAAGTAAATATGTACATAACAACAAGCATAAAAACAATATAATGTTCATTTTAGTCATGAGATCTGATACACAATCAACTAATGCCCTTCCACCCTCTACATTGAACAAACGGGCCGGTCCCTATGACAAAGAATAAAAGGACATAAGTCTGACATTAGAAATCACAACATTCAAAAACTGGTGGGGGAACATTTTAACCTTCCAGGACATTCAGTTGCTGACCTAAGAGTAGTAGGAGTTCTCTTACAAGGGAATTTCAAAGGGAGCTTAGAAAGACAAACTGCTGAATTGCAACTGGTGATGAAGGTCAAGACAATGCACCCTCCTGGACTGAAGCGAGACCTTGGTTTCCTGTCTCATTACCAATGCCAGTTTCTCCACACCGACGACCCCTCTGTCTATCACACCTAATCCAATCACGCCTGCTATTGTCATTCACCCGCTATTTTCATTTGCCTGCGATTGTATTTCATTTGCCTGCTATGGCATCTGAAATCATTCTACTTTCCAATATATAAGGACAGATGGACTCACATTCTAGTTGTATCTGAAGAACAATCAAAACCTGAGCTGCCCAGCACTGATGACTTGAACTGTCTTAACTATTTCCATTTCAGACTTTCTTTGATGCTGTGTGAACTAGCCACACTCCTCAAAATGAGCAGAGAGAGATGGGGGGGGGCAGGTAGAGGTGGGTACATGGAACCATGAATATGTGTGATACCATGTGGACTCTGAAATTTGCCACACTGGTGCAAAGGAAACTGGCTTCTATCACAGCATATTTGACCAAGTACCAGAGTGTCACTTCCTGTGTGACACTGGTAATTTGGCCTGGGCGAAGGAAAGGAATCTCTTTCTACTGGTAATTCCCACTGCTAGCCAACTGATTGCTGGCTGTGGGGCAGGGCCTGGTGGTGGGGGACATCTGGCAAACCTACAACCAGTTCTTCTGGAAGTGCAACAACAGGGCAGAGGGGACAAGACCTTCATAAGAACATCAGAAGAGCCCTGCTGGATCAGACTGGGAGGGTCCATCCAGTCCAGCCTCCCGTCTCACACAGGGGCCAGCCAGTTCGTCTGGAGAGCCAACAAACAGGGCAGAGAGGCCGAGGCCTTCTCCTGAGAAGAACATAAGAAGAGCCCTGCTGGGTCAGACCAGGGAGGGTCCATCCAGTCCAGCCTCCCATCTCACACAGGGGCCAGCCAGTTCCTCTGGAGGGCCAACAATGGGGCAGAGAGGCCGAGGCCTTCCCCTGATAGGAACCTCAGAAGAGCCCTGCTGGATCAGCCCAAAATGAAGTGTGGCGGGGGGAGAGACGGTGATCAGCAATGTGTTGAAGTATATGGGTGGTGTTGCTGGACCACGATTTGCTTTGAAACCTTGGCTGCTTCTAAGTATTGACAGGCAGGAGACGATGATCAATAACAAGGGTTTTATTCAATTCATTACTCGGTTCTGATCTGCTCTGTAAGAGCGGCACCCAAACTTATACTGTTCCACAACTGAACTATATACAACATAACCATTATCAGGAGGTCTGATTGGACCTAAGCGGAGCTTTCTGATAGGGTACTCTGTATGGCTTCAGGACCACTAGAAGCTCTTTATTAGACAGCCAATCACGATTAAGGAACTAGGATACCATAGTGCAATCCATAACTAAACGGTATAGAATAAACTCAGAACATAACAGCTGCGATCAGATGAGCTGTTTGATCTGATGTCGTTGCTGTCAACCTGCAGATTTAAATTGCATGTTCCCCAGTCGTCTCTCTTCCCCGCCCCGTCCTCAACCCACTCTGAGCATGAGGTTCTTGACACTGGAGAAAGTCCAATCTTTGTGGATGAAGGTGGTTTCACCTCGCATTTCTGGATGTCTGAACTCCCCATTGCTATTTCAAGCGAGACGGGAAGTCGGAACCTTCCCTTTAGTTTTTGCTCCCTTTCTTTGGAAGCAGTTAGCAATGTGTACATCATCAGATCTTTATGGCAAGGGTTTGAATCACTGTTTGCATGTTTCTTCACTGCAATATTTTGTTGAGACTGGGAGCCCACAGGGGGAGGGTTGTTATTACAGCGACAAATTCAAGACAAACGACCCTTTCTGCCATTTCTTGGTGGGTGGGATGGTGCTGGAAATCGTCCCAATATAGGCTCCCATATCGGTGGCCAGGATTCCGCCCTGGAATTTTACTCCAAGCCACTTTGTAATATTGCTCTGGCAGGAAATCTCTATGGGGAGAGGGAAAAGGAAAACTTCCCTATGAAAAGAGTGGGAAAGGGAGTAAGATCAGGCAGGAAAGGGAGTGACTTCTGGTGTGGAGATACAGTTGCATAAGAGCCAATGATCGCAGTACTTGGTGGAAGGATTGTGGAGCTGCCGAAAAGGATCTGGTGCTTCGGATATGCGCTTATGCGCATGCATGAAAAACAAACAAACAAAAAAGATGCCGCCCTCCCAATCACTCCGTGGTTACCACACAGCGATAATTTGAATAGCCAACCATTGGGTGAGGGCACGGAGCAGTGGTTTAAGGGTGGAGGTTTTTATTTATTTATTTATTCGATTCATACCCTGCCCTCCCTGCTGAATCAGGCTCAGGGAGGCTTACAGAAGAAGAAGGAGGAGAAGGAGGAGGAGGATGAGGAGGAGATTGGATTTCTACCCCGCCCTTCACTACCCAAAGGAGTCTAAGAGCGGCTTACAAACTCATTTCCCTTCCCCTCCCCACAACAGACACCCTGTGAGGTAGGTGGGGCTGAGAGAGCTCTGACAGAAACTGCTTTTTTTCAAGGACAGCTCTTGTCAGAACTATGGCTTGCCCAAGGTCATCCAGCAGGTGCAAGTGGAGGAGTGGGGAATCAAACCCGGTTCTCCCAGATTAGAGTCCGCACATATTAAGATAGAAAAAACATTTATAAACCATTGCATTAAATGATGGCCATACACAGTATCATGTCAGTCATAGTGGGGCACAGTCAGTAGTGATTTTAGGGCTATTATCTTGATCCCATGCTGGCTTCAATGTATGCCGGCGAGGTGCAGGTTGCCGATGATGGTTCCAGGCACGGGGTCTTCAGACAAAATTCTCCAGCACGAAAAAAATAAGGATCAAATTGGAGGTGCGGCCAAAACACACTACGCCTGTCATCTGACCTCAGGCCCTGAGACACTCTCAAGATCCCAACTGCATCATCCAATTTGACACAGACAATCTGTATCACACAGACAGGCATTTCTGCAATGAACAAAGTGTTGATCACGACATAATATGCTGTCAAAATGGGGGGGAGGAATGTCATTGGCCAAACGTTTTGCAAAATCCCTAAATTCCACCTGGCCACGGAGCATATTGTGTCCCAGCAAAAACAAACCTACATCCTGAGGAACATGCCGTGCTCTCCTAACAAGAGTTTAATTTATACAAAACATTCCTCCTCCCAGCTTTCTTATTGAACTCAAGCCAACAAAACAAGTCACAGGCTAAGCAATGTCAGTTAAAACATGTTACAAAAAGACGGCACAAATTAGATTAAAAAGCCAGCAAGGAATAACAGACGTGTTGCTTGCCGAATATTTTATTTCTTGTTTGATTTAGAAGTACAGTTCCTCGCCAGACAGTCTGATAAGGCCTTCTCTGTCGGTACTTTCTGGTAATTTGTTCCTCAGTGAGGGGGCAGCCACAGAAAAAGTCAAGACGGGCAGCCATGTTTGTCTGTCTGTAGCAGGAGAAAAGAGCCGGCATTCAGGAGCACCTTCAAGGCTAAGAAAACGGGTGGCAGGGGAGGAGCTTTCGGGAGTCACGGCTCCCTTCTTCAGAAAAAGGCTTCGGAGAGAGGATGCAAATTCTTCACGAGGAAGGGGAACTGGGAAGGGAAACTGTGCGAACAACAGGGTTGGCACGTGGGCTTGAAGTAAAATTTTAAAAACCGTTAGATCAAATCGAGCCTGAACCCTCCCTAGAAGCTGAAAGTACTAACCTGAGGCTATCGTACGTTGGCCACATGATGAGAAGACGCGACGCACCGGAAAATACAAGAACGCCAGGAAAGGAGGAAGGCAGCAGGAAGAGAGGAAAACGCAACACGAAGATGGATTGACTCACTCATAACCACACTATACGTTTTTGTATCTGTCCCCCCTTGTTCAATATTGATCACTGAGGACGTGCTTATGAACTAATATTTTGGTATCATTCGCCTTTAATTATATGTTTCAACACATGTAGTCTAGTCATTTTAATGTGGTCTGATGCCTCGGAATCCCAAGAATGAAGAGTTTGACCTTGAAGAAGAAGAAGAAGAAGAAGAAGAAGAAGAAGAAGAGTTTGGATTTATACCCCGCCCTTCACTGCCCAAAGGCGTCTCAGAGCGGCTTACAAACTCCTTTCCCTTCCCCTCCCCACAACAGACACCCCCTGTGAGGTAGAAGAAGAAGAGTTTGGATTTATACCCCGCCCTTCACTGCCCAAAGGCGTCTCAGAGCGGCTTACAAACTCCTTTCCCTTCCCCTCCCCACAACAGACACCCCCTGTGAGGTAGAAGAAGAAGAGTTTGGATTTATACCCCGCCCTTCACTGCCCAAAAGCGTCTCAGAGCGGCTTACAAACTCCTTTCCCTTCCCCTCCCCACAACATACACCCCCTGTGAGGTAGAAGAAGAAGAGTTTGGATTTATACCCCGCCCTTCACTGCCCAAAGGCGTCTCAGAGCGGCTTACAAACTCCTTTCCCTTCCCCTCCCCACAACAGACACCCCCTGTGAGGTAGAAGAAGAAGAGTTTGGATTTATACCCCGCCCTTCACTGCCCAAAGGCGTCTCAGAGCGGCTTACAACTCCTTTCCCTTCCCCTCCCCACAACAGACACCCCCTGTGAGGTAGAAGAAGAAGAGTTTGGATTTATACCCCGCCCTTCACTGCCCAAAGGCGTCTCAGAGCAGCTTACAAACTCCTTTCCCTTCCCCTCCCCACAACAGACACCCCCTGTGAGGTAGAAGAAGAAGAGTTTGGATTTATACCCCGCCCTTCACTGCCCAAAAGCGTCTCAGAGCGGCTTACAAACTCCTTTCCCTTCCCCTCCCCACAACAGACACCCCCTGTGACGTAGAAGAAGAAGAGTTTGGATTTATACCCCGCCCTTCACTGCCCAAAGGCGTCTCAGAGCGGCTTACAAACTCCTTTCCCTTCCCCTCCCCACAACAGACACCCCCTGTGAGGTAGAAGAAGAAGAGTTTGGATTTATACCCCGCCCTTCACTGCCCAAAGGCGTCTCAGAGCGGCTTACAACTCCTTTCCCTTCCCCTCCCCACAACAGACACCCCCTGTGAGGTAGAAGAAGAAGAGTTTGGATTTATACCCCGCCCTTCACTGCCCAAAGGCGTCTCAGAGCGGCTTACAAACTCCTTTCCCTTCCCCTCCCCACAACAGACACCCCCTGTGAGGTAGAAGAAGAAGAGTTTGGATTTATACCCCGCCCTTCACTGCCCAAAAGCGTCTCAGAGCGGCTTACAAACTCCTTTCCCTTCCCCTCCCCACAACAGACTCCCCCTTTTAGGTAGAAGAAGAAGAGTTTGGATTTATACCCCGCCCTTCACTGCCCAAAGGCGTCTCAGAGCGGCTTACAACTCCTTTCCCTTCCCCTCCCCACAACAGACACCCCCTGTGAGGTAGAAGAAGAAGAGTTTGGATTTATACCCCGCCCTTCACTGCCCAAAGGCGTCTCAGAGCGGCTTACAAACTCCTTTCCCTTCCCCTCCCCACAACAGACACCCCCTGTGAGGTAGAAGAAGAAGAGTTTGGATTTATACCCCGCCCTTCACTGCCCAAAGGCGTCTCAGAGCGGCTTACAACTCCTTTCCCTCCCCCTCCCCACAACAGACACCCTGGGAGGTAGGTGAGGCAGGTGAGGCTGAGAGAACTTCTGACAGAAACTGTCCTCAAGAGAACAGCTGTGCCAGAGCTTGTGACTGACCCACGGTCACATCAGCAGGTGCAAGTGGAGGAGTGGGGAATCAAACCCGGTTCTCCCAGATCAGAGTCCGCGCACTTAACCACTACACCAAACTGGCTCTAATCTATAAGTGGATTATAGAAGAAGAAGAAAAGAAGAGATTGGATTTATACCCCACCCTTCATTACCCAAAGGAATCTCAGAGTGGCTCACAAACTCCTTTTCCCTTCCCCTCACCGCAACAGACACCCTGGGAGGTAGGTGGGGCTGAAAGAGCTCTGGCAGAAACTGCCCTTTTTCAAGGACAGCTGTGACAGAACTATGGCTTGCCCAAGGTCATCCAGCCAGGTGCAAGTGGAGGAGTGGGGAATCAAACCCGGTTCTTCCAGATTAGAGTCCGCGCACTTAACCACGACACCAAACTATACACAGATGCTTAAAAGGGAGACCGTTTTCTTCTAAAGAGTTTCAAGAAGTTATCCCTGATTTCTTTGGTTCTCACGCCATAGACAATGGGGTAGACAGCCCAGGGGATCAGCAGGTAGATTGCGCTAATCAGGTTGTGGACGTCTGCGGAGGCAGACTTGGCTACCCGGAAGACGATGGAGGAGGAGAGACGGGAGGAGAAGCAGACGAAGATGATGATCAGGTGGGTGCCACAGGTGTGGAAGGCTTTGTGCCGGACGTTGCCGGATGAGATCTTCAAGGCGGTGTGGATAATTTTGCTGTAGGAAGCCAGAAGGAAGCTAAGGGTGATGATAGCATAAATGCATCTCAATGCGATCCCCACCGTCTTGTTGACCGAGATGTCACTGCAAGAGAGCCTCATGAGGGCCATGTGCTCACAGGCAAAATGGCGGATGACGTTGGAACGGCAGAACCGCACCTGCGAAGCCAAGATCACCACCGGGCCAACAACGAAGAGGGTACAGATGACAGATGCAAGGGTTAGCAAAATCAGGAACCTGGTGGTCACGATTTCTGTGTAGCGCAGAGGGTGGCAAATAGCGACATACCTGTCCAGAGCCATCATGAGAAGAATGTTGCAGTCTAGACAAGTTGAAAAGTAGAGGAAAAACATTTGCACGAGGCAGCCTGTCAAGGAGATATGGCTGGCATGGAAGACGAAACTCAGCAGCGTTTTGGGAAGGATGGTCGAAGTCCCACAGATGTTGACTGCAAAGAGCAGAGCGATGAGCAGGTACATTGGGGAGTGGAGGCTCACTTCTACCCTCACAGTGTAGATCAGGACAGAGTTGGCCGTGACAATGAAAACAAACAAGGAGAAGAAAGGGATGGCGAGGAGATATTTGGATTCCTGGAGGCCCGGAAAGGGAAGCAGGAGAAATTCTGTGTAGGAGGTGTTGGCTGTCCCATTATGGCTCCTAAGTGTCATTCCCTGGTACCCGTTGGGTGATTGTGCCCAGCACAAAAACGATTTCTGTCTGAAAAGGTTAGTGTAAATCCTTCTTGGTCCGATAGCGCTGTCGACAAGAGCACGTTGCTAGAAACAACATAGAATACACAATAGTTAGCTAGATTTAAGTCCAGTTGTTCCTTAGAGGCCAAAGTGCAAGGGTCTAGTAGCACCTTTAATTAGGCCGAATCTGCATTTAGCATTTGCTCGGTTGCTTTACCAAACCCACACTGGAACAGAAAAAGATGCAGCTCAAAACCACAGTCAACTACCCCGGGCCAACACCGTACTGACTGCAGAGTCACCCCCCGAATGGCCATAAAATGGCGATAAATCTATGCAGACAGCCGCCATAAAACCAGAGATCAAACGCAGTGAAAGCCAGCATGCAGTCTGGACACTGCCATAAAATGCGACACTCAGTCAAAGTGAACGTGGCATGCAATGCAGATGGGGATTTCTGTTCCAGTGTGGGTTTGGTAAGACAGCGGAACAAATGCTAGAGGCAGATTGGGCCTTGACTAGCAACATTTGTGGCAGGGAATGAGAATGGAAGTCATCCCCTGCCACAAATCTGGTTAGTCTTTAAACTGCTGCCGGACTCTTCCTCCTTTCCTATGGTTACAGACAGAGTAACGTGGCTACCCCTCTTGATCCATCTCCTTAGAGGCCAACATCATTTTCAGGGTATGAGTTTTCAAGAGTCCAAGCTCCTTTCATCAGGTACTAATAACTAATACTTAATTGAATTTAATCGCTTTCTGGTTTTATCTGTTTTTAGATTGGTTGTGTTGACTGGTTCTGATTGTTTGGTGCTCTGATGTCATCTGCCCTGAGTCCATTTGGGAAGGGTGGGGTATCAATTTTAAAATAAATAAGTAAATAATCTGCAATAATTAAATAAGCACACCGGAAACCGGAAAGGTGCGCATTTAAGAACATAAGGACATAAGGGAAGCCAATGTTGAATCAGGCCAATGGCCCATCCAGTCCAACACTCTGTCACACAGCGGCCAAAATATATCAGGTGCCATCAGGAGGTCCAGCAGTGGGGCCAGGACACCGGAAGCCCTCCCACTGCTGCCCAGTATTTCTGCCCAGTATAGATCTGTTGGACTCAGTCTTCCAGAACATCATGAATTGAAGATGTGAGGGTGCTTTCAGTGCACCTGATCTCAGAATGTAACCAATGCCGTTGCAGATGTCATACGAATCCCCCCCCCATGCACCTGGATTGCCTTAGTAAAAGGTCTCCCTCTCCTTCTGCAGATATTTCAGCCGGTTGGTTTAGGTTTTGTGCTCCTTTCAGGCACTTCTCTGTACTGTGGATGGTTGTGAATATGATGAGCAGCTCAGCAATTGAGCAATCTGCCCAGGAAGATTTGAGGATGTTCTTCCTCTCCTGGAAGGATTTGGTAGACAGGTGGGATAGGAATATTACTTACAATATCTCAGATTTAGGGATGAACTGGCAGGGAGCAGTGGGTTTGATAAGGGGAGAAGAACTCTCCTGCCTGAAGGAAAAAGGCCAAGGGACATCTTAAGAACATAAGAGAAGCCAATACTGGATCATGCCAGTGGCCCATCTAGTCCAACACTGTCACACATTGGCCAAAAATACCAGGGGTCATCAGGAGGTCCAGCAGTGGGGTCAGGACATTAGAAGCCCTCCCACTGTTGCCCCCACCCCAAGGACCAAGAAGACAAAGCATCCCTTGCCCCAGACCGAGAGTCCCTATCTATACCTTGTGGCTAATAGCCCCTGATGGACCTCTGCTCCAGATGCTTATCTAATTCTCTCTTGAAGCTGTCCATGCTTATAGCTGCCTCCACTTCTTGTGGTAGTGAATTCCATGCGTTAATCACTCTTTGGGTGAAAAAGGACTTTTATCCGTTCTAACCTGACCGCTCAGCAATTCTATGGCGTCCCCCCACGATCTTGCTAGCACTCTGATGCCTACACCATTTAGGAAGATTGGTGATGGGTCATTCACATGGGTTTGTCTTCCCTTGGTGCTGCCTGTGAGAAACTGGCTGCCAATCCATTCAGCGCTGGGTTGCAGTGCCTGCGTTCTGCATGAGGTCCGGTCTCTGCCACTGCCACAAAGCAGACATTCTGCACATGACTGAATGCTAGTGGTTTTTTTCAACCAGTGCCGGTTCTACTGTTGCTGCTGCTGCTACAGAACAGCTCTTAACACGCATTTTCATAACTTGCACAAACAAATGCTCCCAGTAGGTGCCCCCATTGCCCCTTTTGAGTTTTTAGCAGTTGTGGAAAAAACTACAGCTTTGCTCACCGAGTTTCAGAAGATCCTGAAGGCCTTAGGAGATGCCGCAATTCTGGCCACCTTCTGCTCCAGTCGATGGGTTTAAATCAACTCAATGAGACACTTCAGTGAAGTGCCAGACAGGGGGAACCTCCACATTCAAAGGCACTAAGCCTCTGAATCCCAGTGCTAGGAGACAACATCAGGGGAAGGCCTCAGCCTCTCTGCCCTGTTGTAGGCCCTCCAGGGGAACTGGCTGGCCACTGTGTGAGACGGGAGGCTGGACTAGAGGGACCTTCACTGGTCTGATCCAGCAGGGCTTTTCTGAAGTTCTTCTCAGGGGAAGGCCTTGGCCTCTGTGCCCTGTCGTTGGCTCTCCAGGGGAACTGGTCAGCCACTGTGTGAGACAGGATGCCGGACTAGATGGAGGACTGGTCTGATCCAGCAGGACTCTTTTTTAGTTTCTTATATTCTTACGAGAGGGGCCTCTTGGGGTTACGATTGCCTCAGGTGGGCCACATCATCTACCAGCATAGTTTCTCCAGAAGGGGTTACAAACACAGGGGTACTTCTGATTTTGGATCAGTTCTCACCTACTGGAATTCACCTGCCAGGTAGGAGTGGAACCAATGGAGTAGAGCCTTCCACAACTGAACCCTGCAGGGTGGCCCAGAAGGGTACCACTGCTGATGGTATCCAAAGCTTTTGAGTAGGCCAGGATAAACAACAGGGACACATTCCTGTCTCTTTCCCGGTACGCATCATCCCCCAAACCTACCAAGACAGATTCGGTCCCCAAAACTGGGCCAGAACCCAGATTAGACACCCGGCATCACCTAGACATGTCTTCAGCTAGGCCACTATATGGGCTTGAGAACCCATAAAGGGAATGGCCATAGTTAGGAGTAGCATTAGGTTCCACGTAGGACCATAAGTCATCCCAAGAAACACAGGACAAGAAGGTGCTCAGGGCATGCGTGGCGTTCAGCCTGGAGCATGTCAGAGAAGATGTCATGGCTCTTTTCTGCAAAGTCCTTAACAAACTGATCGCTGGCAGTGAGGATAAGAACATAAGAGAACATAAGAGAAGCCAAATGTTGTATCAGGCCAATGGCCCATCCAGTCCAACACTCTGTCACACAGTGGCCAGAAATACCAGATGACATCAGGAGGTCCAGCAATGGGGCCAGGACACTAGAAGCCCTCCCACTGTTGATTCCCCCCCAAACACCAAGAATACAGAGCCTCCCTTGCCCCAGACTGAGAGTTCCTATCTATACCTTAAGGACTTAAGAACACAAGAGAGGAGCCAATGTTGGATCAGGCCAATGGCCCACCCAGTCCAACATTCTGTGTCACACAGCGGCCAAAATATACCAGGTGCCCTCAGGAGGTCCAGCAGTGGGGCCAGGACACCAGAAGCCTTCTCACTGTTGACCCCCCCAAAGCACCAAGAATACAGAGCATCACCTGCCCCAGGCCGAGAGTTCCTATCTATACCTTGTGGCTAATTGTCACTGATGGACCTCTGCTCCATATAAGAACATAAAAAAGCCAGTGTTGGATCAGGCCAATGACCCATCCAGTCCAACACTCTGTGTCACACAGTGGCCAAAAATACCAGGTGCCCTCAGGAGGTCCAGCAGTGGGGCCAGGACACCCTAACCCTTGCCCCAGAGTTCTTGCCTATACCTTGTGGCTAATAGCCACTGATGGACCTCCACTTTAGATGTTTATCTCATTCCCTCTTGACGCTGTCCATGCTTGTAGCCAGACCACCTCCTGTGGCAGTATAGAATGGAATAGAATGTTCTATATACTGGGGTTCTGTGTTCAAGAGTCACTTTGTTACCTAGAAAAGGACAAGGAACTAGGGCAGAGTAGCCCTACTCTGCAGAGACAGAATATAAATTCTCCAAATAAGTAAATAAGATAAGAATTTAAGAAGAGGCCTGCTGGATTAGACCGATAGTCTGTCTAGTCCAGCATATCCCATCTCACACAGGGGCCAGCCAGTTCCTCTGGATGGCCAACAAAAGGGCAGAGAGGTCGAGGCCTTCCCCTGATGTTGCCTCCTGACTCTGGGATTCAGAGGATTAGTGCCTCTGAATGTGGACATCCCCTGTGTCATTATGGCTAGTAGCTGTTGGTAGACTTATCCTCCATGAATCTATCTAATCCCCTTTTAAAGCTGTTTGTTCCTGTGGCCATCACTACATCCTCTGGCAGTGAATTCCACATTTTAATCACTCTGTATAAAGTAGTACTTCCTTTTGTCCGCCTTGAACCTACTGCCCATCAGTTTCATTGGATGTCCTTGAGTTCTAGTGTTTTGGGGGAGAGAGAGAGAGAGAGAGAGAGAGAGAGAGAGAGAGAGAGAGAGAGAGAGAGAGAGAGAGAGAGAGAGAGAGAGATTTCTCTTTGTCCACTTTCTCCACCCCATGCATAATTTTATAAACCTCTATTATGCCCCCCCTTAGTTGTCTCTTTTCTAAATTGAAAAGTCCCAGAGACTCTTCAGCCTTTCTTCCCAGGGCAGGTGCTCCAACCCCCGAATCATCTTGGTCGCCCTTCCCTGCACTTGTTCCAGCTCTGCCGTGTCCCTTTGGAGATATGGAGACCAGAACTGTACACAGTATTCCAAATGAGGTCGCACCATAGATTTATATAGGGGTGTTACGATAGTGGCAGTTTTATTCTCAATCCCTTTCCTAAGAATCCCTAACATAGAATTTGCCTTTTTGCTGCTGCAGCACACTGGGGTTGACACTTTCATTGAGCTATACACTACAACCCCGAGATCTTTCCCCCTCTCAGTCTCAGCAAGTTTATACAGGAATCTGGGATTTTTTGTCCCAATATGCATCACCTTACACTTACCAACATTGGACTTCATGTGCCACATTTTAACATAAGAACATAAGAGAAGCCAGTGTTGGATCAGGCCAGTGGCCCATCCAGTCCAACACAGTGACCAAAAATACCAGGTGCCATCAGGAGATCCAGCAGTGGGGCCAGGACACTAGAAGCCGTCCCACTGTTGACCCCACCCCAAGCACCAAGAATACAGAGCATCACTTGCCCCTGAGTTCTTATCTGTACCTTGTGGCTAATAGCCACTGATGGACCTCTGCTCCATATCCTTACCTAACTCCCCCTTGAAGCCGTCCATGCTTATAGCTGCCACCACCTAAACATGAGCCTGCAGTGTGATGCGGCTGTGAAGAAAGCTAATGCAATCTTAGGATGCATTAGCAGAAGCATTGTGTCCAGATCACGGGAGGTGGTAGTTCCGCTGTATTCTGCTATGGTCAGGCCCCACCTGGAGTACTGTGTCCGGTTTTGAGCACCACATTTTCGGAAGGATGTTGACAAACTCGAGCGGATCCAGAGGAGGGTGACCAGGATGGTGAGAGGGTTGGAGTCCAAGTCTTATGAGGAAAGACTGATGGAGTTGGGTATGTTTAGCCTGGGAAAGAGAAGGTTTAGAGGGGACATGATTGCAGTCTTCAAGTATTTGAAGGGCTGTCATGTAGAAGATGGAGTGGATCTATTCTCTCTTGCTCCGGATTGCAAGACTAGATCTAATGGGTGGAAATTACAAGGGAGTCGTTACCGGCTTAATATCAGGAGAAACTTCCTGACTGTAAGAGTGGTTGAGCAGTGGAACAGACTGCCTCGGGAGGTGGTGGATGCTCCTTCGCTGGACGTTTTCAAGAGGAGACTGGACAACCATCTTTTGGGTATGTTGTAGGTATGTAGGGGTTTCGGCTGTGTTCCTGCAGAGTGCAGAGGGTTGGACTAGATGGCCTGCAAGGTCCCTTCCAACTCTAACATTCTATGATTCTATGATTCTACCTCCTGTGGCAGTGAATTCCATATGTTAATCACTCTTTGAGTGAAGGACTTCCTTTTATCCATTCTAACCTGACTGCTCAGCAATTTCATGGAGTACCCGCAAGTTCTTGTATTGTGAGAAAGGGAGAAGAGTACCTCTTTTCGTCCACTCACCCAGTTTGTGGAGGTCCTCTTGGAGCTCTTTGCAGTCAGCCTTGGTTTTCACCATCCTGAATAATTTGGTGTCATTTGTAAACTTGGCTACGACACTACTCACCCCCAGTTCCAGAACATTGATGAAGAAGATAAATAATACCGGCTCTAATATCGATTTTTGTGGGACCCCACTGCTTACCACCCTCCTTTGTGAGAACTGTCCATTGATTCCTACTTTTCCCTTTCTATCATTTAATCAGTTTTTATCCATAAGAGAACCTATCCCCTTATCCCATGATTGCTAAATTTATTCGGGAGTCTATGATGTGGCACCTTGTCAAAAACCTTTTGCAAGTCTACTAGGTCACCGTTGTCTACAAAAGGTTGGTGAGGCAGGACTTCCCTTTGCAGAAGCCATGCTGATTTCCCCTCTGCAGGCCTTGTCCCTCAGAGGTGTCGAGCTCATTTGTTACGAGGGCCAGATCTGACACAAATGCCACTTTGTCGGGCTGGGCCACGCGTGCCATAAAATGTAACAGCAGGTACCAGAGATACAAACTTTACAAAGGTGATTTCAGATGCCTATGTCTGGGGGGTTGGAGCAGATGCGAATTTGAAATCACTCTCCCATATATAGGACAGACGGGCTCACATTCTAGTTGTATCTGAAGAAGTGAGCAGTGACTCGTGAAAGCTCATGCCTTGCCAAAAATTGTTGTAGTGTTTGAACCGCTACTGGATTTTAATAA
Organism: Gekko gecko; assembly: GCA_029375565.1. Lineage (NCBI taxonomy): Eukaryota > Metazoa > Chordata > Lepidosauria > Squamata > Gekkonidae > Gekko > Gekko gecko. The sequence goes on from JAPDNY010000004.1 coordinate 8,124,364, forward strand.
AAGATCTCTTCAAGTGAAATAATGTGTTGATTTCAGACCAGGCAAAATCTACTCAGTGGTAGTGATAATAATGGAACAGTTTTTTAAACAGCAAAGAGGTGGGGTTAATGTGAAGAAAGGTAGCCAGCAAGGTGGGAGGGGACAGAAAGAGACGTATTCAGCTGGAACATATGGAACCCTAGGTGTATTTTTGAGTGACTTCCAGTGATTAAACAATGTAATCCAAGTGTTGTAATTCCTCATTTTCTTCCCTTTTTGAAAGAAGAATAAAGCCCAGATAGGCACAAAGAAATCTAATCTTAAAAAACCCACCTTTTCGGAATAAGCCAAAATAATTTCATTTTAATCCCCCTTTCTCCTTATCCCAAGGTATCTCTTCCCCTTCCTTTCTTTTATCTTTGCATGTGTGTGACCAGATGAACCATATTAATCAGGTCTCAGCAGAGCAGTGTGGTCTCAATGTAAATTATGCATGTCAGAAGAATCTCCCCTTCCTCACATAAAATTGCCTTATACTGAATCAGACCCCAGTCCATCAGACTGGCAATGGCTCTACTCAGATTGGCAGCAGGTCTCCAGGGTCTCAGGCAGAGGTCTTTCCCATCACCTGCTACCTGATCCTTTTAACTGGAGATGCTGGGGATTGAACCTGGGACCTTCTGCATGCCAAGCAGAGGCTCTTCCACTGAGCCACAGCCCCTTTTCACAGCTCTCCAGGGTCTCAGGCAGAGGTCTTTCCCATCACTTGCTACCTGATCCTTTTAACTGGAGATGCCAGGGCCTGAACCTGGGGCCTTCTGTATACCGCTGAGCCACAGACACAACAGGGTGACAAGGCCAGTTTGGTTGGAGATTTGGAGGTTTTTTGTCATTTTCTGGGCATGGAACAGGGGTCATTGGGTGTGTGTGGGGGAGTTACTTGTGAATTTCCTGCATTGTGCAGGAGGTTGGACTAGATGACCCTGGAGGTCCCTTCCAACTCTATGATTCAAAGCGTAATCAAGCCCTACCAAAGAGCAGTCACAAATTGCACCCAACAAGGGAAGACCATCAACAATACACAACTATATGTGATCAAAAATGTATATTACATTCATTAAAGTACAAAGATGGGTTAGTGGTCACAACCCAATAGAATGTATAAACACACATCCAACAGATTGCTCATAACAATGAAGCATTACTTACAAGAAGAACATGTTCAAAACCAACAGCAGACTCCTCTGTGATTCCGTACATAGGTAGTGTCCATGGACCTCTAAACAGAAAGTAACTGCAGCAGAAGACGCCCGCTGTGGAAAGAAAAACAGCCCTACGTCTCTCCCAGGTATAAATCAAGACATTTCAATGGTCTTCAACAGGAGCTGGTAGAACTGAACTGTGAGGGTCCTGCCCTGCTCTTAGCTAATTCGTATATGAAGGCAGAGAGTGACTTCTTGGCACAGAGTAGCAGATGACCGTGGACTCCTAGAGGGAGGAGAGACCATACAAAGAAACTGTCCTGGGATATAGAAGAAGAAGAGATTGGATTTATACCCTGCCCTTCACTCGGAGCGGCTTACAAACTCCTTTCCCTTCCCCTCCCCATAACAGAGGTGGGGCTGAGAGAGCTCTCTCCAGAACTGCCCTTGAGAGAACAGCTCTGACAGAACTATGGCTTTGCCCAAGGTCATCCAGCAGCTGCCAGTGGAGGAGTGGGGAATCAAACCCAGTTCTCCTGGATTAGAATCTGCGCACTTAACCACTGCACCAAACTGGCTCTCTGGTTCAAACCTGCGCCAAACCGCAGAACCAACAGGCAGAGGTGAGGGAATGTGTCTGTCCTTCAGAATCCTTCCTCTTTAACACTGACCTCCAGAGAAAAGCTTTGGAGAACCGTCCGGCCTTTTAAGGAGCAAAGAAGACACCTCTTGAGACGCATTCCCTGTGTACTACTGACCACCCTTGGAGCTTGAGCCTCCCGTCATCCTTTTTGATTTGTTCTGAACACTTCCAAGGCCCGCCGACTGATCACTTGATTCTGTCCACCCCTGTTTCTTTGATGGGTCTCAGAGGAGACCATTTGCTCTTGAACAGCTTCAAGAAGTTGTTCCTGATCTCTTTGGTCCTCATACCGTAAATGATGGGGTTGACCGCCAAAGGGAGCAACAAGTACACGGCACTTATTAGATTGTGGACGTCCTGAGTGGCCGACTTGGCTAAGCGAAACACAACGGAGGAGATGAGGCTGCAAGAATAGGCCATGAGGATGACCATGAGGTGGGTGCCGCAGGTGTGGAAGGCCTTGTTCCGGAGGTGGCCGGAAGTTATCTGCAGGGCCACGTGAATGATACGGCTGTATGAAGTCAGGAGGAAGCCGAGGTCAAAGATGGTGGTGAAGGTCCTTGCCAGCAGGCCGACAATCTTGTTCCTGGAGATGTCGCTGCAGGACAACCTCATGAGGGCCATGTGTTCACAGACAAAGTGCCCGATGATGTTGGACTGGCAGAACCTCACCTGAGAAGCCAGGATCACCACGGGGCTCACGACAGCCAAGCTCCGGGCGAGAGCAACCAGGGTCAGTATCGCAATGAGCTTCTTCGTCATGATGTCCACGTAGCGCAGCGGGTGGCAAATGGCCACGTATCGGTCCAAAGCCATCATGAGAAGAATGTTGCAGTCTACCATGAGGACAAAGTAGAGGAGGAACATCTGGACGAGGCAGGCCGTCAGGGAAACGCGGACGGCTCCGAAAATGAAGCTAAGAAGCATCATGGGAAGGGTGACGGTGGTGCCACAGATGTTGACTCCGAAGAGCAACGCGATCAGCGTGTACATGGGGGAGTGGAGGCTGCTCTCTGCCTTAATGGTGTAAATCAGCATGGAGTTTCCAATGATGATCAAAGCGTAAAGGCAGAAGAAGGGGACGGCCAGGAGGTATCTGGACTGCTGGAGGCCGGGGAAGGCCAGGAGGAGGAATTCCGTGTAGGAGAGGTTGGCAGTTCCATTCTGGCTTCTTCCAGTCACCTCAGGACTTTCTGAGGACACCTGCAACATCCCAAGAGGCTTCTGGTCTGCAAAGGGGGGAAGGGGAAACCTGAAGAAGAAGAGGAAGATAATGGATTTATACCCCATCCTTCGCTTTCAAGAGGGAATTGGATAAACATATGGAGCAGAAGTCCATCAGTGGCTATGAGCCACAGGGTATAGATGGGAACTCTCAGTCTGGGGCAGGTGATGCACTCTATTCTTGGTGCTGGAGGGGGCAGCAGTGGGAGGGCTTCTGGTGTCCTGGCCCCACTGCTGGACCTCCTGATGGCACCTGGTATATTTTGGCCGCTGTGTGACAGAGTGTTGGACTAGATGGGCCATTGGCCTGATTCAACATTGGCTTCTCTTATGTTCTTACGTTCACTACCTGAAAGAGTCAACACAAAATGGTCTACAGCTGACAATAGCACTACAGATAAGATTAGAGTTTCAATAGCCATTCCACACACCAAAGAACCTCCTCAAGAAACAGGAAACCTCCTCAGGAAACAATCCACAGACAAAAGAACCTCTTCAGGAAAGCTCCTCCATTAGCATGTTCATAATCTAGAGAACTACTACAAGATAATGACTCAGCCCTACCCCACCTTCCAGGGTAGATTTAAATTACCTGCCTACCATTTTTCTGCTCACCTTGACACAGAGAGTACTCCAACTTTCTGTGTTATACCTCTGAGGATGCCAGCCACAACTACTGGTGAAACGTCAGATCCTACAATGCCAAGACCATAGCTACACAGCCCGGAAAATCTACAGCAACTGAAGTCTCATAGCTGCTTAAAATCTCCTTCCCCTTCCCCTTCCCACAACAGACACCCTGTGAGGTAGGTGGTGCTGAGAGAGCTCTTGCAAGAACTGCTCTTGAGGGAACAGTTCTGAAAGGACCTGTCACTGGCCCAAGGTCACACCAGCAGCTGCATGTGGAGGAGTAGGTAATCAGACCCAGTTCTCTCAGATTACAGTCCACGCTCTTAACCACTACACCAAAATCTACTCATTCTTCTGTCTGTTAGCCCAACAGATAACTGATTTCAATGAAAAACCCTGGAATGAGAAAAAGGCACAATGCTGTAGCAATAAGTAGGAGGACAAAGTTTCTAGGCAAGGCAAAGAATTGCTCCTGAGAAGCTGCATGGACTCTCCTCTACCTGCCAACTAAGTTTGGAGAGAATTGGATACATGGGGTCTGAGTTACACCCCCCCAAAGAAGGTGCCTCCATCCTCCATCATTTCCAATGGAGGGAAACCCCCCCAGCAAAAAAGCAAGGATGATAGAAGCCCAGCAGAACAGAATCAAAGTCCCAGAGAATCTCTGTAGTAGAAACCGAAGGGGGGGGGGCATTTTTGCAAGCCCAGCAGAACCAGTGAAGCGTGCCCAGCAAAACCAATGCCACTGTGGCAGTGCAAACCCAACAGGACTGAGGTCAAGCCAGAGAATCTCTGCAGTAGAAATGGAAGGTGGGGGGAGTGGGGGGCTGTTTTTCCAGACTAAAAATGGACAGCCTCTGGCAGCACCTGCCCCTCTGTCTGATCATGTCAACTGCCACCACTCACAACTTAATAACAGTCAGCACGGGTGGGTTTTAGACCCTAAAGGGGGAACATGCAACTTGGAACCAAACTCTCTGCAGCTCCTCTCATTCTTCTATTCCTTCCCCCCCAGGAATTTCCTGTCTCAGAGTTACTGACAAGATGAGTAGGTGCAGGGCTGGAAGGGAGCCCGGGGCTGCTTGCGCTAAGGTCCTGTCGGGTGTACGCCCAACTATTCCTCGGAAAACTTCCAGGCAAGGAGATCCCATGACCAGTGTTCTCTCTGAGCTGAGTGAGTGTGAGCTAGCTCACAGTTTTTTAGCCTCTGGCTCACACATTTTTGTCTTGGCTCAGGAAGGAGGGGTCCAGAGCAAACCCATTTATGCAGCAGCCAAATCACCTGCTTACAACTTTAATGCCAGTAGCTCGCAAAGGAGAATTTTTGCTCACAGGACTCCATAGGTTAGAGGGAACATTGCCCATGACTAATTCTCCCTCTGAGCTGTGGAGTCTTGTGAGCAAAAAGTCTACTCTGTGATCTCCCGGCATTAAAGTTGTGAGCGAGCGATTTGCCTCCTGCATAAGTTAGTTTGCTCTGGAGCCCCATCCTTCCTGAGCTAAGACAAAAACTTGTGAGCCGGAGGCTAAAAAACTGTTGAATCATAGAATGTTAGAGTTGGAAGGGACCTTGCAGGTCATCTAGTCCAACCCCCTGCAACTCTTCAGGAGCACAGCTCACACTAACTCAGCTGGGAGGGAACGTGGCTTGCAAGCAATGCTCCCTCTCTAAACTGTGGAGTCTGGTGAGCAAAGATTCTACTTTGTGACCTACTGTCATTAAAGCTGTGGGTGAGCGATTTGGCTATTGCATATGTTAGTTTGCTCTGGAGCCCTCCTTCCTGAGCTGAGACCAAAATGTGTGAGCCGGAGGCTAAAAAAACTGTGAGCTAGCTCCCACTCACTCAGCTTAGAGGGAACACTGCCCACGACTTCCCTGGTTGTTCTTGAGCCGTAGGTAGAATTCCATTCCAACCATGTCTACCCAAAGGGGGAAACCAAATTCCAGACACCGACCTGTGCAGCCAAGCTCTCGTGGCTGCTCTGTGTACAAAAAGGGCGTGGCATGGCTCCATTATGTCTTTACTTTATTTACATCCTGCCTTTCTCCCCAATGGGGACCCAACGTAGCTTATATCATTCCCCTCTCCTCCATTTTATCCTGACAGCAACCCTGTGTGGTAGGTTAGACTGAGGAGGTGTGACTGGCCCAAGGTCGCCCAGCCGGCTTCCATGGCACGTGTGGGGATTCGAACCTGGGCTTCCCAGATCCTAGTCCAACAGGGCAACCACTAAACCACACTAGCCTTGCTTATATGAGTCATGTGTAAGTTTTTCCTAATTCTCCCTTCTCACCATTTAAACCCATAATTTCCTGTCCCGGACTCAAGTGTATCCACGGAATTATTGCATCTTCTTCTACCTTTTATCACGGTCCAAAGAGTGAGCACACCTCTCTTAAGAACATAAGAGAAGCCAATGTTGAATCAGGCCAATGGCCCATCTAGTCCAACACTGTGTCACACAGTGGCCAAAAATACCAGGTGCCATCAGGAGGTCCAGCAGTGGGGCCAGGACACTAGAAGCCCTCCCACTGCTGCCCCCCTCCCCAGCACTAAGAATACAGAGCATCACCTGCCCCAGACTGAGAGTTCCCATCTGTGCCCTGTGGCTAATAGCCACTGATGGACTTCTGCTCCATATGTTTATCCAATTCCCTCTTGAAGCTGTCCATGCTTGTAGCTGCCACCACTTCTTAAACCCCCACCTCTTCAGACTAAACAAACATAAGCCCTTCCTGCACCTTTGTTCCCTTCTTTGTTCTTCTTCTCTGATGACGCTTCTCGAGCCCTCATTAAGTCATCTTGAACAAGACCGTCCAGAACAGAAGACAGAATTCTAGGCCAAACTGGGCCTGGGTTGCTCTGAGCAGAATGGCCGACGGACCTCCCAAGTCTTCTAGATGGAATTCTGGGCGAAATAGCACTGCACAGCGCTGCAGATATGACAGAGCCACCCTCTTCTACCTCGGTCTGTGCATGGCTTCAGAATCAAAGTTGTAGCTTTACCTACCTTGATGCGCTAGAAGGCCCGGTGTGCCAATTCTGCAAAAGCTGGTTGCCTTCTACGGGCTTAAGTAAGTTCAGATAGATGCTCAGGAGAGCTCCAACCCGGACAACCTCCTCTGGGGGTTGGGGTTGGGATTGCGCTCTAGATACCAATGAACACGGTTGCTGCTCTCGCAGGAGGACACTTTAAGGCCACGACTCAGAAACTGCGAACTCGGGTTGGGAATGTGTGATTTATCTTTGTCGTGAGGCATGAGAACATAAGAACGTTAAGAGAAGCCAATGTTGGATCAGGTGTGACTGCAGGAGTCCGCAGTCTTGAACAAAAGGGTACTGCAGAGCTGAAAAAGTGAAGAAAGGGCAACAAGAACAGTCAAGGGGTCGCATCTCCTTTTGCACAAGGAAAGGCTGAGGAGTCTGGGGGGTTATGCAGTGTGGAAGTAAGACGATTCCGGACTTAACTCTATGATGCATTTCCCTTGCGTCTTCCCCGGGACTGCCACAAGGACATTTGCTCAGGCGTGAGCTGCACACTTCTTGCCCAGGACTGAGTTCCTACGCAAGCTGAGGCTTGATTTGGATTGGGACCATGGCTCATAGGGCACAGGGGCTTCACCCTTCCCCTAGAAACATTTCCTTGACCTGAAATGGCTCTGGGAAGCCACTATGCAACCCACCAGGAAACATAAGAACCTAAGAGAAGCCAATGTAGGATCAGGCCAGTGGACCATCTAGTCCAATACTCTGGGTCACACAGTGGCCAGAAATACCAGGTACCATCAGGAGGTCCAGCAGTGGGGGGGGCCAGGACACTAGAAGCTCTCCCACTGTTGGCCCCCTCCCAAGCACCAAGAATACAGAGCCTCACTTGCCCCAGAAAGAGAGTTCCTATCTATACTTTGTGGCTCATAGCCACTGAGGGACCTCTGCTCCATATAAGAACATAAGAGAAGCCAGTGTTGGATCAGGCCAATGGCTCATCCAGTCCAATACTCTGGGTCACATAGTGGCCAAAAATACCATCAGGAGGTCCAGCAGTGGGGCCAGGATGCTAGAAGCCCTCCCACTGTTGCTCCCCCCCAAGCACCAAGAATACAGAGCCTCCCTTGCCCCAGACTGAGAGTTCCTATCTATACTTTGTGGCTCATAGCCACTGAGGGACCTCTGCTCCATACAAGAACATAAGAGAAGCCCATGTTGGATCAGGCCAATGGCCCATCCAGTCCAACACACAGTGGCCAAAATACCATCAGGAGGTCCAGCAGTGGGGCCAGGATGCTAGAAGCCCTCCCACTGTTGCTCCCCCCCAAACACCAAGAATACAGAGCTTCACTTGCCCCAGACTGAGAGTTCCTCTCTATACCTTGTGGCTAATATCCACTGATGGACCTCTGCTCCATATGCTTATCTAATTCCCTCTTGAAGCCGTCCATGCTTGTAGCCACCACCACCTCCTGTGGCAGGGAAACATACGGGAGCACAGAATGTGTAGTGTATGTCTTAGCTAAAGCTTTTGTGGGGTGCCCAGAGAGGATGTGAGAAAAATGTATGCAGTTGGGCCATAAGAGGGGATATGACAGAGGCTTATAAATAGGGATGGGCACAAACCAGTTCATAAACTAAAACTCATGATGAATTTTGGCTGGTTCATGGTTTGCAAAGTGGCGTTTCCACGAACTTTCAAGCTGTTCATGGAGGTTCCTGACATTTCCAGAAGGACTGTCCCCACTCAATCTAAATGTTTACCAAACTTCAAATCAACATGGGGGTCAGTTTCAAACTAGTCTTGTCAGTTTCAAGAGCACCTCCTCTTTGACAGACTTCCTTTATGTTCCTTTCCCATTTTGCTGCACAGAGCTTGCGACCCACCCTTGCTTGGATTTGTTGTGACTTTGAGCTTTGAGATCACTGCTTTTAAGTTTGCAATGTCAAAGTGACACTGGACTCTGCTTGGCATTCTGTACACTAAACTGGTTGTGCTGGGCTTGAATAAATGTCCCCCCATTCATTCTGGACTGCAGGGATTCTCTGGTTTGATATTAGTCCTCTTTTGCTTGCATTGCCACTGTGTTCTGCTGGGCATTCTCTCCAAATAAGAACATCAGAGAAGCCAATGTTGGGTCAGGCCAACGGCCCATCCAGTCCAACACTCTGTGTCACACAGCGGCCAAAATATACCAGGTGCCATCAGGAGGTCCAGCAGTGGGGCCAGGACACTAGAAGCCCTCCCACTGTTGACCCTGCCCCAAGAATACAGAGCATCCCTTGCCCCAGTCCGAGAGTTCCTATCTATACATTAAGGACTTAAGAACATAAGAGGAGCCAATGTTGGATCAGGCCAATGGCCCACCCAGTACAACACTCTGTCGCACAGTGGCCAAAAATACCAGGTGCCATTGGGAGGTCCGCTAGTGGGGCCAGGGTGCTAAAAGCCCTCCCACTTTTGGCCCCTCCCCCCAAGCACCAAGAATAAAGAGCCTCACTTGCTCCAGACCGAGAGTCCCTATCTATACCTTGTGGCTAATAGCCACTGATGGACCTCTGCTCCATATGTTTATCCAATTCCCTCTTGAAGCCATCAATGCTTGTAGCTGCCACGACCTCCTATGACAGTGAATTCCATGTGAACTGGTCATGCTGGGCTTGCAACCACCCCCCTTTCTAGGAGTGTGAATGTACTAGAAATCAGTCCTGCTGAGCTGGCATTGCCACAATGGCACTGGATACTGCTGGACACTTTTTGATTGCACTGCTACTGCTGTGTACTCTGTACATTGCACTGGTTCTGCTGGACTTGCAAAAATGCCCACTCACCACCTTTGGTTTCTACTGCAGAGATTCTCTGGCTTGGCCTTAGTTCTGTTGGGTTCACACTGCCACAGTGGCATTGATTTTGCTGGGCAGATTGCACTGATTCTGCTGGGGTTGCAAAAATCCTCCCTACCTTCAGTTTCTACTGCAGAGATTCTCTGGGGTTTTGATTCTGTTCTGCTGGGCTCCTATTGCCCTTGTTTTTTGGCTGTTTCCCCCCCTGCATTGGAAACAATGGAGGATGGGAGCACCTTCTTTGGGAGGCTGTAACTCAGACCCAGTAAATCCGATCCTCGCCAAACTTGGTTGGCTGATAGAAGAGAGTAATCTGGAGATCCCTGGTGAGCTTGGTGTCACTAGCATGCCGGGTGGGGGGCTGTTCTACTGCATCACAGTCCTCACAAACTGAACCAGTTTGTTTGGCCCCTAGAAGTTCATGACAGTTTGTGGACACCTCCTTCCATTCAGATGAAACACCATTGAAAACTACTCTTTGAACGTGTTTCTCCAACCAGTTCCCTATCCGCCTCACTATCCTAGAGTCCAGTCCACAGTCCTCTGGTTTACCCATCAGAACATCATGGGGAACCCTGTCAAAAGCTTGACTGCAATCCAGGTAAACAACATCAACAGCATTCCCTCGATCCAGTAACCTCGTTACTCAATCAAAGCAGGAAATAAGGTTGGTCTGGTGGGACTTGTTGGGGACAAATCCATCCACTGCTGACTTCCCTGAATCACCAAGTTGTCCTTTAGATGCTTGCAGATCAATCCCTTTAAAAATCTGCTCTAGTATTGTCAGGTAATCCTGACATGAGATGGATGGAAGGGAAGGAGGGAGGGCTGGTCTGCAACTTTTCATGTCCTCTCGAGAGCAACGAATGAAGCAAGGTCTTTGCCTTAAGTGCGGGGAGCCTGGCCATTTCGCAGCGAATTGCCCAGGAGGCACCCCCTCCCCGAGCACCTTCAAAGGGGGGAAGAAAAAGGTCGATATCTCAACCCCTAAACTCACGGCTCGGCCAAAGGGGGCAAGAGCCATGCAGGCAACCTCTTTGGAAGACGAGTCGGAGTCATCAGAAGGGGAACCGGGAAACGGGAAGGACCTGCTGTAAACAGCGCTGAGCAGCAGGTCCCAGATTCCCAGGCGCTAAGACTGGTGAGCAAAACCCCTTCCCTTTTCTTTGTGACTGTGATGCTAATGGACCCCGACCTACAGACGCACGTAAGAGTATGGGGTTTGGTAGACTCGGGGTGTGGGAGAGACATTATACATCCTTCCCTGGGCCAGCAACAGGGCAGAGAGGCCAAGGCCTTCCCCTGAAAAGAACCTCAGAAGAGCCCTGCTGGGTCAGACCAGGGAGGGTCCATCTAGTCCAGCATCCTGCCTCACACAGTGGCCAACCAGTTCCTCTAATGGGCTGACAACAGAAGAACCTCAGAAGAGCCCTGCTGGGTCAGACCAGGGAGAGTCCACCCAGTCCAGCCTCCCGTCTCACCCAGGGGCCAGCCAGTTCCCCTGGAGGGCCAGCAACAGGGCAGAGAGGCTGAGGCCTCCCAACTCACACAGTGGCCAACCAGTTCCTCTGGAGGGCCAACAACAGGGCAGAGAGGCCCTGATAAGAGTCTCAGAAGAGCCCTGCTGGGTCAGACCAGGGAGGGTCCATCCGGTCCAGCCTCCCATCTCACACAGGGGCCAGCCAGTTCCTCTGGAGGGCCAAGAACAGGGCAGAGAGGCCGAGGCCTTCCCCTGAGAAGAACCTCAGAAGAGCCTGCTGGATCAGACCAGGGAGGGCCCTTCCAGTCCAGCCTCCCAACTTACACAGTGGCCAACCAGTTCCTCTGGAGGGCCAACAACAGGGCAGAGAGGCCCTGATAAGAGTCTCAGAAGAGCCCTGCTGGGTCAGACCAGGGAGGGTCCATCCGGTCCAGCCTCCCATCTCACACAGGGGCCAGCCAGTTCCTCTGGAGGGCTAGCAACAGGGCAGAGAGGCTGAGACCTTCCCCTAATAAGAACCTCAGAAGAGCCCTGCTGGGCCAGACCAGGGAGGGTCCATCCAGTCCAGCCTCCTGTCTCACACGGTAGCCAATCCCCTTGTTGCCTGGAGATCTGTTAAAATCTGGAGGTTGGCACAAGCGTGTCACGTGATTGCATGTGCTCAGCCGACTGACAAGGGCTGCCTCATTTAGAACCAAGCACTGGATTGGCCCTCTTGTGTGCCACGCGTCTTCCCACGCGTTTTTCACTTCAAGGACGTTTCCCTTATTTCCCACCCTGTTGGCATTTTGACACACTAAAGTGTCATTTCCCAGCACTGCAAAAAAACTCCAGAGTTTATTTTTGCCCGCCTGACCTCAGAACTTGACAAAGTTAGAAGTCTCTAAACTTGTGTCTGTTTTCCTTTTCCACCAGGCTCCCTCCCTTGCTCCTGATGGCCCAGGAGTGCAATTAGCACTAATGAGCTGGTCAGTAACGAGGCCGCAGAGGGATTGGTGAGCTCTGGCCTGGACGCAGCTGGCTCAATTAGGCGGCAGGTGCAACTGTGGCCGTTTCCCCTTCCCTGGGCAGGCGCCGGTTTCCCCCTGAGCCAAGTCCGCCTGCAGCCTCTGCCTCGTGGGCCTTCTGTTGCTGCTGGACACGGAGAGAGAAGAAACTTTTCTTTCTTCCTTCCTTTCCCCGAGGGCAGCTGGGCACGGACTCATCTCTCTGAAGTTTGCACAGGACAGAGGTGCCCCGTCCTGAGAGCGACACGAGAGTCAGGTCTCTTCCTCCTCCGGCTTAAACTCTAGGTTACCGGCACCCTTTGATTCTCAGGGCTTCATTACTGGGAGTGATCTTTCGGGCAGGGAGCCCTGGCTGCGCTAAACCCAAAGCCGGATCCCAGATCTCTGCTTGGCTCTGCTGAAAGATTTCTTGAGGAATGACACAGGCGGCGATTCCGATGTGCTTCCCCACCGCTGGCATGGACACAATCCAGGACCTCTTGGGAAAGACTCTTGCTGAGAGCTAAATGTTTCACAGTGACATCGTGAAATCTGTGCAAGGCCGGGGGTCAGTTAACGCATGCAGGTTCCACAGAAAATGGGGGATATGTCTGGATCTCCCATGCACACCTCCCCTTCCGCTCCCCCCCATTTTGTGCTCCCAAATCCACTCGGCTTTATTTTCCTGAGAGTAGTTTTGCCCCCCCCATCTATTTGATTTTATTTATTCATCTGACTTATACCCCTCCCTCCCTGCAAAGCAGTCTCAGGGTGGCTAACAAAACTGAATAAAAACACCCAAACAAGAAGACTGATAAAAAATCACAATACAGTCCTAAATACAACAAATTATAAAAGCGCCAATACAACTAATATAACGATGGCTGACGTTTGCAGCAATCACAATATGCAGACAGAGGGTCTGGGTCCCGTCAGCCTGTTGGTGGTATAATACTATTGACAGGGCTTTTTTGTAGAAAAAGCCCAGCAGGAACTCATTAGCATAATAGGCCATACCCAACAGCAGGAACTTGTTAGCCTATTAGGCCACACCCCTGACAGCACAGCTCATTAGCATATTAGGCCACACCTCATGTTGCCAGAAGTGTGGTCATCCAGCCACACCCACCTTTTGCTTCTTATTCTGTTTACCTTGTTTGTTGTCAAAACCCAGGGCTTTTTTTCGTAGCAGGAACTCCTTTGCATGTTAGGCCACACACCCCTCATGTAGCCAATCCTAATGAGTTTCTGCTGTTGGGTGTGGCCTATTATGCTAATGAGTTCCTGCTGGGCGTGGCCAGCTCAGGAGCCAGCCAGAACTCCGTTCCTGTGCGTTCCTGCCCAGAAATAGCCCCGACTATTGATATTGATTGATGTTACTATTGACGTTGGTGTTGGGGCCAGGCCCTCGCTCTAAGTGGTGCGGCTCCCTAATCTTACCCACCGACTCCCACGTAGCACTCGGGGTGGCTCATGCTAGGCCAAAACTGCTCCAAAACCCACCCCCAATCCCCCCCAAATAAAAGGGAAAAAAATATAAAAAGTAGTCAGATTTTTAAAAAGTCCAAGAGCAGCGTCAGAGAGAAGGAAAGTGCCCCGCCCCAACTGCTCCCTAGAATAAAAAGGCTCCTGATGGCCATGAGCGAAGGAGTCAGGCGTGCAATTGGGGTTGCCAACAACCTGGAGGAGGAATGCCCCGCCCCTCTAACAAAGGCTTCCTGTATGGAAATAGGCAGGTGAAGTTTGTCATGGCAAATGACCTCCCATTAAACCTCTGTTAAAGGTACAGGACATTTTTTTCCTTCCAAGTTGTTGGAAACCTTGTATGTTAGAGCAGAGAGTTCCAAAAACAGGGACCCACAGCTCTGAAGACCCTATTCCACTCGCACCTGGGGGGTCTTACCTTGGACCGTGAAGCTCCTCCATCAGGGCGCTGCCAACTGATCCCCAGCACCGGGCAGGATCATATGGCCAGAGGTGGCCTTTCAGGTGCCCCAATCTGAAGCCAGGCGGGTTTTGAAGGTCTCAGCTATTTGAATCAGGCCCAGGAACAGCTCAGCAGCCAATGACTCTGGGGCACCACGGGTCTTACACATTTCTGAGGGAGGGAGTCTCCCTGGTGCTGGCAAACCAGAGTTTGCTGTTGCCTTAGAATGAGCAAAGGGCCATTGACACTTGGTTTCCAAACATAGCTAGGAGGGCAAGTACTAGCCAGAATTTCCTGGCCTGGATTTAGCAACAAGCGATGGTTGAAACAGTGGAGGAAAACTGATTAATTTATCATTCATGAATCCCTTCCTTTCAAATAAGAGGAATATCCAGATATTCGAGATATAGGTTACGCTTTTGGAAGCCTGGGCCTGTCCAGCTGGAAGGGTGAAATACACACACCCAGAAATACATATATTCACACACACATATACATATTCATACACACACAGAGCTATTTTTGGGCAGGAAGGCACAGGAATGGAGTTCCAGCTGGCTCCCGAGTTGGCCACGCCCAGCAGGAACTCATTAGCATAATAGGCCACACCCAACAGCAGAAACGCATGAGGATTGGCTACATTAGTGGTGTGTGGCCTAATATGCAAAGGAGTTCCTGCTCCAAAAAAAGCCCTGGGTTTTGACAACAAACAAGGTAAACGAATAAGAGGCAACAGGTGGGTGTGGCTGGATGGCCACACTTCTGGTAAATGGTGTGTGTGGCCTAATATGCTAATGAGTTTCTGCTGTTGGGTGTGGCCTATTATGCTAATGAGTTCCTGCTGGCCTTTTTCTACACAAAAAGCCCTGCACACACACAGAACAAACTTAGCTCGCACTGTTATGAGAAAGTAAAGGATACCTCAGTTAGCACTGAAAAATGTATTTCGGAATATTTGTGAAATTTAAAAGACTTCATTTCATTTAAATAGTTAATTACAAATATACCCAGCTTTGGAGATGGTGCTGCAGTCCCAAAATGCTACAAGCTGAAAATCAAAACATTCAGCAGGGTAAACAAAGGAAGATTTGACACTCAGTGTTAAATCATCTTTTTTCTTAGAGATCTCAAACATATGCTGTGGTTAAGGACCGGCAATACAGTTGGTTGTGACTGTGCCCCCAGTCCTGTGCCCCCAGGACCTCCTGATGGCACCTGGTATTTTTGGCCCCTGTGTGACGCAGAGTGTTGGACTGGATGGGCCACTGGCTGGATCCAACAGTGGCTTCTCTTATGTCTGGGGCAAGGGATGCTCTGTATTTGTGGTGCTTGGGGTGTATGGGGGCAACAGTGGGAGGGCTTCTGGTGTCCTGGCTCCACTGGTGGACCTCCTGAGGGCACCTGGTGTTTCTGGCCACTGTGTGACACAGAGTGTTGGACCGGATGGGCCATTGGCCTGATCCAACACTGGCTTCTCTTATGTTCTTGTGTTTTTATATCGTCATTATGCCTGGGCTGCAGTCTGAAGCACTATTTGGGGCGTACCCCATTGAGGTCGCCCTGAGGAATAAGCGCCTAATTGCAGCACAGTCCTGGTTGCTGGGGAGCACACTATTGGGGGGGGTCCCCTCACAGCCACTGTGGAACCCTTAAAGAGCAAGAGAACTGGAGAAAGGGTGCGTTTTACACCATCGCCTGCCCCCAATGCCTCCACAAGTCATTGTTGCTTTTTTAATTTTTGGCAGTCATCATTATATTTATGGTGAGAAGCCTTGGAGGCCTCTGTCCAGGCAGAAAGGTAGCAGGGGACTCCTAAATGCAGTTTTTAAATTGTGACCTTTTATGTGTTCTTATAATTGTTGTGTTATTTATATTGTTTTTATTTTTCAAATCATCGTTTTATTTCTATTGTAAGCCTCCTTGAGTTCTGCAAGGGACCAAGGTGGCTAACAAATGTTTTAAAAAATGAACAAACAAGGAAATGGTTTGGCATAAGCAGGAAACAGCCCACAAGTCAGGTTGCCAACCTCCAGATGGGACCTGGAGTTCCCCCCAAATTACAACTGATCTCCTGGGGAAAATAGCAGCTTCAGAGAGAAGACTCTGGCATGCCATAGATTCGAGGTGCAAGCCCTACCAAAATTTCACCCTCCCACAAGCTCTGCCCCCAAATCTCCAGGAATTTCCCTGGCTGGAGTTGGCAACTCTACTAACAGGGCCTCCCGAGTGAGGTTATGAGCACAGCCCTGACAGCTTGGAAGGTTAGAACCTGGCTAGTCTTTGAACTCTGACTGTAATATTCTCCCCCTTCTCCATCTGACCATATGTCTGATTTAGGCTTTCAAAATGTGCTCATTGCATGGTGTTTTTTTGCATCTGACCTTTATTAACCAGGTTTCTGCATATTTTTAAAGTAATTGTTGTGTTCCAAAACATTCCACCAGGTGGTGCTGTGGATTAACGTCTGGTGTTCTTTCTCCCTCCAAAGGCTAAACTGTCTTGCTTCAAGACCTGTCTTTCCCCCCCAGGAAATGTGATGTTGCTAGCAGTGCACCGGCCTACGCAGAGCCACATTCTTCTCTGCCAGTGCAGAAGTCTGCTTAGGATGACCCTGAAAATGTGCTAACTGTTAAGTTGCCAAAAGAAATAGGTTTTTTTCTTTTAAAAATATACATTTTAGCACATCTTGTATAGCTATTTTTTTCCTTTGCTTTTGACTTTGTACTTTGGGGTGGCTTCTGCTATATCAGCTTGTCCCCAAGTGTGCACGCGCACACACCCCGGCCCAAGTTTGAGACTGTAAAAATGTCCAGAGTTCCACTGCAGCACTGACTCACACCTTGCCAGTCTTCCTGAATGACTTGACTCTACTAAGCCCCGTCCTCTGCTTCCCCTGGGGTAGGCCTGGGAAGTGCACCCAGTCTGGTGTAGAGCCAGTTTGGCGCAGTGGTTAGGAGAGTGGACTCTAATGCGGGAGAACCGAGTTTGATTCCCCACTCCTTCACATGCAGCTGCTGGGGCGACCTCTGGGGTCAGGCACAAGTTCTTCCAGAGCTGTTCTCTCAAGGGCAGTCCTCGAAAGGGCTCTCTCAGCCCCAGCTACCTCACAGGGGTGTCTGTTGTGGGGAGAGGAAGGGAAAGGAGATTGTAGGCTGCTTTGAGACGCCTTCAGGTAGTGACGGGCGGGGTAGAAATCCAGTCTCTCCTTCTCTTCTTCATCTTCTAGCCCCCAGCTGCTCACAGGCCAAATAAAATCACACTGAGGACCAACCAGATAAGGTTGATGGGATGCCTGCTGGGTACCCCTGCTCTCTTTTGCAGCCCTTATCAGAGGGCCTGAATTCTGGCCAATAATAATAAGATTCTCGGCATGACTTTGTGGACGGATTTCCCTTATGTTGGTCGCCATATTTGCCACGGGGAAGGAATGCCCCCCCAGATCCAATCATCATCAATCATTGCTTCTTGACCCCCCCACCCCTGGAGCCAGTGTGGGGTGGTGATTAAGGGTGCTGCAGCTGGACTAGTAACTGGGAGACCCGGGTTCGAATTTCTACTTGTGCCACGGAAGCTGGCTGGGTGGCCTTGGGCCAGCCCCACTCTCTCAGCCTGAACCTATCTCATGGGGTTGTTGTGAAGATAAAACAGTGGAGGGGAGAATGCTGTGTGCCCCTTTGGGTGGTCCCCCATGGGAGAGAAAGGTAGGGTACAAATGAATGGAATAAAATGAATATATATATATATATATATATATATATATATATATATATATATATATATTTATGTGGGGCTTTTGGCTTTGGCATTCAGGCACTATGTCCTTCCTGAGCCTCCCTCCTCAAACTGTGCGCTCCCCAGACTCCGCTTCCAAGTCTCCAGGAATTTCCCACGCCACGGTTGGCAGCAAGAGCATGAGCCCAGAAATGTGCATGTGCAGGGGGTGGAGGGCAAGGTGGACGCCCAGAGAGAGCCGGCACCTCTCCTCAGCAACTGGAAGCGAAATTCTTTCCACGCCCCTGGAAAACGGCATTAGAGGAGACACCCAGAAATGGGTTCCTGACTTCTCCGTCCTTTCTTCTTCAGCCGGCCATGCTTCCAGTGTGCCTCGGCGCACCCAGCTCTGAATTCACGGTGAGCCACCATGCGACCAGCGTTCCCTCTAAGCTGAGTTAGTGTGAGCTAGCCCGTTGTTCTTTAGCCTCTGGCTCACGCATTTTTGCCTTCGCTCGGGGAGGTCGGCTCCAGAGCAAACTGATTGATGCAGCAGCCAGATTGCTCACTCACAACTTTAACGCCAGGAGCTCACGCAGTAGGATTTTTTGCTCACCAGACTCCACTGGGTCAGACTTCCCTAAAAGTGCCCAAAACATTCTGCCATATCCAAAGCATCATGAGACTTGAGGCTGGCACCTGGTGGGCGACTGGGAAGGCAGGAACCGGGGTGGGTGGGGTGCTCTGGGATTCACCCAGGTGTGACATCACTTCCGGATTTGCCCTGGAAACAACATCACGCCATCGACACAATGGTGTTGCGCCCCTCCGCATTTCCTCCTGTGCTGGGCTGTCCAGTGGGGTCGGGTCAGGGGGTTGCCCTGGCAACCTGGAGTCCCGCTTCAGGCCCGAGCCAAAAGCGACCGGCTCTCAGCAGTTGGCTTTGGACAGCCGGCCTCAACTCTTTGTGGGGCCTGCTCGTGCTTGGATGTGCTGCAACCAATTCTCCCTGTAAGCTGTGGAGTCTTGCGAGCAAAGATTCTACTTTGTGAGCTCCTGGCATTAAAGTTGTGGGCGAGCCATTTGGCTACTGCGTAAATGAGTTTCCTCTGGAGCCCCATCCTTCTTGAGCGAAGGCAAAAATAGGTGAGCCGGAGGCTAAAAAAGTGTGAGCTAGCTCACACTAACTCAGCTTAGAGGGAACACTGGTCGCAACTATGCTTTTCTTGCAGAGTTTTTACCTCGGGGGGGTTACCTGGGGGTCTCCGGGAAAGTGGTGTAGAATTTTTGAACTAAATAAAGAAAAGGAATGAAGGAGGAGCCAGAGGGTCAAGCGGAAGTCTGCTTGTCTCTGTGGCCTCCAGCCAAGGCGGGGGGGGGAGGAAAGAATTGTCCCTGAGAAACCCTATCCCAGAAGGAGGACAAGGGAAATTCTCCACAGTCTCTGGCAGGAGTCCAGTTCATTCATTACACATTGTCTGTTGAAGGCCTGTGCTGTAACTCTCTGGCTTTTTTTGCCCTGGGGTTTCAAATTGCCCTTTGACCATGGGCTTGAGTATTACTGAATGTTATTTGGAATTATCAGATAAAGTTTTTTTGATA
This sequence comes from Gekko gecko, assembly GCA_029375565.1. NCBI lineage: Eukaryota > Metazoa > Chordata > Lepidosauria > Squamata > Gekkonidae > Gekko > Gekko gecko. The sequence goes on from JAPDNY010000004.1 coordinate 8,143,582, forward strand.
AGGATATTACACTGGCTACATTAATTGTTGATGGTAATAGTCAGGGCTATTTCTGGGCCGGAACGCACAGGAGCGGAGTTCCGGCTGGCTCCCGAGTTGGCCACGCCCAGCAGGAACTCATTAGCATAATAGGCCACACCCCACAGCAGAAACTCATTAGGACTGGCTACATTAGGGCTGTGTGGCCTAACATGCAAAGGAGTTCCTGCTACCAAAAAAGCCCCGGGTTTTGACAACAAACAAGGTAAACAGAGTAAGAAGTAAAAGGTGGGTGTGGCTGGATGACCACACTTCTGGTAACACGGGGGTGTGGCCTAATAGGCTAATGAGCTGGGCTTTCAGGGGCATGACCCAATATGCTAATGACTTTCTGCTGTTGGGTGTGGCCTAACATGCTAAGGAATTCCCACTGGGCTTTTTCTACCAAAAAAGCCCTGATTGGTCCCATAGTTTTTTGTGCGTAATAATAAATCTGGAATTAATGGTGTAGTGTATTTACGGGAAAACATGGACTCGGGGCAGACATGTGCTTGGACCAGTTCTGACCGGTCCGCCACACAGTAGGGAAAGGGCCTGAGCTTCATTCCAAAAGACAATAGAATGTAGGCTCCTTGCCTCCTTCCAATCGGGGAGCCCGGAATAACTCAATTACTGTAAACAGGCGAATCATGGGTGTTGTGTGTTTTGGGATGTGGGCTCACTTGGGAATAAAAGCCGGCCTGCGAGCCGGCTTAGGTTGTCTTGTTCCTGATCTAATAAAGTATGTGAGAGCTGAAATCACTTGTCAGTCTCAGTACTTTTCAAAGGTACTTTTCCAGCATGGGCTATTGTGGTTTTAGCAGCTAATAAAATAATTGAAACGGTGTACAGCCCGGCCTTCAGCACACTTTGGCAGTAAGTTCAGTAGACATGAATGCAAAGGAATGCCAAGCAAATGCAGTTAGGACAATGGCATTGCATGTCACAGATCTGTTCTACTAACATCAGTGCTGGGGGAAAGTTGCCACTGTAAGTGTAACTAATCTGTGGGTTCCGACTCCAGCAGGTGCTTTAACACAAACCGAATAACACACATTCAATCCACTTTCAATGCACTTTGCAACTGTAATTTTACTGTGTGAAATACCAAAATCCACTTGCAAACCATCATGAAAATGCATTGACAGTGGAAAGTGCATTGCTCAGCATGAATGAAAGTGTCACTCTTGACATCCTGGCCCCCCCCCCCGGGGCTGTCAGCATCTTTGAAAAATGTGCTGCTGTCCGCAGACCCCCCCCCCGCCTTTTCAGGGCCTGCCAGAGTCCTCCGGTGTGATTTTTTGCACAGGAATTACATTGTCACACTCTGACGCCTGATGCTACTGATGCCAAAGGGTAACAGAAAAGTTGCTTTTGGACTCTTAAGCCCAGAGGTCAAATTAGAAGTCCTAAAGAGGACCAGCTGGCTAATTCGGGGCAGTGCCAGGGGCCTCATTACTTGGTGACTGTTCTTCTTCTCTCTCCAGCGGCCTTGGCCAAAGGCGGGCACTAATGAGGTCCGGGCTATTAAGAGTTGCAAGTAAACAAAGGAAGAGATGGCCTGCCTTTGGGGCCGGCACTTGAGAGGTTCTAGGCCAACGCCATCCCCGCTGAGGCCTCCTGCTACGTCTGCCCTCCCTCCGGCCTAACGGGCAAGTCCCTTGGAAACAGCCGTGCGGAAAACAAGGCAGTGAGAAGTGAAACGGGCTTTTCAGTCTAAAGAAAAAATTAAAATCACAATAAAAGAAATTAAAGGAGACGAGAACGTTCTTAATTTAGGAGGCGACGCGGCCCACCCCAGTCTTCCCACGAGCCAATCAGGCCAGGGCCTTTAAAGTGGTTAACAGGACAGATTAGCTAAATGTTCCTAAAGTGCATAGTAGAGACCCCCAAAGGGGTTTGGATAATTGTAGGCGTGATCCTTCCTGTAGCTACTGTCCGCCCACCCCCCCAAGATTGACAAGCAAAGGGCATTCAGGACCAATGTTCCCTCTAAGCTGGGGAGTCCTGTGAGCAAGAAAATTCTACTTTGCGAGCGACTGGCATTAAAGTTCTGAGCCAGAGATTTGGCTCCTGCATAAGTCAGTTCGCTCTGGAGCCATCCTTCCTGAGCTATGACAAAAATGTGTGAGCGGGAGGCTAAAGAACTGTGAGCTAGCTCACACCAACTCAGCTTAGAGAGGACAGTGTTCAGGACAGGATCCGGCCTTCCTTTCCCTGCAGAAGCAGCCGGGGGCCCCCTTGGCATTGACCACAGGGTAAAAGGTCTTTTCATAAGCGAGGGGCGAGGGTCTCTTCAGCTCGCTGGCTGATAAGAAGGAAATCACGTTTTCTAGGAAGGCGCCACTTGGCAGAAATTACTACTAATTTTCATTTATTTATTTATCTATCCATACCCTGCCTTTCTCCCAGGGTTGCCAGCTTCCAGGTGGGGCCTGGGGATCTCCCGCTTTTAGACCTGATCTCCAGCTGATGGAGGTCAGCTCCCCTGGAGAAAATGGCTGCTTTGAAGGGTGGACTCGATGGCATTGTACTATGCTAAGGCCCCTCCCCTCCCCAAACCCCGTCCTCTCCTGGCTCCCCCCACAAAGCCTCCAGGTATTTTCCAACCTACACCTGGCAACCCCACTTTCTCCCCAGCGGGGACCCAAAGCAACTTACATCATTCTCCACTCTTCCATTTTACCCTCACAGCAACCCTGCGAGGAAGGCTAAGTGAAGAATGTGTGAGCTACCCAACGTCACCCCACAAAGCTTCTGTAAAGTACTGGGTTCCATACATCAGGACTCAGACCACGAAGATGCATTTATTAGTACTTCACACAAACAAGGACAAAATAAACAACGGCCGGAGGCCAACTATATGCATTGGGGGGGAACGCCCCATAGTTCTTTTGGTGGGTTCAAATTTGAGAACATAAGAATATAAGAGAAGCCAATGCTGAATCAGGCCAATGGCCCATCTAGTCCAACACTCCACTTGCACCTGGCTGGATGACCTTGGGCAAGCCATAGTTCTGACAAGAGCTGTCCTTGAAAAAGAGCAGTTTCTGTCAAGAGCTCTCTCAGCCCCACCGACCTCACAGGGTGTCTGTTTGTGGGGAGGGGAAGGGAAGGGAGTTTGTAAGCCGCCCTGAGACGCCTTTGGGTAGTGAAGGGCGGGGTGTAAATCCAGTCTCCTCTTCCTCCTCCTCCTCCTCCTCCTCCTCCTCCTCCTCCTCCTCCTCCTCCTCCTCTTCTTCTTCTTCTTCTTCTTCTTCTTCTTCTTCTTCTTCTTCTTCTTCTTCTTCTTCTTCTTCTTCTTCTTCTTCTTCTTCTTCTTCTTCGTAGTTCTCTGAGGAAAGGTTGAAGGAGCTGGGTATGTTTAGCCTGGAGGGGAGAAGACTGAGAGGTGATTTGATAACTACCTTCAAGTACTTGAAGGGCTGCCTTATAGAGGACAGTATAGAGTTGTTTTCTGTTGCCCAAGAAGGTCAAACCAGAACCAAGGGGATGAAATTAAATCAGAAGAGTTTTTGGCTAAACATGAGGAAGAACTTCATTGACAGAGCGGCTCCTCAGTGGAACAGGCTTCCTCGGGAGGTGGTGGGCTCTCCTTCTTGGGAGGTTTCCAAGCAGAGGCTCGATGGGCCATCTGACAGCCATGCGGATTGTGTGAACTTGGGCAGATCATGAGAGGGAGGGCAGGAAGGGCTGCCTCAGTGCTTAGTTTTCGTGGCCTTTTCTGACATAAGAACATAAGAGAAGCCAATGTTGAATCAGGCCAATGGCCCATCTAGTCCACCACTCTGTCACACAGCGGCCAAAATATACCAGGTGCCATCAGGAGGTCCAGCAGTGGGGCCAGGACACCAGAAGCCCTCCCACTGCTGCCCCACCCAGCACCAAGGATAGAGTGCATCACCTGCCCCAGACTGAGAGTTCCCATCTATACCCTGTGGCTAATAGCCACTGATAGACGTCTGCTCCAGATGTTTCTCTAATTCCCTCTTGAATTCTGCCATGCTTGCAGCTGCCACCACCTCCTGTGGCAGTGAATTCCATATGTTAATCACTCTTTGGGTGAAGAAGTATTTCCTTTTATCTGTTCTAACCCGACTGCTCAGCAATTTCATGGAGTGCCCACGAGTTCTTGTATTGTGAGAAAGGGAGAAAAGTATTTCTTTCTCAACCTGCTCAATCCCATTCATAATCTTATAAACCTCAATCATGTCATCCCTCAGCCGTCATTTCTCCAAGCTAAAGAGCCCCAAGCATTTTAACCTTTCTTCATAGGGAATGTGTTCCAACCCTTTTATCATTCTAGTTGCCCTTCTCTGCACTTTTTCCAATGCTATAATATCCGTTTTGAGGTGTGGCGACCAGAACTGTACACAGTATTCCAAATGAGGTCGCACCAATGATTTATACAGGGGCATTATGATGCCCCTGACACGCCCAAGGAAATGCTGATTGCCACTTTGGGATCAGGAAGCAATTTTTCTCCAGGCCAGTTTGGCTGGAGATCCTGGAGGGTTTTTTTGGCATGGAGCAGGGGTCACCAGGTGTGTGCATGGGGGAGGTATTTCCTGCATTGTTCAGGGAGTTGGACTAGATGACTCTGGAGGTACCTTCCAACCATATGATTCTATGAAATCAAATATTACCGTTTTGGACTTTAGGAGTAATTTTCCATTGATCTGAATGCTGAACTTAATAGCATTGTGGTCAGTGTTCCCAACTGGGTGTAACAACCTCTACATCTCTCACCAGGTCTTGGGGCACACTCAGAACCAGGTCCCAGATCACTACCCCTCTTGGTCGTCTCTGTGACCAACTGGGCCAGCGCATAGTCATTTATGACATCTGGGAATCTCATTTCTTCAGCATGGCTCGAGCACAGGCTTACCCAATCAATGTGAGGGTAGTTCAAGTCTCCCAGTATAACAGCATTATCTGCTTTAGTCACCTCCTTTACTTCTTCCTCCATCTCAAGATCAGCCTCAAGGATTTGATCAGGTGGGTGGCAGTACACCCTCACTTTTACATAACTCTTAGGGCCCAGTATTTCCACCTGTATTGCTTCTGTTGGGGAGTTAATTCCCATGGTGTTTTCTAAGTCATTTGATTCTATGCCCTCTTTGATGCACGATGCAACACCTCCCCTGCACCTTCCCTCCCTGTCATGCCTATAGAGCCCATATCCAGGAATTTATTTATTTATTTTTCCAATTTACATCCTGCCGTCCCCACCAAGGGAATGACTGTATCCCATAGATTTTCCCCATTCCACCATGCTTCTGTGATGCCCACTATATCTGAATTGTCATTTAGCACCAAGCACTCCAGTTCCCCCTTCCTGGCTTAGAGACTTCTAACGCTGACATATAGACACCTGCAGGGCTATTTTGGGGCAGGAACGCACAGGAACGGAGTTCCGGCCAGCTCCTGAGTTGGTCACGCCCAGCAGGAACTCATTTGCATAAAAGGTCACACCCAACAGCAGAAACTCATTCAGATTGGCTACATTAGGGGTGTGTGGCCTAACATGCAAAGGAGTTCCTGCTCCAAAGAAAGCCCTGGGTTTTGACAACAAACAAGGTATACAGAATAAGAAGCAAAAGATGGGTGTGGCTGGATGACCACATGTCTGGTAACATGGGGGTGTGGCCTGACATGCTAATGAGTTTCTGCTGTTGGGTGTGACCTGTTATGCTAATGAGTTCCTGCTGGGCTTTTTCTACAAAAAAGGCTCTGGACACCTGTAATATGTTTCTCTCCCCAGCAGCCCTCGCTTCTCTCAGCCCTTTAGTCACCACACATGACCCTCACTCGCCATTGTGCCCTCGCTCTCAAGTTCTTTTATGCTCCTATGAGTACCGTCCTGAGTGCAGTGGCCGATGAACCGTGAAGCAGACGGAGCACGTGCTTAGGGCGCCAGGGCCAAAGGGGGCACCACAAAGTTGGGGAAAAGGGCGAAAAGGAAAGAAAAAACACAAATGAAGATTTGTTACAAAAAAAATTGATAAAACGAGTGCAAATGGATCATGGTGCCACCAGTGCTCCCTCTAAGCTGTGGAGTCCGGTGAGCAAAAATTCTATTTTGTGAGCTACTGGCGTTAAAGTTGTGAGCGAGCGATTGGGCTACTGCATCAGTTAGCTTGCTCTGGAGCCGCATCCTTCCTGAGCTAAGGCAAAAATGGGTGAGCCAGAGGCTAAAAAACTGTGAGCTAGCTCACACTCACTCAGCTTAGAGGGAACGCTGGGTGCCACCCTAGGGGTTGTCTTCTGTTTTTTGTTGGCGAGGTGCAGCATCATAAAGCTCAAAAGCCAGTCGAATCCGACTCTAGGGTTGCGGTGCTCATCTCCGTTTCAAAGCCGAAGAGCCAGCGCTGTCCGAAGACGTTTCTGTGGTCATGTGGCCGGCATGACTAAACACCAAGGCGCACGGAACGCTGTTCCCTTCCCACCGAAGTGGTACCTATTTATCTACTTGCAATTTCTTGCTTTCGAGCTGCTAGGTTGGCAGGAGCTGGAACTAGAGACGGGAGCTCACTCCGTCATGCGGCACTCTCGGGTCTCGAACTGCTGAACTACTGACCTTCCACAGCCTGCAGTTCAGTGTCTTAACCACTTGAGGCACCGCAGCTTTGTCACCGCAGCGTCATAGGCTATGTTTAAAAGTAAAATGATGGGGCCAGATGCCGTTGTCACAACAGTCATTTCAATGAGGGGGGCACCAGGACTGGCCAGTGCTTAGGGCACCAATGAGCCTTAATCCGCCCCTGCCCGAGTGTTTACACAATCGTCCCTTTGGACTGACTTGTCCCGAACCGGAGGCTTCTCAGCTCCTCCCGGCTCCTCCCCCCTCCCCGGGATTAGTTTAAAAGCTGCTCTGCCACCTTTTCCGTATCAATCGCCAGCAGCCTGGTTCCCTTTGGGTTCAAGTGTAGCCCATCTCTTTTGTACATGACTGGATTGTCCCTAGAAAGTTCCCCCGGACCTAACAAAGCAAAACCCTTCCTTCTGGCACCACTTTCTCATCTGTGCATTGAGACTCCTCCTGATCTCTACCTGTCTACTGGGCCTGCACATGAAACTGGTAGCCGTCCTGAGAATGCTACCTTTGAGATCTTAGCCTTTACCTTTCTGTCCAGTAACCTAATTTGTTCCTCTAGGACCACATGGCTACAGTGTCATTGGTGCCAACATGCCCCATGACTGCCCCTTCCTTTGACGTGGCCACCAGGACCCATACCACAGTAAACATCAAGACTAGGCTACTGCTGGACATTGGGCTCCCCCAGGGGGCCATTTCCTAGAAAAAGAGGTGCAGGAGGTAATTTGCTTAACCAATTTGCATATGCCACACCCCCTGACAAAGGGCAGACATGTTTAAAATGAGTTAAGGCATACGCAAATGAGTTTAAATCCCTTGTCCCTGAGTCTCCCTGCAAAAGCGGAGAGGCTCGGGGGGGGGAAGGGGCCATGTCTGCCCGCCTCCACTTCCTCTCTCCAGCCAACCTGTTGCAGCAGGCTGGCTGGAGAGTGGTAGGGCAAGGAGGCAGACGTGCCTGGGTTCCCTGCCTGATTTTCTCCAGGTGCCTCGTGGCTGTGGGGCACCTGGCGAAGATCAGGCAGGGAACCCAGGGATTTAAATCCCCTCCCCCCCAGTCTCTTCACCGGCAGCCAGGAAAGGTGGGGGGCGGGGCCTGGGCTCCTTACTGCCAGAGCACTGCTCCGGCAGGAAATGACCCCCGGGCTCCCCTCCGAATCAATATGGAAACTCCAGATGGCACAGAATGCCACTGCTTGGCTATTATCTGGAGCTAGACGGAGCAGGCGTGTTCCTCCCATTCTGCAGTTATTCCGTTGGCTGCCCCCGTCAGTTATCAGACTCAGTTTAAGGTATCGTCTGTCCCATGCAAAGCCCTTCGTAGCCTTGGATGTTCGTATCTGTGAGACATGACAGCTCCGCTCATCTGAGCAGGGGCTTCTGCCGATAGCAACCTGCAAATGGGCAAAGCCAACGACTGCCTGTACACCCGTGCCTTCTCCGTTGTGGCCAGTGCTCCCTCTCAGCTGAGTGAGTGTGAGCTAGCTCACTGTTTTTTAGCCTCTGGCTCACACATTTGTGCCTTAGCTCAAGAAGGATGGCTCCAGAGCAAACCAATCTGTTAGCCAAATTGCTTATTTGTGCAGTAGTCGAACTAACTTATTTGAGTTGCTGGTCTATGTATACAGAGGAAGCTACTTCGTCCCAAGAACCCGTTTCCCCAAAGACAAGGTTTCTTAGTAAAATCAAAGATTCTCTTTACTGAATACAGTTCTGGTCACCACATCTCAAAAAGGATATTATAGCCTTGGAAAAAGTGCAGAGAAGGGCAACTAGAATGATAAAAGGGTTGGAACACCTTCCCTATGAAGAAAGGTTAAAACGCTTGGGGCTCTTTAGCTTGGAGAAACGACGGCTGAGGGGTGACATGATCGAGGTTTATAAGATTATGAATGGGATTGAGCAGGTTGAGAAAGAAGTCCTTTTCTCCCTTTCTCACAATACAAGAACTCGTGGGCACTCCATGAAATTGCTGAGCAGTCGGGTTAGAACAGATAAAAGGAAGTCCTTCTTCACCCAAAGAGTGATTAACACATGGAATTCACTGCCACAGGAGGTGGTGGCAGCTGCAAGCATGGGCAGTTTCAAGAGGGAATTAGATAAACATCTGGAGCAGAAGTCCATCAGTGGCTATTAGCCACAGGGTATAGATGGGAACTCTCAGTCTGGGGCAGGTGATGCACTCTATTCTTGGTGCTGGAGGGGGCAGCAGTGGGAGGGCTTCTGGTGTCCTGGCCCCACTGCTGGATCTCCTGATAGCACATGGTATTTTTGGCCGCTGTGTGACAGAGTGTTGGACTAGAAGGGCCATTGGCCTGATTCAACATTGGCTTCTCTTATGTTCTTATGAATAATATCTTTTTAGCACACAGGCAAACAAAAACAGATTCACTCACACATACACACAAGTTCCTTTAGATACAGTAGAAATGGAAACACAATATTGGGGTTTTAAACTAGAAGTATTTAGGAGAGGGATATTTCACGTGATACTGATCTGTTCCTGTAGCTCGACCTTTCCACAGTGAAGAATACAAGGATTGTTTCTAACTAAGGGAAACTCTCACTCTACAATGTTGGAACCTGCCAACAATTGTAAAGGGTCTCTTGGTCCGGATTCCAAGAGAGCACACGAAAGTTACCTATAGGATGACTAGCTAGCTCGCTGGGGAAGATGATGAGGGGAACCCTAGAACAAAGGTTGCACCTTGTTTTATCAGCTAGTATTGGGGGCTGGCTTGGGGTCTCTCTGTAGTCCGTCCCATCCGTATACCATTGGCTATAGGATGTGGGGTACCCTCCTACTAAGGTGGGGCAATATTGAAAGTCTACACCTTACTACAAGGGAACCTTTTGGTCCAAGGTGCCAAGATGGGTTGTCATGGAAACCTCAGATGTGCAGATGACTCTGGCTTGGTCCATGGCACAAACAGGAAACAGTCTTAACACATGTAAATGCCAGGCATCCTGTGGGTTACGTGTGAAATTCAGATTCCTCAATGGTGGACAGGCTGTCGTCTATAACATCCTTCTAGAGAACCGTAATGGAGATGCTTTCTTGTTCCCAATGTCTGCTGGGTAGAGGTATGCGAGGTGTGTGTGTGTAACTTCATTTGCATGAAAGTACAGGCTGTGTGGTACCTTCCTAGTGCAGAGAGTCACATCCAACAAAGCATACATTTCTCCCAATGCAAAGACACTGTGTATGCACCATTCAGGTGTGTGTGCAGGTCAGAAAATAACAAATGAAAGCATCTTCAAAGTACATCTCCTAACAAATCTATGCAGCAGCCAAATCGCTTGCTCACAACTTTAATGCGGATCGCTCACAAAGCAGAATTTTGGTTCAGAAGACTCCACAGCGTAGAGGGAGCATTGGTTGTGGCCCCCCTACCTTGTGGAACGGCCGGCCCGAGGAGGTCAGGAAGGCTCCCCCTCGCCTGGCTTTCTGCAAATTCTGCAAAGCTGAACTACTCAAGAGGGCTTCTCTATTTATGTTAGGTTATTTTTCGGATTTATATCCTTCTCCCTCGAACAGGACTAACAGCATGTAAAACACACCCGATTAAAAACCATACAAAGATATAACGAATAAACTTAAAAATATATAAAGTGGTTAAAAATCTATCCCCCTTAAAATCTATCCACTCTCAAGCAGGGTAGGATGCGTGGATGGTGGGGACACAGCTGAAACGTCACAGCTGCCTGGTGGTGCACAGTCGCCCAAAGGCCGCCCGGAAAAGAGCGGCCTTGCATGCCCTGTTGAACCTAAGGAGGAACCACAAGGCACGCAGCTCTTCGGGCAGCTGGTTCCACAGGACGGGGGCCACTACGGAGAAAGCCCCGGCCCTTGGTGACACAAGGCAGACAGTTTGAGGACCAGCAAATGCCGAGAGGAAGATTGGAGAAGACGGGGAGGATCATGCCAGGAGAGGTGGTCCTGAAGGTATCAGGGTCCCCAGCTGTTTAGGGCTCTAAAAGTAAGTGCCAACACTTTGAATCGGCACTGGAAACTAATTGGGAGCCAGTGCAGCTGCTGTAGGATAGAAGAAGAGAAGAAGAAGAGGAGAGATGAGAAGAGATTGGATTTATGCCCTGCCCTTCACTGCCCAAGGGTGTCTCAGAGCAGCTTACAAATTCCTTTCCCTTCCCCTCCCCACAACAGACACCCTGTGAGGTAGGAGGGGCTGAGAGAGCTCTTGACAGAAACTGCTCTTTTTCAAGGACAGCTCTTGTCAGAACTATGGCTTGCCCAAGGTCATCCAGCAGCTGCAAGTGGAGGACGAGTGGGGAATCAGTCCCGATTCTCCCAGATTAGAGTCCGCGCACTTAACCACGACACCAGACTGGCTCCCTATTTCAACTTCATGCACAAGGGGGGGGAAAGTTGACAAGGACTAGTTATACACCATTTTAAATTCAACTTTAATAAGTGTAAGAAGAAGAAGAGGTGGAGGAGGAGGAGCTTGGATTCATACCCCGCCCTTCACTTGGAGTCTCAGAGCGGCTTACAAACTCCCTTCCCTTCCCCTCCCCACCCCAGAGACCCTGTGAGGTAGGTGGGGCTGAGAGAGCTCTGACAGAAACTGCTCTTTCAAGGAGAAGCTCTTGTCAGAACTATGGCTTGTCCAAGGTCATCCAGCAGCTGCAAGCAGAGGAGTGGGGAATCAAACCCGGCTCTCCCAGATTAGAGTCCATGCTCTTAACCACAACACCAAACTGGCTCTAGGTATCAAATGTACTGACCCAAGAACTTGAGAGAACTTGTGACTGGCCCAAGGTCACACCTCCAGCTGCACGTAGAGGAGGAGTGGGGAATAAAACCTGGTTTTCCCAGGTTAGAGTCCACTGCTCTTAACCACTGCACCTAACTGGCTTACAGATTTCAGTGGGTACATTTTAATAAACATTTGCAAACACAGATTTTTTCTTTTTTTAAAAAAAGGCTATCAGCCACATTTCCAGGCCTTGTTGGTGCTCTGAGATTCAGCAACCAAAGAGCCAAAGGAAGCCAAACCCCAGCGGGGCCACGAAGTCCCTCAAGGTGTGAGAAGGAAGCAGCATAAATGCTTCACAAAGAGGTGGTGGTGGAGAGAACATTTCCTGGGGAGGGAGAACTGCCAGGTCAACCGCTTGGTAAGTCCAACGGGCAACTGTTATTGCTTCCATTTAATACGCCCAACAGCTCTCATAGGTCGGTCAGGTGGAGAGAGATTGACTGGCTTACGGACTCCCTGTGCATTTCACAGCAAGGGGGGAAAGCCCAGTCCAACCACCCTGGATTGCCAGCTGCTACTCTCAGTACTGGTGCAGTGGTTAGGAGCATGGACTCTAATCTGGGAGAACTGGGTTTGATTCCCCATTTCTCCACATGAAACTGCTGGGTGACCTTGGGCAAACCACAGTTCTCTCAGAGCTGTTCTCTCCAGAGCAGTTTCTGTCAGAGTTCTCTCAGCCCCACCTACTTCACAGGGTGTCAGTTGTGGGGGAGAGGAAGGGAAGGAGATTGTAAACAGCTTTGAGACTCCGAGTGAAGGGCGGGGTATAAATCCAATCTCTTCCCTTCTTCTACTTCATACTGTGACATACTTGACAACCTGGGGCTGTTGTTGGCCTGTAGTTCTGCAGGGATGTCTGAAGGGTGTTCCATGTTCTGTGGCACATCCAGACTGCAGCTGATTCCACCTCGTGCCCTCTTGCCTTGGGGTCCCTGCGTTTTTATTACCACTCCAAACATGCTAGCTGTGGTATTCAGTCTGCCACCCTGGGCTCTCCTGATCTGGCAACTCAAGAAGGGACCTCGAGCTATGCTGGGCCAACATAGCCGGTGGTGGCAGCTACAAGCATGGACAGTTTCAAGAGGGAATTAGATAAACATATGGAGCAGAAGTCCATCAGTGGCTATTAGCCACAGGGTATAGATGGGAACTCTCAGTCTGGGGCAGGTGATGCACTCTATTCTTGGTGCTGGAGGGGGCAGCAATGGGAGGGCTTCTAGTGCCCTGGCCCCACTGCTGGACCTCCTGATGGCACCTGGTATATTTTGGCCACTGTGTGACAGAGTGTTGGACTAGATGGGCCATTGGCCTGATTCAGCATTGGCTTCTCTTATGTTCTTATGAGCTGGAGGGGTTTCTGGACTCAGACCCAGCAAGCCAGCGAGGGTCCTTTCTCTGGAGGAGCAGCTCAGGAGTCCAGCTTAGTGAGTGGACCAGGGAACTCCTCCATGGTGGAGACATTTGGGGCCTGCCTTTCCACTTAGCTGTCCTTTCTGCTTCCTTCTTCTTGACTCAGCTTTCCCATGGACCCTCGTTCTCAACACTCAGCCGGGGCTGAAGAAGGCGCTTCCACCCTCTCCATGCCTCCAGAAGCTGTTTGGCACTTGGAGGACAGTCCCTTCCCCATCTGACAGAAGGCAACAGGTAACCCCTCCCTAGAGGACTATGAAGCACAGGTAGGGATGCCATCCTCCAGGTGGGACCTGGGGATCCCCTGGAATTACAGCTCATCTCCAGACGACAGAGATCAGTTCCCCTGGAGGAAATGGCTGCTCAGTCGGGGAGTGCAGGATGTGGGAACAAAGTGATTCATTTTGGGTATCTGAGGAAAGGGAGCCGTGACTCACGAAAGCTCCTCCCCCACCACAAATTTTGTTAGTCTCAAAGGTGCTCCTGGACTCTGCCTCACTTTGGGGGTAAGAGATGAAAGTGACAGATTTTGTCCAGCAGAGGGTTCCCAGAAGGGATCGCCAGGTGTGACGGTGGGTGTGTTCAGACGGATCTTTTGATCTGCCATAGGAACGACTCCCTTGCGGATCAAAAATGCACGACCAGACAGAAACATCTGCGAAATATTCCGGTCCCATAAGCATCCCGTTCTGCTGCGCCTCCAATCCTGATTTAAAAAGTAGCAGTTTCAATGTAGGGTTTTCGCTTACCCGCGCAACAACTGCAGACTTTCTTCCGTCTGGTCACTCCATTAGCACGCGATGCTCCCGTCGGCTCGGTCTGACGTCAGACCAAGCCAACGGGGGCGCGATTTTTAAAAAATTGAAACCCCATGTGCGCTTTAACGAGGAAACGCATTCAGCGATAAGCGCTACGAGGAATGTAATATTCATGCTTATTTCTTTTAGGGACAAGACGTTACCGCGAAGGGAGATGGAGGGGGGGAAGGACTGTTCTAACTTGCAAAATAGTCCCTCCATTGATCATGATGGCAAGGGGGAGGACCGGGACTTTGCTGAAAACCCTCCGCGATCGCCTCAGTTCTCCAAGGAGGCGCAGCCTTGCCTATGCGAATGTACAAAACTTTTTAAAAAAAAATCCTCGGTGGATGCCGTGTAGACAAATCACGGTGGGAACAACGCGTGGTGAGGCTATTTCATGGGGGGCGTCTGGTCGTGCTAGGCTGGATTAAAAAAATCGGGATAAAATTTTAGGAGGGCTCATGGCGCGATTGACTGGCCGTCTGAACGCAGCCACAGTTCCTTTAAGTTTGGGATGCTGGGCATATCTTCCCACTGGACATTTCCTTTGGGACACAAAAATTGGTGGTCAGGTTTAGTTGCGGAGCAAGTGATGGTATGGTGTCGTGGCTCAGAGTGGGCTGGGGCTACGGCCACACACACTAAAGAATCCACTTCCAATCCACTTTCAATGCACTTTCAGACCGGATTGTTCCTGTGTGAACTGGCAAAATCCAATTCGAAAGTGGATTGAAAGTGGATTATTTAGTGTGTGTGGCCGCAGCCTCTAGGCTCCGTGATTCATACTGGTTATTCATCCATTCATTTCTAGGCACAATTCAAATTGCTGGTCTTGATGCTAAACAGTTTAGTTCCATATTCCTTGAAGGGACGTCTGCTCTTTGTGAGTCTTCCCAGTGTTTTCAGAAGTGCTGGCAAGGTCTTCCTTCAGGTGGAAACAAGGAACAACCCTTCGCTAGGCGTCCCTTGGCTGATCCCCCTCCTCTCGTAGTTCTTCTTGGCGGCTACTGGAGTTTTTCTGCCCACAGCTTCTGATTTTACGGTCCAGATTGTCCAGTTCCATAAAGACTCTGTGCTGATAACAGGCGTTACGTTCCTGCCTTTGTTTGTAAGCTTATGACGCTTTACAATGGTTTTATGGTTTTTCCCTAAATATTGTGAACAGCCCTGCATATGAATTCTGTGCAATAAGGGAAGGTTATGGTGAGCCAAAAAGCCCAGGTCTACCTCTGCCCGTGATTAATTCACTTCCGGCACTCCCTGCCGCAGCCTGAACCCCCTTCCCCTACTTACAAGGGGGAGAGAATGACCCTGATCTTCCTTATATCATTGTCGGTAGTAAAGACATAGTTTCAGAGGCCCAGGTAAAGCACCTATAAAACCAGCAAAAGTTTATTCAAGGTATGAGCTTTTGCGTGCACGAACACTTCCTCAGATACACTGAAGTGGAAGTTAACAATATATCTATTAAGCCTATATATGAACTGTTAACTTCCACTTCAATGTATCTGAGGAAGTGTGCATACTTTGAATAAACTTTTGTTGGTCTTAAAGGTGCCTTACTGGACTCAAAATTTGTTCTATAGTTTCAGAGGGCGATTGTGCTGATCTGCAATAGAGCAGCTAGATTAAGTCCAGTAGCAGCTTAGAGACCAACAGGATTTTCAGGGTAGAAGCTCCCTTCATTTGACTCGTCAACTTTGACATTCCAAAGATGATACCCCCAAAATCTTGTTGGTGTCTAGGGTACTACTGGACTCATATCTAGCGGCAAATGACATGATGGATTTCCCTTCTGGCAATGTGTTCCCAGTTGTTCATGGTGAGGTCTTCTCTTGCAGCAGTTGGGTAGGATGCCAAAGTCCTACAATGAATGCTTCAGCCCCTCCACCTTCCTCCTCACCGGCATCCCTCAGCTGGAGACAGCCCACGTGTGGTTCTCCATCCCCTTCTGCTTCCTGTACGTTGTCGCCATTATGGGGAACTGCACCATCCTCTTCATCGTCAAGACCGAGGCCAGCCTCCACGAGCCCATGTACCTCTTCCTCTCCATGCTGGCCGTCATCGACTTGGTCCTCTCCTCCTCCACCATGCCCAAGCTGCTCAGCATCTTCTGGCGGGACGACAGAGAGATCGGCCTCCATGTGTGCCTGCTGCAGATGTTCGTCGTCCACTCCTTCGCCACCATTGAATCTGGGATCTTCCTCGCCATGGCTTTTGACCGATACGTTGCCATTTGCACTCCCCTGAGGCACAAGACTATTCTGACGCATCCCGTTGTAGCCAAGATTGGGCTGGCGGCCACCCTGCGAGGCTTCCTGTACATCTGTCCTTTGCCCCTGCTTGCCAGGCGGTACACGTCCTTCCGCACCAACATCATTGCGCATTCCTATTGTGAGCACATGGCTGTGGTCATGCTCTCCTGTGAGGACATCTCCATCAGCAACCTTTATGGCATGATAATTGGTTTCTTGGTGCTTACCGTTGACTCTCTGTGCATTGGGTTGTCCTATTTTCTCATCTTCCAGGCCGTGATGAGCTTGGCCACCGCAGAGGCCCGTCTCAAGGCCTTCAGCACGTGCTCCTCCCACATCTGCGCCATTCTGGCCTTCTACATCCCCATTGTTGTTTCCTCCATGACTCATCGGTTTGGCCACAATTGGCCTCCCCCGGCACATATTCTCCTGGCCAATTTCTACGTTATCATTCCGCCCGTCTTGAACCCCATCGTCTATGCAGTCCGGACCAAGGAGATCCGAAGAAGGCTGGCAAAGATGTGGTTCTTTGGCAGAGGAGGTGTCGAAAACCTTGTGTAAGCCTTCCCACCGCTTCATGTGCGAGAGAGCCCGTATGGTGTAGTAGTCAAGAGTGGTGGACTCTAACCTGGAGAACCAGGTTTGCTTCCCCACTCCTCGTCCATGTGAAACCAGCAGGGTGACCTTGGTTCAGTCACAGTTCTCTTAGAGTTCTCCCAGCCCTACCTGCCTCACAAAGTGACTGCTGTGGGGAGAGGAAGGGAAGGCGATTGTAAGCTCCTTTGAGACTCCTTCGGGTAGAGAAAAGCGGGGTATAAAAACCAACTCCTCGTCTTCCTTCCTCTTCATCTTTTCTCCTCCTCCTCCTCCTCCTCCTTCTCTTTATGCTTCAAGTCTGAACACAAGTGACCTACCAGTGGGGTGAAGGAATGATTCAGTTAACTCAGGAAAGGTTTTAGTAACTGAATGAAGATGCTCTGAAAGCCCTAAATGAACACAATATGGGAAATTTGGACAGTGGTTCTTTGTGTACACGGTCCATGCATACCTAGTTACATTTAACTGAATGTATGTTGTGTATTGGCATATCTGCATGTGGTCTGAGCACCTCCACATGCCAAAATGTGCTGTTGGAATTCAATAGCTTCCTGGGTTGTTCCTGTTAAATATTCTCTGTGTGCTGTTTAGTCCCTCTCTCTTGCTGCGTTTTAGCTGAGAAACACCAGTAATTGATCTTTCCCCCCCTGATTTCAGTGTGTTGCAACTTTTCTTATATTTATATACGTACATGGTCAAAAAAGATGAATCAATAAAGTATTTTTATCTGATAGAAATTGTTCTGGTTATTTACTACCTCCCACTGAAATCCTACCAGGCCTGCATTTGATATAAGAGAAGAACAGGGCTATTTTTGGGCAGGAACGCACAGGAACGGAGTTCCAGCTGGCTCCCGAATTGGCCATGCCCAGCAGGGACTCATTAGCATAATAGGCCACACCCAACAGGAGAAACTCATTAGGATTGGCTGCATTAGGGGTGTGTGGCCTAACATGCAAAGGAGTTCCTGCTCCAAAAAAAGGCCTGGGTTTTGACAACTGTTATATATTATGAATACATTCAGTAATGTCTGAGCTTCAACCAGGACTCCATAGAAGGCTGGTAGCATAAAATGCATGTTCTGATTGGCTCTTCTGCGCAGTAGGCCAATCAGAGCCTAGGAGAAGTTTTGGAGGGAACAACAGTCATTGGGCTTTATGTGAGAGTTATGATTGCTTATTAACTCACCAGGGGGTGTGGTTATCGAAGCCCAGAAAGTTTAAAAGAGATCTTCTTGCTCCGTGTTGTTGTTGTTGATTGTCATGTTCTAATAAAGCTGAAATCACCTGTTAAGAGCTGACTGATGTCTCATACCTAACAACAGGAAACAAGGTAAGCAGAATAAGAAGCAAAAGGTGGGTGTGGCTGGATGACCACACTTCTGGTAACGTGGGGGTGTGGCCTGATAGGCTAATGAGCTGTGCTGTCAGGGGTCTGACCCAATATACTAATCAGCTTCTGCTGTTGGGTGTGGCCTGTTATGCTAATGAGTTCCTGCTGGGCCTTTTCTACGAAAAAAGCCCTGGAGAAGAACGAACACTTTCCTTTTTGGAGGGGGTGGCTTTGTGAGGACAGGACAGTTCTGGATTTTGGTAGCTCAAGATGGATGGCTGTGTGAGTCTGTCTGCAGCAGCAGAGAAGAGCAAGAGTCCAGTAGCATCTTAGAGAAAGGCAGGGGAGGAGCTTTCGTGAGTCCCTGACGTGAAAGACCTTTGCCTGGGACCCTGGAGAGTGGCTGCCTGTCTGAGCATGAAGGAAGGAGGATTATATGGAAAGCCAAGTCAATAACAATGCCAAATTTATACATATATTATTGTAGAATCACAAACATAATAAAGAACAATGATCCAGAAGTGGCTGGTAACAAACTCAAACTCACAATAACCCACAGCATATCTCAAAAGCAGCAGACTGCCTTCATAAATAGGACAAGCACGCAGAGGAAAAAAAGTTTGTTTATACAAATATTACATGTCCTTGAACTGAAGTCCAGACATCTATATTCTGTGGCTTGTGGTAAGCAAGATCTGTTCCAAGTAAAAACTATGCAGTTCTGGATAAAATAATCAGTGTTTCAGATCTATTCCTTCATCAGGTAAATCAGGTAAGTCTTCATTAGCATACAATGAATACACATGTATAACCCACAGCATATCTCAATAACCCACAACATAAAAGCAGCAGACTGCCTTCATAAATAGGACAAGCATGCAGAGAAAAAGATTGTCTATATAAATATTACATGTCCTTGAACTGAAGTCCAAACATCTATATACTGTGGCTTGTGGTAAGTAAGGTCTGTTCCAAGTAGAAACTACGCAGTTCTGGATAAAATAATTAGTATTTCAGATCTATTCCTTCGTCAGATAAATCAGGTAAGTCTTCATTAGCATACAATGAATACACATGTATAACCCACAGCATATCTCAATAACCCACAACATAAAAGCAGCAGACTGCCTTCATAAATAGGATAAGCACGCAGAGAAAAAGATTGTCTATATAAATATTACATGTCCTTGAACTGAAGTCCAAACGTCTATATACTGTGGCTTGTGGTAAGTAAGGTCTGTTCCAAGTAGAAACTACGCAGTTCCGGATAATATAATCAGTGTTTCAGATCTATTCCTTCGTCAGGTAAATCAGGTAAGTCTTCATTAGCATACAATGAATACACATGTGTAAGCGAGGTTCCGATCAAAATGTTCCAATTAGGCACAGCTCCATATCTCTTGCAAGTCGACTCGCCTAGCGCCTGGTCACCATGTTTACTGCTTTGGGCACCCCTGGAGGAATAGCTGCTTGCTAACTTCCTGCCTTCCTCCTGGTGCTCCTTCTAAAATGGTGTGTCCCAGATGGTAGAAGTCTATGTAGTACAGAGAACTGCAGAAATGGGGAAAAATGCAAACCCTCTGTCCCTCTCTCTATACATGCCCTATCAGATGTTAGAAAATAGGGTGGGCTTTTTAGCTTAGGAGTTCTATATCTCTACAGAGCGGCCATTACCTTGAAGCTTGCTCCAGCTCTCTAGGTGAGCCCATGGTCAAAATGGCTGCCTCCCCTCTGGACCTTGGCTAAGTGATCTGCCACCTCTGATGGATCCAGCATGAAAAAGCCCCTCTTCCTGCCACAAAGGAGTTTCTATCATATCTGTTTCTCCACCCACTGGCCAGGTCACACCTAGTCAAAGAGGCATTTCCTGGAGACTTTCTAGCATTCTACTCCTTCAAAACTCTACCCCTTGCTTGGAGAATGGGGAGAGCTTGACCCACCTATTGTCTCCCCCTAGACCTATTTAGCATTTCTTAAGAGGCAGGACTGGCTTCCTCCTTCCCGGCCTGTTTTCTACCCAAGGGGGAAGTTAAAATGCAAGGTGGAGGCTTTGCTCATCTCAAACCTCCCAGGGAAAAACACATTTCTTTACAGCTGTGTTTTGACCCTGGATTGTTCTTGGACTGTGCCTCTTGGCCCAGGTGCTTGCCTGAATCAGGATAGCCAACATATAATACCGTGTTACAGATGATTATAACATATAAATATTTTTTTATATTTTTAGAATAATATTTTTGCAGTAATTTCATCAAATATAATTTATCATATAAATATCACAACATATAAGGTATCAAAACCATTCAAATATCAAATATCAAATATAATCTCCAAAGAATCTCAAAAGATATTGTACAGCCTCTTAATTAATATCAGTCCTCCTCGGTTAAACAAAAGTTTCAAGAGGGAGGACTCCTTAAAGTCTCTTTCGAACATGTGCTCTGTCTTCCTCCAGCAGAGGTCCAGAGATCCTTCTGTTTCAGAATCTTCCTCAGGGAGTTCAACAATAATTTTCCAGCATAAGGTTGCCAAATACGAACATAAAAGGTAGCAAAAACAGAATAGGTTACAATAGCGGTGGCGCAGTGGGTAAATCCCCTGCATAACTATAACATCTGAACTGCCAAGCTTTGTCAGTTCTAGCCCCATGCTGGTGTGAGCAACCAAGCCTTGTCCCTAGTTCATCGTCCACCCAGCGATTCGAAAACTTCGGCAAGTAGATGAATTGGGGACCATCTGCTAGGGGTGGACACACCAATCCTTTCGGGGGGTGTTGGCTGCCATGGGAAGGCCTCTGCTGCGCTACGAGATCGAAAGGTGGAAAATCTGTGTCGGCATTCCCTGCAGTGGAGCAAATCGGCTGAGCGGTGGCAGTGTGACAATCCAACATCATGATTCCTGACGTCATCAGCCAGCCGATGAAGATATGCTGTCAGATCACGTCTGACTCAGCCTGCAAAACGAATCCTCCCAAGCAGCTACAGTGTATGATTAAATAATTGCATGTGTGTTGTCTCCCCTATCCCCCCATGAATATTGTTAGTCCAATTGTCAAAATGAGTAACTGTAAATTGCTCTGAGCCCACAAGTGTGTGGGAAAAAGCGATCAATAAATCGAAAGTATCATCATCATCATCATCATCATCATCATCATCATCATCATCAATAATCTCATACTGGACAGAGTCTCAAGAGAATGAAAAGTTCTTACCCAAAGTATTAATCCAAATTTCTCTTCAAGAACGCTGCAAAAATGTTTTCTTATGAGCTACAAGCCTCCTCCAAAGTGAAAAGCATGTTCAATCACTCCTTAGCCTTGCATAGTTATATAGAGCACAAAAGGCGTGGCTAATTAAAGGAACATAGTCCTCCACTAAAAGTCATACATTAGAATAGAAATAAGTTTTTTGAGACTCTGTCCTTACATTAAAGAAGTATACATGCAGTAGTTCACAAAAAAACATGAAAAGTCATTATATTGATTTAAACCATTTGGTTCCAAGGTGTTAAATAAAAAAATATAACATGCCTCCTGTTAATGTAAAAGTTTAATAATATCCACCCTATTATAGGAATAATTTTTAATTTCTTTAAGTGCAAAGAATCTTAAGTCTTCTGGAATATGTTTCATGGAAGAGAAATGAATTGTTAGAGGGGCATCTGCCACTTGGTGTTTAAGGCGTGATTTATGTTCCAGGATTCTTATTTTAACAGGCCTCATTGTACATCCTATGTATAAAAGCTTGCAAGGGCAAATCAAACAATAAACAGACTGTCTAGTATTGCAGTTAGTGAAATTATAAAGTTTAAAGTTGCCTGTGTTAGGGTGTGAAAATTCAGAAATTTCCAGGCACAAACAGCAGGCAGCACAATTGCCACATTTATGGTGTCCTATACCACTCTGATGGCAGAAAGTGAAGAGGACCTAAAGAGCCTCTTGCTCAGGGTGAAAGAGGAGAGCACAAAAGTGGGCTTGAAGCTCAACATCAAAAAAACTAAGATCATGGCATCTGGCCCCATCACTCCTTGGCAAATAGAAGGAGAAGTCGTAGAAATAGTGTCAGACTTCACGTTCCTAGGATCCCAGATCACTGCAGATGGTGACTGCAGCCATGAAATTAAAAGACGCCTGCTCCTTGGGAGGAAAGCGATGGCAAACCTAAACAGCATGATAAAAAGCAGAGACATCACCTTGCCAACAAAAGTCCGCATGGTTAAAGCAATGGTATTCCCCGTAGTAATGTATGGCTGCGAGAGTTGGACTATAAGGAAGGCCGAGCGCCGAAGAATAGATTCTTTTGAACTATGGTGCTGGAGAAGACTCTTGAGAGTCCCTTGGACTGCAAGGAGATCAAATCAGTCAATCCTAAAAGAAATCAACCCTGACTGTTCCCTGGAAGGCCAGATCCTGAAGCTGAAGCTCAAATACTTTGGCCACCAAATGAGAAGGGAGCATTCACTGGAGAAGACCCTGATGCTGGGAAAGATTGAAGGTCAAAGAAGAAGGGGACGGCAAAGGATGAGATGGTTAGACAGTGTCATCGATGCAACGAACATGAAATTGAGCAAACTTCAGCGGACAGCGGAAGACAGGAGGGCCTGGCATAATTTGGTCCATGGGGTCGTGAAGAGTCGGAATCGACTGTGCGACTGAACAACAATAGGTAAAGACTCCTTTTTCTGTCTAACTCTCAAAGCATCAGTTTTTGTCAAAATGTTTTTTAGATTCTTGGATCTCCTATATGAAATGATAGGTTTACCCTGGCAGCCAGGCAGGTCTGAAATTAAATGCCAATTTTTAAGAATAATATGTTATCGAAGAATAATATGTTAATATATGAATAATATATACAATCAGAATAGCAGCAGTGCTGCAAGGAGAAACTTCATCACATCCTATTTATGTTATTTATTTATTTAGTATGTATTTATCAAATTTATATCCACTCCCTCTCCCTCGAACAGGACTTGGGGTGGCTAACAGCATATACCATCGTGACATATAGAGAGACTGAAACTTGTGAGCGCTTTATTTTATTTTGTTAAATTGGCTGTCTGCCTCTATTGGCTTTATTGTTTTTATATGTAGGCACTTGGTGCCCTTTGTAAGCCGTCCTGAGCCCGTTCGTGGGGAGGGCGGGGTAGAAATACAATAATAAATAAAATAAATAAAAAATAAAATATACCCAATTAAAAACAACATAGAGATACAATGAATAAACTTTCATAGAATCATAGAATTATAGAACCATAGAATGTGAGAGTTGGAAGGGACCTTGCAGGCCATCTAGTCCAACCCCCTGCACTCTGCAGGAGCGTAGCTGAAAGAGAGCCCTACATACCTACATACTCGAAGGATGGCCGTCCAGCCTCCGCTTGGAAACTTTTTAAAAAGGCCACCTGAGAAAAAGCAGCCTTGCATGCCCTGCAGGACCTAGGGAGGAGCCACAAGCCATGTGCCTCTTCAGGCAGCTGGTTCCACGGGACAGGGGCCACTACGGAGTAGGCCGTGACCCTTGGCGACACAAGGCGGACAGTCCGTGGACCAGCGACCTTCAATAAATGCCGAGATGAAGATTGGAGAAGATGAGGGGGGGGAATCATGCCAGGAGAGGCAGTCCCAAAGGTATGAGGTTCCCCGGCCATTTAGGGCTCTAAAGGTAAGTGCCAACACTTTGAATAGGTGCTGGAAATTAATTGGGAGCCAGGGTAGCTGCCGTAGGATAGGTGTCAAATGCGCTGACCGGGACACTCCGGTCAGCAATCTGGCAGCTGCATTCTGGACCACTGGCAGCTTCTGAAGTAGCCATGCATAGAGCGTGTGTTACAGTAGTCCAGTCTCAAGGTGACTGTGGAGTGGATTAACGTGGCAAGGTCCTCCGAAGAGGAGGAGGAGGAGGAGGAGGAGGAGGGAGTCGGAAGACACAAAGGCGTAGATGGTTATGCAAGCAATAGGTCGGCCCTGTACAAAAGGCTTTGCAAAGTTACTTGGGTAAATGAGTACTGTAGTCGTGAGTATAGCCTGCTGAAATGAGGATCTCGCTGTGTGATTTTGGCATCATTTCATGTGTCGCGTTAACGCTTATGCCTTCCTTCAGGTCTGTTTTTAAAACAAGGCCGTTCAGGAATGAGACTGGCTGGAGTGGGAGGCCTTCCTTTCCCTTGATGCCCTGACCCGGCAGCTGGCAATTCAAGAGCCCCGAAGACAGGCTGCTCCCTCCCTGGGGTTGAAGGTGACCTTCAGTCGATAAGGATGGTCAAGTGGTCTGGATGCCAAAAATGAGAAGGCTTTAATGACGGGCCTGACTTGGCCCTGCAATGTAAGGAATGGCCATATTAGGAGGAGGAAGAGGAGGACGGAATTGGACTTATACCCCACCCTTCATTTGGAGTCTCAGAGCGGCTTACAATCTCTTTTCTCTTCCTGTCCCCACAACAGACACCCTGTGAGGTAGGAGGGACTGAGAGAGCTCTTTCAAGAACTGCCCTTGAGAGGACAGCTCTGACAGAACTTGTGACTGGCCCAAGGCCAAACCACCGGCTGTAGATGGGGAGGAGTGGGGAATCAAACCCGGTTCTCCCAGATTAGAGTCCATGCTGTTATCCGCTGCATCAAACTGGCTTACAGATTTCAGTGGGTACATTTTAATAAACGTTTGCAAACAGAGATTTGCCATATTTCCAGGCCTTGTCAATGCTCTGGGATTTTGAAGCCAAAGAGCCAGTGGAAGGAAGCCGAATCCCAGCGGGGTCATGAAGTCCCTCAAGGTGTGGGAAGGAAGCTGCATAAAGGTTTCACAAAGGGGGGTGGGGGTGGAGAGAAGATATCCTGGGGAGGGAGAACTGCTGGCTCAGCCGCTTGGTAAGTCCAACGGGCAACCGTTATTGCTTCCATTTAATACACCCAACAGCCCTCATAGGTAAGCCGATTGATTGGCCTACAGACTCCCAGTGAGTGTCACAGCAAGGGGGCAAGCCTAGTCCAACCACCCTAGATTATCAGCTGCTACGCTCAGTACTGGTGTAGTGGTTAGGAGAACCGAGTTTGATTCCCCACTTCTGCACATGTAACTGCTGGGTGACCTTGGGTCAGTCCCAAGTTCTCTCAGAGCTATTCTCTCAGGAGCAGTCCTCGAAAGAGCTCTGTCAGCCCCACCTACCTCACAGGGTGTCTGTTGTGGGGGAGAGGAAAGGAAGGAGATCGTAAACAGCTCTGAGACTCTGAGTGAAGGGCGGGGTACAAATCCAATCTCTTCTCTTCTCTTCTTCTACTTCATATTGTGACATACTTGGAAACTTGGGGCTGTTGTTGGTCTGTAGTTCTGCAGGGATGTCTGAAGGGTGTTCCATGTTCTGTGGGACATCCAGACTATAGCTGATTCCACCTCGTGGCCTCTTGCCTTGGGGTCCCTGAGATTTTCTTACTCCTCTGAACATGCTAGCTGCGGTATTCAGTCTGCCACCCTGGGCTCTCCTGATCTGGCAACTCAAGAAGAGACCTCGAGCTGGAGGGGTTTCTGGACTCAAACCAAGCAAGCCAGCGAGGGTCCTTCTCTGGAGGAGCAGATCAGGAGAGTCCAGCTTAGTGAGTGGACCAGGGAACTTCTCTGTGGTGGAGACATTTGGGGCCTGCCTTCCTACTTAGCTGTCCTTTCTGCTTCCTTCTTCTTGACTCAGCTTTCCCATGGACCCCCGTTCTCAATGCTCAGCTGGTGCTGAAGAAGGCACCAACACCCTTTCCATGCCTCCAGAAGCTGTTTGGCGTTTGGAGGACGGTCCCTTCCAGGACTGACAGAAGGCAGCAGGTAACTCCTCCCTGGAGGACTATGAGGCACAGGTAGGGATGCCATCCTCCAGGTGGGGCCTGGGGATCCCCCGGAATTACAGCTCATCTCCAGACTGCAGATATCAGTTCCCCTGAAGAAAATGGCTGCTTTGGAGGGTGGACTCTGTGTCACTGTACACCCAAGCTCCATCCCCATGTACTTGTCCTCCCCAAGCTCCATCCCCAAATATCCAGGATTTCCCAACCTGGATCTGGCAGTCTTATCCCTCCCCATACCCTACCCCTCCATACATGGCAACCGCAGAAGCCCTGCTTTTCTCATTCCACTCCCTGCACGGTCTTCTCTTCCTCCCAGTTGGTTGGCGTCATCGTGAGTCTGGGGGGCTCACTCAGTCAGGGAGGAGGGGTGGGAGGGCAGCATGTGAGAACAAAGCAATTCATTTTGCGGGTGAGAGATCAAAGTGACAGGTTTTGTACAGCAGACGGGTTCCAGAAGTGATGGCCAGGGTGTAATGGGCTGGGTGGCTTATCTCCCCATTGGATGTTT
This sequence comes from Gekko gecko, assembly GCA_029375565.1. NCBI lineage: Eukaryota > Metazoa > Chordata > Lepidosauria > Squamata > Gekkonidae > Gekko > Gekko gecko. The sequence continues at coordinate 8,169,697 of JAPDNY010000004.1, forward strand.
TCTTTGGGACCCCAAAATGAGTGGTGAGTTTTAGTTGTGAAGTAAGAGACGGTCTGGTGTTGCGGCTTAGAGTGGGCTCACTCTGAATGCTGTCTGGAAACTGAAATTTGTACAAAATGCCTCATCAGGACGAGTAGGTTGGAACATGAGACACCTAGGCTCCATGATCCATACTGGTTGTCCATTCATTTCTAGGCACAATTCAAATTGCTGGTTCTTCATCCTAATGGAGGTTAACAATTCATATATATATATATAGCCTATATATGAACTGTTAACTTCCACTTCAATGTATCTGAGGAAGTGTTCGTGCACACATAAGAACATAAGAACATAAGAGAAGCCAATGGTGAATCAGGCCAATGGCACATCTAGTCCAACACTCTGTCACACAGCGGCCAAAATATACCAGGTGCCATCAGGAGGTCCAGCAGTGGGGCCAGGACACCAGAAGCCCTCCCACTGCTGCCCCCAAAACACGAAAGCTCATAACTTGAATAAACCTTTGTTGGTCTTAAAGGTGCCTTACTGGACTCAAAATCTGTTAGAACATAAGAACATAAGAGAAGCCGATGTTGGATCAGGCCAACGGCCCACCCAGTCCAACACTCTGTCACACAGTGACCAAAAATAAAAGGTGCCCTCAGGAGGTCCAGCAGTGGGGCCAGGACACTAGAAGCCCTCCCACTATGGCCCCCTCCAATCACCAAGAATATAGAGCATCACTTGCCCCAGAGTCCCTATCTATACCTTGTGGCTAATAACCACTGATGGTCCTCTGCTCCATATAAGAACATAAGAGAAGCCAATGTTAGATCAGGCCAATGGCCCATCCACTCCAACACTCTGTCACACAGCCGCCAAAAATACCAGGTGCCCTCAGGAGCTCCAGCAGTGGGGCCAGGGCACCAGAAGCCCTCCCACTGTGGCCCCCTCCAATCACCAAGAATATAGAGCATCACTTGCCCCAGAGTCCCTATCTATACCCTGTGGCTAATAACCACTGAAGGACCCCTGCTCCATATAAGAACATAAGAGAAGCCAATGTTGGATCAGGCCAATGGCACATCCAGTCGAACACTCTGTGTCACACAGTGGCCAAAAACACCAGGTGCCCTCAGGAGGTCCAGCAGTGGGGCCAGGACACTAGAAGCCCTCCCACTGTTGTCCCCCCCTCCCAAGCACCAAGAATACAGAGCCTCACTTGCCCCAGACTGAGAGCTCCTATCTATATCTTGTGGCTAATTGTTCTATAGTTTCAGAGGGTAATTATGCTCATCTGCAACAGAGCAGCTGGATTAAGTCCAGTAGCAACTTAGAGACGAACAAGATTTTCAGGGCACAAGCTCCCTTCATTTGACTCTTCAGCTTTGACACTCCAAAGATTATACCCCCCAAATCTTGTTGGTGTCTAGGGTACTACCGGGCTCATGTCTAGCGGCAAAGACGTATCACTGTTATGTGCAAATGACTCGACGGATTTCCCTTCTGGCAATGTGTTCCCAGTTGTTCACAGTGAGGTCTTCTCTTGCAGCGGTTGGGTAGGATGCCAAAGTCCTACAATGAATGCTTCAGCCCCTCCACCTTCCTCCTCACCGGCATCCCTCAGCTGGAGTCAGCCCACGTGTGGTTATCCGTCCCCTTCTGCTTCCTGTACGTCATCGCCATTGTAGGGAACTGCACCATCCTATTCGTCGTCAAGACCAAGGCCGGCCTCCACGAGCCCATGTACCTCTTCCTCTCCATGCTGGCCGTCATCGACTTGGTCCTCTCCTCCTCCACCATACCCAAGCTGCTCAGCATCTTCTGGCGGGACGACGGAGAGATCGGCCTCCACGTGTGCCTGCTGCAGATGTTCATCGTCCACTCCTTCGCCACCATCGAATCCGGGATCTTCCTCGCCATGGCTTTCGACCGATACATTGCCATTTGCGCTCCCCTGAGGCACAAGGCTATTTTGACGCATCCCGTCGTAGCCAAGATTGGGCTGGCGGCCACCCTGCGAGGCTTCCTGTACATCTGTCCTCTCCCCCTGCTTGCTGGGCGGTACACCTCCTTCCGCACCAACGTCATTGCACATTCCTTTTGTGAGCACATGGCTGTGGTCATGCTCTCCTGTGAGGACATTTCCATCAGCAACCTTTATGGCATGATAATCGGTTTCTTAGTGCTTATCGTTGACTCTCTGTGTATTGGGTTGTCCTATTTTCTCATCTTCCAGGCCGTGATGAGCTTGGCCACCATAGAGGCCCGTCTCAAGGCCTTCAGCACGTGTTCCTCACACATCTGCGCCATTCTGGCCTTCTACATCCCCATTGCTGTTTCCTCCCTGACTCATCGGTTTGGCCACAATGTGCCTCCCCCGGTGCATATCCTCCTGGCCAACCTCTACCTCATCATTCCGCCCGTCTTGAACCCCATTGTCTATGCAGTCCGGACCAAAGAGATCCGACGGAGGCTGGCAAAGATGTGGTCCTTTGGCAGAGGAGATGTCAAAAACCTTGTGTAAGCCTTCCCACTGCTTCATGCGTGAGAGAGCCTGTATGGTGTTGTAGTCAAGAGTGGTGGAGTATAATCTGGAGAGCCAGGTCTGAATCCCCACTCCTCCTCATGAAGTCAGCTGGGTGATCTTGGGCTGGTCACAGTTCTCTCAGAGTTATCTCACCCCTACCTGCCTCACAAGGTGACTGCTGTGGGGAGAGGAGGGGATAGTGATTGCAAGCCGCTTTGAGACTCCTTAGGGGAGAGAAAAGCAGGGTATTAAAACCAACTCTTCTTCTTCTTCTTCTTCTTCTTCTTCATCATCATCTTCTTCCTTCAAGTCTGAACACAAGTGACCTACCATAGGTTTGAAGGAATGATGCAGTTAACTCAAGAAAGATTTTAGTAATTGAATGAAGATACTCTGAAAGCCCTAAATGAGCATAACATGGGAAATTTGGACAGTGGTTCCCTGTGTACATGGACCATGCACACCCAGTCACATTTAACTAAATGTACAATGTGCAGTGGCATATCTGTATGTGGTCTGAGTACCTCCACATGCCATAATGTGCTGTTGGACATCTTAGCTTCCTGGGTTGTTTCTGTGAAATATTCTGTAAAGGTAAAGGTAAAGGTTCCCTTGCTCGAAAGCCAGTCGAATCCGACTCTAGGGTTGTGGTGCTCATCTCCGTTTCAAAGCCGAAGAGCCAGCGCTGTCCGAAGACGTTTCCGTGGTCATGTGGCCGGCATGACTAAACACCAAGGCGCATGGAATGCTGTTACCTTCCCACCGAAGTGGTACCTATTTATCTACTTGCAATTTCTTGCTTTCGAACTGCTAGGTTGGCAGGAGCTGGAACTAGAGACCGGAGCTCACCCTGTCATGCGGCACCCGGGTCTCGAACTGCTGAACTACTGACCTTCCACAGCCTGCAGTTCAGTGTCTTAACCACTTGAGCCACCGCAGCTCCCGAAATATTCTGTATGTGCTGTTTATTCCCTGTCTCTTGCTGTGTTTCAGCTGAGAAGCACCAGCAATTGATCTTCCCCCACAATTTCATCGTGCTTTTCTTATATTGATATACTTTTTCTCATGTTTATATACTTTTCTTATATTTATGTACATACATACATACATGATCAAAAAAGATGAATCAATAAAGTATTTTTATCTGATATAAATTGATACATTTTTTTCTGATATAAATAAACTTCCCACTGAAATCCTACCAGGCCCGCATTTGATAGAAGAACACAAAATTTACTTTTTGGAGAAGGTGGCTTTATGAAGACAGTTCTGGATTTTGATAGATCAAGATGGGTGGCCGCAGGGGTCTTTTCGTAGAAAAGGAGCTGCAGGAGCTCATTAGCATATGGTATGCTAATGAGCCACTAGGCTATTAGCATATGCCACGCCCCCTGACATCACTAGAAGTGATGTCAGAAGGGGAAGCAAAAGGGGGGGCCATCTTCAAAAGCCTCCCCTTCCCTTCTCCAGCTGGCCTGGGTGGGGGAGCGAAGAGAGGAGGGGTTTAAAGTTTAAACCCCTTCTCACTAGAGTTGGGCCACAGAAGGAGGAAAGAAGGAAGGAAAGAGAGAGAGTAGAGAGAAGGAAAGAGGGAAAGAGGGAAAGAAAGAGAAGGAAAGAAGGAGAAGGAAAGGATGGAAAGAAAGAGAGAGAAGGGAAGAAGGAGGGAAACAGGGAAAGGAGGAAAAAAGAGAAGAGAAGAAGGCGGGAAAGAGGAAAAGGAGAGAAGAAAAGGAGGGAATGAAAGAAATTTGGCGGCAATTCGGCCCCATTATATCCTGTGGGCCATTGAAGTCAATGGTGAAAACATATGGTATATTCTGAGGGCTGGAGGGGAGGGGGTTTGAGGGAGAGGCTCCAAACTCGCAGGGTAGCTGGTGGAGCCTCTCCCCAAGATACCTACCAAGTTTCAAGAACATTGGACCAGGGAGTCCAATTCTATGGGCCTCCAAACAGGTTGCTCCCATCCCCTCCATTGTTCTCTATGGTGGGGAAAAAGTTACTTTCCCCCCCCACGGTGCTGTTAGTAGCTCTGGGTGGGGGGAAGAGGTTTGAGGGAGAGGCTCCAAATTTTCAGGGTAGCTTCAGGAGCCTCTCCCCACATACACCCCCACGTCTCAAAGCAATTGGACACCCAAACAGGTTACCCCCATTACCTCCATTGTTTCCAATGGGGAAACCCAGCCAGCAGCGCTTAAGGCAGGCAAGCAGGCAGCCACCCAGCGGTCAGACTCTCCCAGAGAATCTCGGGGAAAGTGAACTGTCTTGGGAGGTGCTTGTTTGCCAGGAGAACAAGTGGCACACTCCAGAACAAGCGGCACTGTGGCACTGTGGCAGTGCAAGCATGCCACAGTGCCACACAGAAACCCCAAAAGACCAAAAGGAACATGTATAAACTGTTGGTGCAACCTCATTGGACCACTCACACCACACACACCTCAAAAACAATATTTATAGCACTGGGAAAAATGCAGAAAAGGGCATAAAAAAATTATGTAAGCCACCCTGAGCCTGCTTCAGTGGGGAGGGCGGGGTATAAATTAGGTAAATAAATAAATAAAGTAATAAGGTTCGAACATAAGAGAGAAGCCCATGTTGGATCAGGCCAGTGGCCCACCCAGTCCAACACTCTTCTGTGTCACACACTGGCCAAAAATACCAGGTGCCCTCAGGAGGTCCACCAGTGGAGGGGCCAGGACACCAGAAGCTCTCCCACTGTTGACCCCCCCCAAGCACCAAGAATACGGAGCATCCCTCGCCCCAGACAGAATGGTCTGTCTATACCTTGAGGCTAAGAGCCACTGCTGGACCTCTGCAGGTGCCAAGGCCCCCTGCTGTGAAATAATTGCTTATTTTCCCCTTAAAATGTTCAAATTTCACCCCACAGTAAAGCGGAGAGTGTCATAGTAGACAACTCACTGAAAATGTCAAGACAGTGTGCGACTGCAATAAAAAAGGCCAGTGCTATGCTGGGGATTATTAGGAAGGGAATTGAAAACAGATCAGCCAGTATCATCATGCCCCTGTATAAATCATTGGTGCGGCCTCATTTGGAATACTGTGTACAGTTCTGGTCACCACACCTCAAAAAGGATATTATAGCTTTGGAAAAAGTGCAGAGAAGGGCAACTAGAATGATAAAAGGGCTGGAACACCTTCCCTATGAAGAAAGGTTAAAACGCTTGGGGCTCTTTAGCTTGGAGAAGTGACAGCTGAGGGGTGACATGATCGAGGTTTACAAGATTTTGAATGGGATAGAGTAGGCTGAGAAAGAGGTACTTTTCTCCCTTTCTCACAATACAAGAACTCGTGGGCACTCTATGAAATTGCTGAGCGGTCGGGTTAGAACAGATAAAAGGAAGTCCTTCTTCACTCAAAGAGTGATTAACACTTGGGAATTCACTGCCACAGGAGATGGTGGAGGCTACAAGTATGGACGGCTTCAAGAAGGGATTAGATAAACATATGGAACAGAGGTCCATCAGTGACTATTAGCCACAAGGTATAGATAGGGACTCTGGGGCAGGTGATGCACTCTATTCTTGGTGCTTGCAGTGGGGGGCAACCGTGTGTGGGGGCTTCTGGTGTCCTGGCCCCACTGCCGGACCTCCTGATGGCCCCTGGTATTTTTGGCCTCTGTGTGAGACAGAGTGTTGGACTGGATGGGCCATTGGCCTGATCCAACATTGGCTTCTCTCTTATGTTCGAACCTTATTACTTTATTTATTGATTGACCTAATTTATACTTCACCTTCCCCACTGAAGCGGGGTCAGGGTGGCTTACATAATTTTTTTTTAGACAGTTAAAAACAACAGATATAAATATAAACTTAAAACACATCATAAAGTTCTAGTAATCGGTTTGGTGGTGATGGCGAGACATCGGCAGCATCAGACATAAAAAGAACGGTCAGCAATTGGTTTTAGGAGTGACATCTCAGTCTCAACCATACCAGTGAAGCTCAAGGGCTGTCGATGATGGCATTGGGCACAGGGTCTTAGTTTGTAACGTGCGGCAGGCCTGGTGGAAGAGTTCTGTCTTGCAGGCCCCGTGGAATTGTAAAAAGTCCTGCAGGACCCTAGAATCTTCTGGGAGCTCGTTCCACCAGCATGGAGCCACCACTGAGAAGGCCCTGGTCCTAGTCGAAGCCAGCCTGGCATCTCTGGGACCTGGGACAGCCAGCTGGTTTTGGGACCCTGATCGCAGTGCTCTCTGAGGAACATGTGGGGAAAGGCGGTCCCTCAGGTATGTAGGCCCCTGACTATAAAGGGCTTTAAAGATAAGGACCAGCACCTTGAAGTTAATTTGGTATGCTATAGGCAGCCGGTGCAGTGCTTTTAGTGCATCCTGAATGCGCTCCCCCATGGGGAGGCCCAACAACAGCCTGGCCGTCGCATTCTGCACGATCTGAAGCTTCCAGATTTGGGACAAGGGCAGCCCCATGTAGAGAGCATTACAGTAGTCCAGCCTCGAGGTGACCATCGTGTGGATCACTGTTGCCAAGTCATTGCGTTTGAGGAAGGGAACCAGCTGCCTGATCAGCCGAAGATGATAAAAGGCCAACTTCGCAGTGGCTGCTACCTGGGCCTCCATTGTTAAAGAGGCATCCAGGAGCACTCTCAAACTCCTAACCTCCGACGCTGGCATCATCAGTGCCTCGTCGAGGATCGGGAGTGGGATCCCTATCCCCAGACCATCTCTACTCTGGTACAGGAGCTCCGTCTTTATTGGATTCAATTTCAACAGTCTGCCTCAGGAGGTGGTGGGTGCTCCTTCCCTGGACATTTTCAAGTGGAGGCTGGACGACCATCTTTCGGGTATGTTGTAGGTATGTAAGGCTGTCTTTCAGCTATGCTCCTGCAGAGTGCAGAGGGTTGGACTAGATGACTGCAAGGTCCCTTCCAACTCTAACATTCTATGATTCTAAGATTCAGTAGGCCCAGCCTTAGCCAGCAAGCCACAGCCTGCAACACCAGGTCCAGATCTTCCAGACCAGAGTCAGACTGGCCGCCCAACAGCAGATAGAGCTGGGTGTCATCCACATACTGGTGACATCCCAGCCCATGCCTCTGGGCAATCTGGGCAAGGGGGCGCATGTAGATGTTAAATAGCATTGGGGAAAGTACCACCCCTTGGGGCACTCTGCAAACTAGTGGATGCCTTTGGGACAGCTGTTCCCCTAATGCCACCCTTTGTCCCTGACCCTGGAGGAACGAGGAGGGCCACTGCAAGACAGACCCCTTAATCCCAGACTCGGTGAGGTGGTGGATCAGTAGTTGATGGTCGACCATGTTGAATGCCGCTGACAGGTCCAACAACAGCAACCCTGCTGAACTGCCCCAATCCAGATGCCTCCGAAGGTTGTCTGTGACGGCAACCAGTGCTGTCTCCATCCCATGGATTGTTTGGTGATGGATTATTTGAGGATGCAAACATCTGCTATACTCTCACCAAAGTACCAAGGGACAATTTGCCCACACTAATGGTACAAACTCCTCCTCTCTCTGTTAACAGCAAATCAGTGCACATCAAGGATAATTTTTTTGGGGGGAAATTCTGCACATCGCAGGCCCAACAGAAAAAGGTCTTCCAAGCATTGTGTTGGAGAGTGTGGCAGAGAATTATGGATTGTTGCTGTCTAACGTTTGTGGCCAGGGCTACGATAATGTCGCCAATGGAGCGCAAGCCATTGTTCCAGATTAAAAAAAACACACACATCAGGTGTCCTTTGTGCCTTGCTCTTCCCACAACTGGACACTCATGTTTGTGCATGCTGCAGATACTTCAGACCAAACAAAGGCCAGATGTCAATAGCATTCCAAATCAGATCACAGAAGCCAGGTTTTCTTCTCTCTGGGTTTATACAAAGAAATAAGAGCTAACCAAGGAAGCAAAATTGCATATATTTCCCTTTACCAAACTAAGCAAGTTGTAATGGGAAAAGGGAGTGCTTCAAGAAGGAAAGGGAGAACTGAATGGGAGGGGCCAAATAGGAGGGGTATGGTTAGGGGAGAAAGAAGAAGAAGAGATTGGATTTACACCCCGCCCTTCACTCGGAGAGTCTGAGTGGCTTACAAACTCCTTTCTCTTTCCCCTCCCCACAACAGACACCCTGTGAGGTAGGTGGGGCTGACAGAAACTGCTCTTTTTCAAGGACAGCTCTTGTCAGAACTATGGCTTGCCCAAGGTCATCCAGCAGCTGCAAGTGGGGGACTGGAGGATCAAACCCAGTTCTCCCAGATTAGAGTCGACGCACTTAACCACTACACCAAGGGGGCTCTAAGCCCTCAGAGCTCAGTAGAAGAGCCTCTGTTTAGCATGAGGGTTCAGTCCCCGGCATCTCCAGTTGAAAGGATTGGGTAGTAGGTGACGAGAAAGACCCCGGAGAGCTGCTGCTGCCAGTCTGAGTAGAAAAGACTGACCTTGATGGGCAAAGGGTCTGCTCTGTGGAGCACAGCTTCATGTGTGTAAAGGTTGGAGCTGTGCCTCAGTGAGATAATGTCTGCTTGGCGTGCAGAAGGTCCCAGGTTCAATCCCTGGCGTCTCCAGTGGAAAGGGTCAAGTAGGAGGTGAGGGGAAAGACCTCCGCCTGAGACCTTGGAGGGCAGCTGCCAGTCGGGAAGGCAATGCTGACATTGACAAACTGATGGTCTGATTCAGCATAAGGCATGGTATCGGGGGTCTGGAGACGGAGCCCTACGAGGAAAGGCTGAGGGACTTCTTGGGAATGTTTAGTTTGGAGAAGAGGAGATTGGGGGGGGACGGGACATGATTGCTCTCTTTAAACATTTGAAAGGCTGTCATTTGGAGGAGGGCAAGGAGCCGTCCCAGTGGGCAGCAGAGGAGAGGACCCGAAGCAACGGGTTTAAATTACATGCAGGAAGGTATCGGCTGGATATCAGGAAAAGCTTTTTCAAGGTCAGAGTGGATGAAAGGTGGGATCAGCCGCCAAGGGAGGTGGTTGGCTCCCCTTCACTGGCAGCTTTCAAGAAGAGGCCAGACGAATATTTGTCAGGGATGCTTCAGGCGGGTCCTGCATTGGGTAGGGGGGTTGGACTAGATGGCCTCTATGGACCCAGTTCTATGATTCTATGATAATGTGTGGGATGTACCAAAGGGGAAAGGGGACCTGATTATACGGTGTCCCCCAGGGCCCAGTTCAATGTCCGGGGATCTGTACATGGAAGATGGTTCTCCATTCGTGACTCTCCTATTCCTCAGAAGCTGTCCATAACTAAGTATAGCTCATCCTGGAACTGAGGCTGGGATATTTTGTGCTCTGCCAATCCGTTATGGCGTAAATGCTACCTCTGCCTTCCCAGAATAAGGAACACGGCGAGAACTCTGTCCCGAATGGTCTTGGTTTTCACCCCGTACACAATGGGGTTCAGAGTGGGCGGTACCAGGAGGTAGAGTATGGCCACCATGATGTGAACGTGGTGGGGGACATTATGGCCAAAGCGGTGTGTGAGGAAAGTGAAGAGAGCAGGGATGTAGAAGGAGAGGATGACACAGATGTGCGAGGCGCAGGTGCCGAAGGCCTTCAGACGGGCCTCGTTGGATGGCAGCTTCAGCACGGCCCTGAGGATCAAGGCGTAGGATGCAGCAATGATGGAAACATCGAACCCCACCACGACGAAAGCCACAAAGAGGCCATACACGGTGTTGGCTCGGACGTTCCCGCAAACCAGCTTCACCACTGCCATGTGCTCACAGTACGCGTGGGCGATGGAATGGCGGTGGCAGTAAGGGAGCCTGCTGGCCAGGAAGGAGAAGGGGCTGATCAGGACCACTCCGCGCAGCAGGATGAGGCCGCCCAGCTTCCCTATCACGGACAAGGAGAGGACGGCCGAGTGCCGGAGCGGGAAGCAGATGGCGACGTAGCGGTCCAGCGCCATGGCCATCAACACACCAGACTCGACGGAGGAGAAAGCGTGGATGAAAAACATCTGGGCCAGGCAGGCGTGGAAGCCGATGGCTCTGGAGCCCAGCCAGAAAACAGAGAGCATTTTGGGCACGGTGGAGGTGGAAAGGACCAGGTCGGTGGTGGCCAGCATGGCCAGGAAGAGGTACATGGGCTGGTGGAGGCTGGGCTCCGTCTTGATGATGTAGAGAACGGTGCTGTTTCCCAGGGCTGCAGCGAGGTACATGAGGCACAAGGGGATGGCGATCCAGCCCTGCACCCCCTCTAACCCGGGGATGCCAACCAGGAGGAAGAAGGCCGGGTGGGAAGGGGTCCAGGAGGCATTCAGAGGAGACATGGCAGGCTGCTTGCTTTAGCCCTTGAAGAAAAAGGAGAAGAGATTGGGTTTATACCCCGTCCTTCACTACCTGAAGGAGTCTCAGAGCAGCTTACAATCTCCTTCCCCTTCCCCGCAACAGAAACCCTGTGAGCAGTGTTCCCTCTAAGCTGAGAAAGTGTGAGAGCTAGCTCATACTCCTTTAGCCTCTGGCTCACACATTTTTGTTTTAGCTCAGGAACAATGGCTCCAGAGCAAACTAATTTATACAGTAGCCAAATTGGTTGCTCACAAGACTCCACAGAGGGAAGAAGAAGAAGAAGAAGAAGAAGAGGAGGAGGAGGAGGAGGAGGAGGAGGAGGAGGAGGAGGAGGAGATTGAATTTATACCCCGCCGTTCACTACCCAGTGGCGTCTCAGAGCGGCTTACAAACTCCTTCCCCTTCCCCTCCACACAAGAAGAAGAAGAAGAAGAAGAAGAAGAAGTGGGAGGGCTTCTAGTGTCCTGGCCCCACTGCTGGACCTCCTGATGGCATGTGGTATTTTTGGCCGCTGTGTGACAGAATGTTTGACTAGATGGGCCTGATTCAACATTGGCTTCTCTTATTTTCTTATGTTCTTAAGAAGAAGAAGAAGAGATTGGATTTATACCCCGCCCTTCACTTGGAGTTGTCAGAGAGCTGCCATTATCTCCTTTGTTGCCAATGTATACTGTCTATTTTGTTCTATGTAGTGCTTCCAGCTTTGACGCTTGTGCATAGCTTCGCCAGCTGTAACTGTGGGAGACTGCTTTTCGCTGCCTGTTATCAGGACGGCCTTGGCAAAAGGCCTGGGATTGTTTCTCAACTCAAGGGAATTTTCCAGTCCTTATGACTAGGTGATGAAAGGGGGGGCAGTTCTCCCGGCCATTAAGTAATCCTCCCGCCGGGAGTTTTCCCGCCCCCGCGCTAAGATTTCATTTGCTAGCTTGGCTTTTGCATCACTACTATAACTGCAGCTAGTCTGTTCTATACCGGCATTCCTGAAAATAGTATTGTTACTGTGGGCAACATTCCTATATTTCCAATAAAGCATATCGCTACCAGATGAGTGCTTGGATCTACTTGCTATTGAGCCTGACAGGAGTCTCAGAGCGGCTTACAAACTCCTTTCCCTTCCCCCTCCCCACAACAGACACCCTGTGAGGCAGGTGGGGCTGAGAGAGCTCTTGACAGAAACTGCTCTTTTTTCAAGAACAGCTCTTATCAGAACTACGGCTTGCCCAAGGTCATCCAGCCAGGCGCAAGTGGAGGAGTGGGGAATCAAACCGGTTCTCCCAGATTAGAGTCTGCGCACTTAACCACTACACTAAACTGAAGGCATTCCCTGTGAGGTAGGTGGGGCTGAGAGAACTCTCTCGAGAACTGCTCTTTCCAGAACAGCTCTTTCCAGGCAAGGCTAAGTGGGGCCGAGAGAGCTCTGACAGAAACTGCTCTTTTTCAAGAACAGCTGTGCCAGAACTATGGCTTGCCCAAGGTCATCCAGCAGGTGCAAGTGGAGGAGTGGGGAATCAAACCCGGTTCTCCCAGTAACCACTACACCAAACTGAAGGCATTCCCTGTGAGGTAGTTGGGGCTGAGAGAACTCTCTTGAGAACTGCTCTTTCCAGAACAGCTCTGAGAAAACAGTGACTGAGCCAAAGTCACACCAGTCGCTGTATGTAGAGAAGTGGGGAATCAAACCCGCTTCTCCCAGATTAGACTCTGCAGTCTTAACCACGACAACAAACTGGCTCTCGCCTCAAAAAAATGGTGAAACACTCATAAATGTTCCTCTCCATGGAAATCTTCTGTAAAAGGCAAAAGATTTGTGCAACCTGAAGAGAAACCAGATTATCAGGGAACCTTGAAAAGCATTGCATCTGGGAACCTAGAAAGGCAAGGCAGGCAAAGGTGGATTGGAAAGGGGCTGTGGCTCAGTGGTGGAGCCTCTGCTTGGCATGCAGAAGGCCCCAGGTTCAATCCCTGGCATCCCCAGTGGAAAGGGCCAGGCAGGAGGGGAGAGGAAAGAGCTCTGTGCCTGGGACCCTGGAGAGCATCTGTCAGTCTGAATAGACAGAATGAACACTGAGGGACCAAGGGTCTGATTCATGTGTTCTTGTTAAGGGGAAGAAAGGGCTGTGGCTCAGTGGGAGAGCCTGTGCTTGGCATGCAGAAGGTCCCGGGTTCAATCCCTGGCACCCCCAGTTAAAAGGATCAGGTAATATGTGATGTGAAAGACCCTGGCCTCAGACCCTGGAGAAATGCAGCCAGTCCGAATGGACAGTACTGACTTTGACGGACTGAGGGCCCTGGTTCCTTAGAAGGCAGTTTGATGCTGTGTCCGGTTGTCTTCCCAGAGCAAGGCTCTGGTACCGTTTCCAAACAGAGGGGTCGGCCTTACTCTGAGAGAAAAGAAGGAAGGGCGTATTTCCCAGAATCACTTTCACTATATTATGTTCTACTCCAGGGCAAGACAGCTGAGAGTGCGGGGAGAGGGGAGTCCCGGTCAAACAGGGTGGGTAGACCTGGGCAAGCCATGCGATTTCTTTCTCCCAGGTGTTTCATTTGGATCATCCAGATGGGGCGGGGCATGGGAATCTTTGTCCGGGGACAGGCGCTGGCTCTTCATCGAAGGGAGGGTGGTTCCGCTCAAATCTCTCACAGAGTACAACCCTGAAGGCGTTTTCTTACGTGTAAACCCAATAGAACGCCCCTGCACGGGACCCCGCTCTGAAGCTCATGCAATGTACAGACCTCCACACTTACCAAACATATCTGACTGGCAGCGACTCTCCAGAGGGTCCCAGTTGAGAAAGAAGAAGAGGAAGAGGAAGAGGAAGAGGAAGAAGAAGAAGAAGAAGAAGAAGAAGAAGAAGAAGAAGAAGAAGAAGAAGAAGAAGAAGAGATTGGATTTATACCCCACCCTTCACTACCCAAAGGAGTCTCAGAGCAGCTTACAAACTCCTTTCCCTTCCCCTCCCCACAACAGACACCCTGTAAGGGAGGTGGGGCTGAGAGAGCTCTTTCAAGGACTGCTCTTGAGAGAACAGCTCTGACAGAACTATGGCTTGCCCAAGGTCATCCAGCAGCTGCAAGTGGAGGAGTGGGGAATCAAATCCGGTTCTCCCAGATCCAAAAGGTTCTTCTCCACACCTGCGGTCTCCCTCTTAGCGTGGCCTGAAGCAGGGACCTTCTGCAGGCAGAACAGGTGCTACAGCCCCTTCCCTCACTGTGGTTTGGCCTTTGAGGGGGGGGAGCTGTGGTATTGCCCTTTCCTACAGTCAAAGGCATCCCTGTCCCTCCCCCAAGCCGCCGAGCAGCTACAGCGCAAAATGGTAACCCCGCAAAATGCAGTCCGCCTTACCTCGGTTCCCCCCATCCCCTCTGCACGAAGCATTGCCGGAGTGCCAAAGCGGATGTCTTCCTCTCTCTTTCCGTGTGACTCCCCCACACGGATGCACCAGAGCATTTATGCGCTCCTGTGGGTCCCTTGGAAGGAAAGACCCCTGGCACACCTGGGAGCTCCACCTGCAGGAATACTTCTGCAGTGCTGGTTGTGTTTATCACAGCTGGTGCCCTTGGGAAGCTCCGGGCAGTCCAAAACAGTCAAAGAATAACCAGTCTGTGTTTGTTTCTCCCAATGGGCAGGCAAGATCTGGGGGCTGCCAGCAGCCTTTGAGACCTGAGTGACCTGAGACCCAGGGGACGGATGTCCAAGCAAACCAGCAGTACTCTGTGTCACTCAGTGGTCCAAACCCAGGTGCCATCAGGAGGTCCACCAATGGGGCCAGAACTCCAGAAGCCTTCCCACTCTTGCACCCCAAGCACCAAGAAGGCAGAGCATCACTGCCCCAACGTCAGGTAGCCTGTCATGGATCTGGAATGTAAGGGAGTATTTCCTCCTCTGAAGTTCTCATCTGTTCTTTCCGCTGTACACCTGTTATCATATGTCTGACCTTGTGGAGTCTGAGCCTGCTAAGGCATTATGCTGGGAAATAGCGGCTTTTAAACTGTTTTTCTCTTTTGCCTGCTTGCTTCGCCCGTACACGTGAATTATAATCACTGGCTTCCCTTAGTCCAGGGGGTTGTTTGAATTCACTATAAGTCAGGGGCCTCCATATTCCCAGACCCTTCCTGACACGAGCTGTGTATTGCACCTTCAGTTATGGTTTACCAATAAACAGAACCTTCTTATGAAGTCCTGCGTTGTGTGATCTGACTGAGGGGCCTTTCACCCATCTGTACCTTGTGCCTAATAGCCCCTCGTGGACCTCTGCTCCAGATGTTTATTGATAAGAACATGAGAGAGGCCCTGTTGGATCAGGCCAATGGCCCCTCCGGTCCACATGGTGTCACACAGTGGCCAAAATCCAGGGGCCATCAGGAGGTCCACCAGCTGGGCCACAACTCCAGAAGCCCTCCCACTGTTCCCCCCCAAGCAGCAAGAATACAGAGCATCACTGCCCCAGACAAATGTTAATATGGTTAATGTGAGGCTTTGAAACCGTCAGAGACTCTTAGTTTCCATGTGCCTGTTTTTTTAAAAAATGTTCACCCCATGAGTGGGATAAAGCTTCATGAGTGGGGTTGGCTTGTGTTTTTAAATATCCACGCTGTGTTATTATACATCTATGTATCTTACTGTTATGCCATTAAAAGTATTTGACTTTGACCTTGAGTGAGGTTGGCTTCGGTCAGGTAGCCCTGTCATGTGTATGGTATGCAGAAGGAGTACTTTTATGTGCTTCTGTGAGAGCCAGTTTGGTGTGAGAGCCAGTTTGGTGTCGTGGTTAAGTGTGCGGACTCTGATCTGGGAGAACCGGGTTCGATTCCCCGCTCCTCCACTTGCACCTGCTGATGTGACCTTGGGTCAGTCACAAGCTCTGGCACAGCTGTTCTCTCAAGGACAGTTTCTGTCAGGAGTTCTCTCAGCCCCACCTGCCTCCCAGGGTGTCTGTTGTGGGGAGGGGAAGGGAAAGGAGTTTGTAAGCTGCTCTGAGACGCCTTTGGGCAGTGAAGGGCGGGGTATAAATCCAAACTCTTCTTCTTCTACTCCAGTCTCCCATCTTCTGAACTTTCACTATTCCTTATCTGGTCTCTGACCTTGCCTCTCCAGCTGCTGGAGTCTTGGCTGGGAACCCAAACAGTTTCTCGGTTATTTTGCTAGCTTGCCGCTGCTTTTGCCCGCACGCACGAACTTTAATCATTGGCTTTTGCTGTATGGGGGGGGATGCTTGAATGTAGGATATCTTAGCAGGTGCTACTGTATGAGGCCATTACAGACACAAGCTGTACACGTGTCGTTAGTTCTGATTCTCCATTTTGCAGCCCAGCACGTGGGTTCCACTGGGGCTCTGCTTACCAATTCTGACCAGTGGGGCAATTCTGCCAGTTTGTCCTTCAAGAGGCCGATGAATTGAAACCCTCCCCAGGCAGCTCACAGCAGAGGCCTTTTGGTGAAGCTCAAGACTGGGGTAGACACTGGGGAGGTGGCCACGGCTCAGTGGCAGGGCCTCTGCTTGGCATGCAGAAGGTCCCAGGCTCAATCTTCAGCATCTCCAGTTTAAAAAAGACCAGGCAGCAGGTAATGTGAAGGACTTCCACCTGAGGGCCACTGCCAGTCAGAGCAGACAGTTCTGACCTTGATAGACCGAGGCTCTAATTCCATTTAAGGCAGCTTTTAATGTTCAAAATAAGCATCCCTTTTAGGGGAGGGGACAGAGGTCATGGTTCAATGGTAGCACATCTGCTTGGCATGCAAAAGGCCCCAGTCCAGTCCCCAGCATCTCCAGCTAAAAGGACCAGGCAAAAGGTGATGTGAAAGACCTCCACCTGAGGCTCTGGAGAGCCATTGGTGGTCTGAGTGCACAATACTGACTTTGATGGACCAAGGCTTTGATGCAGCTGCTGGATGACCGTGGGCAAGCCATAGTTCTTTCTGAGATGTCCTTGAAAGAACAGTTCTTGAAAGAGCTCTCCCAGCCTCACCGACCTCACAGGGTGTCTGTTGTGGGGAGGGGAAGGGGAAGGAGTTTGTAAGCTGTTCTGAGATTCCGAGTGAAGGGTGGGGTATAAATCCAGTCTCCTCCTCCTCCTCCTCCTCTTCTTCGTCATCTTCTTCTTTTATACTGACTTTGGTGGACCAAGGGGAGTCTGATTCAGTGGAAGGCACCTCTGTATGTCCGCATGTTCCTTGGGGCCGTTGTTTCTCATCTGGAGCAGCCAGGGGGATGGGGCATTGCCCAAACTGTTTCAGCTGATTTGCCAGCTGATTTTGTAGTCTTTGGCAGCCTGGTCCTTCTACCCTGGTGCATAACGGGGACTAGTTGGTTGCCACCAAGGGGCCAAGGCCCAGTGTTCCCTGTAAGCTCCACAGTGTTGTGAGCAGAAATTCTACCTTGTGAGTGAACCCCCTCCCCCCACAGTAGGATTAAAATTGTAAAAAAATCTCAGAATAAATTCTTTTAAATTATATTTAAACTATATTTTGAGAATAATTTAAACATTATAAGAAAAAACAGGATCGAGTCAAATTTCACCCACCCCTTTCTACTATATTGGTAGACCTACCCTTGGGGTGTCACCTTGTGCTGAGCCTTAGAAAACATACCAGCACTTAGGGGTGAAAAAAATTCTTGCAGTCTACTTTCTTGTTTTTTTAAAAAATGAAATAGGACAATCAACATTGCAGGTCCTGACAGAGGAGGAACAATCACTGTCAGAATCCTGCCTCACCTAATAAACAGGAAGTTGTTTAAATGTTATCAACCTGCCCAAACTACTTATTTATTCAAATATTTATATCCCACTTTTCCTTGTGACTCAAGGCAGCTTACAAATTATACTGAAAAGCACAATAGGGTCATGTAAAAAAACCCAAAACATTTTCCCCAGTTCCATTGTAGCCTATGGGGACCATTATAGTCAAACGGCTCCATAGGCTATAATGGAGAATTGATCTGAAGGTATCAGGGGCTCTGTCCGGAGGCACTGTTTCTTTGAGGTAGAGGCACCAAATTTGTAGCACAGCTGCTGGTGCCTCTCCTCAAAAATCCCCCCAAGTTTCAAAAAGATTGAACCAGGGAGTCCAGTTCTATGGGCCCCAGAAGGAGGTGCCCATGCCATGCAGTTGTGGATAAGTTTACATCGGGACAAGAATAAAAGAACATGAAAGACGCTGCAGACTGGGCCAACCTGAAAAATCAGCAGTGGCGGAACATAGCCTAACCCAAACAGGACACAGCATTTTGTTCCAAAACACTGAAAGGCTGGACAACGCTTCCAATGACCATGTCAGATTACACAGGGAAGCCATTGAAATTCATAAACATAAACACAATTTCAACAGGAAAGAAGAGAGTTTAAAAATAAACAGGGCATGGTTTCCTGTCCTGAAAAAACACAAAATACCTTACATCTGACAATAGCACTACGGATAAGATTAGAATTTCACTCCACATACAAAAGAACCTCCTCAGGAAACAGGAAACCTCCTCAGGAAACAATCCATAGACAAAAGAACCTGCTCAGGAAAGCTCCTCCATTAGCACGTTCATAGCCTGAAGAACTCCTACAAGATAATGACTCAGCCCTACCCCACCTTCCTGGGTAGATATAAATTACCGGCCTACCATTTTTCTTCTCGCCTTGACACAGAGAGTCCTCCATCTTTCTGTGTTATACCTCTGAGGATGCCAGTCACAACTACTGGTGAGACGTCAGGTCCTCCAATGCCAAGACCACAGCCACAGAGCCCGGAAAATCTACAGCAACTAAGTCATTTAAGTTGTAAGTTAGTTATTAGAACAGTGTTAATGTTTGTAATTTTTGTATATATATATTTAAAAATGTATTTTTTAAACTCACCCATTCTGGGCAGGTGTATGGACAACACAATATTTTAAAGTCTGAAATGTAGTGTGTCTAAGGAGCACAGTACAAAAGTATACACTGAATTGTTAAAAACAACCACGGCCTCAACCAGCCACATGTCCAGTTTGGAAGGTTTTGCAACAGTGATCAGGCCTGTCAGGACTTTAGGTAAAGTTTGGCACTTAGCAACTCCAGGGGGGAGCAACTCCCAGGGGAGGCAGGCCCTGAAGTCCCAGGGAGGGTTCCCGGGAATAGATAAAGGCTCTTGCACTCTTGGAATCATCACAACCATATGTCCGTGTGCAGAGATCGGCAGGTGGAGGCCTCTTCCTTTCAGAACTGGAGGTTGACTCACAAGGCACTCCAGAAAGACCTCCTGAACGGATTTGATCTGGGTCCTCCTCCGACTGGAGGGGAAGTCAGTGAGTTCCGCTGGCTTTACAACCCACTAGCCTGGTACCTGTGCTTCATTACGGTATTTAAGTTCCATAAATCCAGTTATAATACCAATGATGTGAAATCTGAAATGTAACATTTGTTGTAGGAATTCTAATGGAGAAGATTGTAATGTAAAAAATGAAGTGAGACGCACATATTGTTTTTTTCTTTACTGAAGGACCTCTCTGTAGACCCCACTGTTTTGCTCATATGGAGACTGTGTTGTTCTGAGCACCTCAGGGTGATCTCGCTGGTACTTGGCCTGCATAGCTCAGTGCCTTGCAGGAGTACGATGTGCAAATGTCTTTGCCGCACTCTTAAGTTGCCTCCTCCTCATAGCGTTGGTGTGTCTGGCTCAATGTTTGCCAGGAACTTTCTTGAAGGCAGTAAGAGGTGAGAGGTGTGAGGGGGAGTTGGTGTGAGGGAGGGGTGATGTGGTGGACATTTCTTCAGGTTCATGAGGGAGGCATGCATCCGAATGGCTCCTAGAAAGGTCCTTTCTATCAATATCACCCCATGAACATTCATTAACTCAATCGCCATGCTGGCTTTTTTGAAAAATGTCTGTTCAGGAGTCTTGAATCACTGATTTCTGTAACTGTCCTCAACTGTCTGCAGTCTCTTCTAACTGTGTTTTCAGGACATTGAGATCCACAGCTGAGCAATCAGGGGGAGGTGGGTGCAAACAAGCAGGTTTTACCCCAGAACTCTGAGCTACACGGTTGACCAATCAGAACGGGGGGTGGGGGGGCAAGGAGGCAGCAGCCTGCCAGGCACATGGGAGACAATTGGGGGACACATTTTGCCCCTTTTTTACCCCCTTAGGGATCATGTTTCTCAGAAATCTCTTTGTAGTGGGGGTTGACATCCTGGTAGGAATGCACTCCCCTTATTTTGGCTTTCTTGGTGCAGGGGTTTGGCCTGGGCATTGAATTTTGTCTTAATGTGTCCAGATTCACAGGTACGGATATGCACGTCTAGGCTGCAGATTTAGCACAGATGATTTCACTCTGGGAGGCACCGGGTATTGGCAGAGTGGCTACGGGGACACTGTGCTAACTAACAGGAAAGAAAGCTTTATTTACGAACTACCAAGCTGGATAGGAAAGAGGAGAGGGAAGCCTGGCTGCTTTATTTGTGGGGAGAGAGAGTTCTGGACTGTTGTGGAAGAAAAGCCTCAGAGCAGCATGCTGCAGACAGAGAAGGAGAAGCCCCTTCAGAAGGAAGGTCCTCCTCCTACCGTCCCTTCTAGTTAGCTCTTGCGGCCCGCTTGAGGATCTTCTTTGTATGGGAGGAGACATTGCTCTCTATCCCAACACCCAAGACTGTTTTGCAGTCGATGACAAGAAGCCCAGGATCAGCCCTGGGCCACACTTGAAGCTCTGCTTACTGGCAGCAGAACCAGATGTTAATAAAAGGGCCCAGCAGTGCCCCCGACATCTGAAACAAAAACAGCAAGATGCAATCTTCTGCTGTGTGGCTGCCCCCCCCCTTTCCAATCACTGCATGCCAGTGACTGGGAGACCCACAATGCAAAGACATGCATTCCTTTGTGGTCCTCCTCGTGAGGAAGATTTCTTCCCTGAGTGGCCTTGGGCAAATCGCTTGACCTGTCCTCACAGGAGTGCCCTCGCCCGAAAAAGAAGATGCTTTCTACAGCCTTTGGTATTGTTGTGTATGCAGACAACATCGTGCCATCAACGAAGAACCAGAGCTTGAGTACCTGAGAACAATGGGACTGAGGTTCCTGGCTCCCGCATAGGGGGACCAATGGGAACGGCGGCGGGAATTCAAACCCGCCAATGGTACCTGGGGGCGGCCCCTCCCCAATTGTATATAGTTGGCCTCCGGGCCAGTTATCAGCTCTCTCGTGTTGTATAATAGCGAACCATGCTGATCACTACATCGCTGTCTGTGGTTTCTTTATGCGTCTAACCCACTATACAACAATGGCGACGAGGATGGGATCCTGTTGAGCGCTCCAGCCGGGCTGTCGGACAACGCTACCGAAGACTCGCTCCACCACTCCACGGGCATCCTCCATGAGCGCCTCCGAGGGTGAATCCAGAGCCGCGTCGTTGCCGCCGACTAGCACAATGGCCATCGCTCCAGGATCCGGGCTGATACCGCCGTTCGACGCTTCCCAGCCCCGACGATGGGGAGCCTGGGTCACGGGTTTGCGGCAAGCCTTCGTGTTCTACCAGATCACGGACGAAGACCGTAAGAGAGGACTGCTGCTCTGCTCTTGCGGCCCCGTGATCGTGGATCTGGCCCAATACCTTCTCTCTCCCAAGAAGGTGGAGGAGTGCACGGTCGACGAGATTGTGAAGGCCGTGCAGAACTACTACTCCCCAAAGCCGTCGGAGATGACCTGCCACGTGGTTTTCCAGCATAGGAGCCAGCAGGGCAAAGAAACCGCCGCGGAGTTCCTCGGAGAGCTCCGCCGCCTGGCGGCCGACTGCGCTTTCGGAGAGCACTTGGAGATGGCTCTCCGCGACCGTTTCGTCGCTGACCTCAGGGAGGAGAAACTCCAGCGCCGAATAATGGAGGGCGAGAAGGTGACCATCACCTCAGCGTTAGCCACCGCCACTGCATGGGAGAGGTCACACCCGACCACCACCACCGCGACGCATCGTGTGGCCTCCCCCGGAAACAGCGACATCGACGACCCCGAGGTACACCGCACACTAGCCCAGCATCGCCCGCCAGCACCGTCCGCTAGCTCCGCACGCAAGCAACCCGGCTCGGCGGCGCAGGAGTGTGCCAGCTGCGGAGGGCAGCATGAGAGGAGATCGTGCCGGTTCCGGGACGCCACATGTCGGGACTGCGGCCGCACGGGCCACATCGCAAGGGTTTGCCGGTCCAAGCCATCACGGGCAGCACAAAAACCGCCCCGCCGCAGGTCTGAGGCGCATTTCGAGGACTGCGCGGCCCCGGAGGCAGACCTATACCAATTGACCAACGCGCCGGCCGCCCGAACACAGGTACTGAAACTCCCCAGTCAGGCCTCTACCCCAAAAATATACGTACGGATCAAAGTAGAGGGGGCCCCCTTACAAATGGAACTCGATTCGGGCTCCGCCTGTTCCATCATTTCGGAGGCCACATTAAGACAGATTTGCCCAAAGGGGGCCCCCGCTTGCGGCCATCACCCGTGACGCTCATGGACTTTCAGAGAAACCAAGTGCCAGTGAAGGGGGTAGGGAGTTTCAGGGTGCAGTACCGGGGCTTCAAGGGTCACTTGGACTTGCTCGTAGTCGAGGGCGACCTAGTTAGCCTCCTGGGGAGGGCTTGGTTTGGACCCCTAGGAATCGCGATAGAGGGGGTCCAGCATTGCGCAACCCGCGACTTCCAGGAAGTGTGCCGCGAGTTCCCATCCGTTTTCGATGGGTCCCTGGGCCGATATACGGGCCCCCGGTTTCGCTACAACTCAACCCCACAGTGGCCCCTATCCGCATGCGTGCCAGGTCCGTTCCGTTTGCCTTAAAACCAAAAATAGACGCGGAACTGGACCGACTGGTGGCGCAAGGGGTTTTGGAGCCGGTCTCTCACGCAGTGTGGGAAACCCCGATCGTGACCCCCATTAAACCTAACGGGGATGTCCGCATCTGCGCGGACTATAAATGCACGATAAATCGGGCATTGCAGGACCATGCCTACCCGGTCCCGGTGGTGAGCCATGTTCTGGCCACTTTGGCAGGGGCCAAGATCTTCGGCAAACTAGATCTGGCCCAAGCGTACCAGCAGCTGCCTGTCGACGGGCCGACCGCAGAGGCCCAAACCATTGTAACGCACCGGGGGGCCTTCAGGGTCAATCGCCTGCAATTCGGGGTGAGCGTGGCACCCGGAATTTTCCAGCAACTGATGGACTCCCTCCTCAAAGGGATCCCCGGCGTCACACCATTCTTCGATGATGTGATGATCGCCGCCGCCACGCCCGACGAGTTCGCCTCCCGCCTCCGCATGGTCCTCAGCCGTTTCCGGGACGCTGGCCTCAAGGTCAAGCGCGAGAAGTGCCAGCTCGGGGTGTCATCCGTCGACTTCTTGGGCTTCACGGTGAACGCAGAGGGACTCCACCCGGCCCGGGACAAGGTGAAGGCCATCGTAGAAGCGCCGCCCCCGACCTCCAAAGCCGAGCTCCAGGCTTTTCTCGGACTCTTGAACTTTTACCACGCCTTTCTCCCCCACAAGGCGGCGGTAGCCGAGCCCCTCCACAGGTTGCTCGACAAAAAGGCACCCTGGGTCTGGGGCCCGCATCAGGCTGCTGCGTTCCGGGCCGTCAAGGCCCTGCTCATTTCGAACGCGGTCCTGGCACATTTCGACGAGACCCTGCCCGTGGTCTTGGCTTGCGATGCGTCTCCATATGGGGTGGGAGCCGTGCTGGCGCACCGTCTCCCGGACGGCCGGGAGGTCCCGGTCGCGTACTACTCGCGGACCCTGTCTGCGGCCGAGCGGAACTACGCCCAGATAGACCGCGAGGGACTGGCAGTCGTGGCCGGGGTGAAGAAGTTCCACGACTTCGTCTATGGCCGTCCCTTCACAGTCGTCACAGACCACCGGCCGCTGCTGGGCCTCTTCGCGGCGGACCGCCGGACACCACAGGTACTCTCCCCTCGGGTCTTGCGGTGGTCCATCTTCTTGGCGGGCTACAACTATACGCTCCAGCACCGGCCAGGCAAGGCAATGGGACATGCAGACGCGCTGAGCCGCCTCCCCCTGCCAGACGAAGGGGTGGACCCGGCCCCAGCTCATCATGTCCTCCAGTTGGAGGGTCTTCCGGACGCCCCCCTCCAGGCCACGGACATCGCCCGCCGCTCAGCCCGTGACCCCATCATATCCCGGGTTCTCGGCTGGGTGGTGAGGGGGTGGCCTCCGGCCTCGGCGGGCCCTGAGTTCAGCGCATTCACAACGCGGCGCGAGGAACTATCGGCACACAAGGGCTGCCTGCTGTGGGGGGACCGGGTCGTAGTCCCCAGCGCACTCCAACAACAGGTCCTGCAGGCTCTGCACGAGGCACACCCAGGCATCGTGCGGATGAAAGCCCTCGCCCGGAGCTACGTCTGGTGGCCAGGCATCGATGGGGAAATAGAGGCCTGGGTGAAGCGTTGCCAGATCTGCCAGGAAGTCCGGCCAAGCCCACCAAGTGCACCCACCCAGGCATGGGAATCAACAAGGACCCCGTGGTCCCGGCTCCACATCGACTTCGCCGGGCCCTTCCACGGGTTAACATTCCTGGTCACCGTGGACGCGTACTCCAAGTGGCTGGAGGTGAGTCCAGTCTCCTCCACCTCCGCGAGCGCCACCATCCGAGCCCTCCGGAAGATATTTGCCACGCATGGCTTGCCGGACACCATCGTCTCCGACAACGGCCCGGCGTTCACATCCGAGGAATTCCAGCGGTTCCTGCGGGACAACTTGATCCGGCATATAAGGTCAGCGCCCTTCCACCCTGCCACGAACGGCCAAGCGGAACGCATGGTCCGCACGGCTAAGGAAGCTTTAAGCCGCCTGACCGAGGGAGACTGGGAGTCACGCATAGCCCGGTTCTTGCTGGCGAACCGGACAACACCCAACCCGGTCAGTGGCCACTGCCCCGCGGAGCTTCTCATGGGCCGGCGACCCGCCATCCTCCTGGACCGCCTGCACCCCGACAGGGCTCCAACAGGACGGAACTGGGTCGAGGACCGGGA
Organism: Gekko gecko; assembly: GCA_029375565.1. Taxonomy (NCBI): domain Eukaryota; kingdom Metazoa; phylum Chordata; class Lepidosauria; order Squamata; family Gekkonidae; genus Gekko; species Gekko gecko. The sequence goes on from JAPDNY010000004.1 coordinate 8,194,469, forward strand.
GGCACCACGGGGCTTCTTCCCAGAGGACCCGGTGTTCGCAAGGAACTACGGCCGAGGCCCGGAGTGGATAGCAGGAACAGTAATCCGCCCCACCGGCCCGGTCTCTTATGAGGTGTCGACAAATGACGGGCAGGTCCTGCGGCGCCACGTGGACCAGCTGAGGCGGCGCCTACTTCCAACGGTAGGAGACCGGGGTAACCAAGGGGAGGTGGAGCAGGCCCCACGAGAAGCTGAGGGAGAGCCCGAGGTGGAACGAGACCGAAGAGAGGCGGACCCCAGCGACGGGCAGCTCAGTATGCCCGGGCCCTCATCAGCCGAGGGCCAGACGGCGCACCCTTCCCCAGCCGAAGGAGGGGAGGGGGCAGGCCCCGCCACACCACCAAGACTTGGCTGCGGAGAAACCCCAACGCCTGCACCACGACGGTCCACCAGGGAACGCAGAGCCCCCGCATACCTGAAGGACTATGTCACCTAGACAGGATCGGGACTATGGGGGGAGGGGTGTTGTGTATGCAGACAACATCGTGCCATCAACGAAGAACCAGAGCTTGAGTACCTGAGAACAATGGGACTGAGGTTCCTGGCTCCCGCATAGGGGGACCAATGGGAACGGCGGCGGGAATTCAAACCCGCCAATGGTACCTGGGGGCGGCCCCTCCCCAATTGTATATAGTTGGCCTCCGGGCCAGTTATCAGCTCTCTCGTGTTGTATAATAGCGAACCATGCTGATCACTACATCGCTGTCTGTGGTTTCTTTATGCGTCTAACCCACTATACAACAGGTATGCTGCGAGAAGGGCTGGGCTGTGGCTCAGTGGCAGAGCATCTCCTTGGCACACAGAAGGTCCCAGTTCCAAGGTCTGGCAGTGGGTGACGTGAAAGACCTCAGCCTGAGACCCCGGACAACAACGGCCAGTCTGAGCAGGCAAGACTGATCTCGAGGGACCAAGGGGGTCTGATGCACTTTGTGGCAGCTTCATGCGTCCACATGTCTGTCTCCACGTCTCTCCCTTTGCCACTTGGGGGTCAGCCTTGGCAACGGCTTCCTTCCACTGTCCCCAAGAAGAGAGTCCCTTCCGGGAGCTGGGCAACCAGATTCCACCTTCTTTCAATGAGAAAATGCTGCAGGAGTTCTTTGTGATGTGGGGCTGTCCATACAGGTGCACAAGCTTAGCTCAGTGGAGGCCAATAGACTCCTACAAGCAGTGAGTGGAGATGCAGTCCCACTTATTTTGCAAATTACAAGAGGAATGCCTTCCCAGAGAGCTGGGGATGAACTCCACCCAGGATTCAACTAACTCCCCGGTGTGAATCCAGACTCCAGAGAAGCTGTTTCTGTCTCTGCTACCCTCCTGCAGGCCAAAAGTCCCACCACCGTCTCTGCAGGTGGATTGCCATCCTGGAAAAGGAGGCCGAGGCATGGAGACACACGTCCTTTTGTGAGGTCCTCCTGAGCGCTCCTTCCCAGGATAACAGGAGTCAGACTCCCAGGAACCCATTTCCTCTGCTCACTCCATCGAAGAGGAGAATTACCAGAGGGAGGACAGTCAGGTTCTCCGTCAAAGAGGAAGACCTCTTGCCCTCGGAAATGGCCCTTCAAGAGGGCTTCTTGCCTGCTCAGCAGTTTCTCCCATGACAGGGGAGCAAAAGGTGTTCTGGCTGAACATTTTCTGACAGGTGGCAGGCAGCAGAACGCATGAAGCTTCCTTTTACTGAAACAGGGTTCTTCAGGGTCAATGTTGTCTGCTTTGACTAGCAAACCACTCTTCCAGGGTCTCAGGCAGGGCTGGTGCCAGGCTTTTTTGCGCCCTGGGCAAGGCTAACTACTTGCACCCCCCCCCACTGCTAACCGATTTTCAAAAACAGATGAATTCTAGGGAAAACTAAAAGCACAAAACTTGACATTGCTATTTTTTTTAAAATGTGAGAATAAGTAAAATGTGAGAGCCAGTTTGGTGTCGTGGTTGAGTGCGCGGACTCTAATCTGGGAGAACCGGGTTTGATTCCCCACTCCTCCACTCGCACCCGGCTGGATGACCTTGGGCAAGCCGTAGTTCTGACAAGAGCTGTTCTTGAAAAAGAGCCGTTTCTGTCAGAGCTCTCTCAGCCCCACCTGCCTCCCAGGGTGCCTGTTGAGGGGAGGGGAAGGGAAAGGAGTTTGTAAGCCACTCTGAGACACCTTAGGGTAGTGAAGGGCGGGGTATAAATTCAATCTCCTCTTCTTCTTCTTCTTCTTCTTCTTCTTCTTCTTCTTCTTCTTCTTCTTCTTCTTCTTCTTCTTCTTCTTCTTCTTCTTCTTCTTCTTCTTCTTCTTCTTCTTCTTCTTCTTCTTCTTCTTCTTCTTCTTCTTCTTCTATGACAACCTTTGGTTTTCTTTCTCAAACAGAAAATAGTCTTAGCATTCAACTCACTGATCATTTTCAATAATCCTGTGAATTGTGATGTCAAAAATTAAGGCTCTTGAATGCTTCCACTTCAGGCACAGCAAAATCTCATTTTGTGTGCCTTTTCCTTTGCAAATTTTGTCACCGATGCCTTCAAGTCAAGTGCGGATGCTTCAGTGTGTTCAGCTGATATAACTGCCAAACCAAAGAATCTCTTTTGCAGCAGTAGTTCTCCTACAGTTTTCTCAGCTTTGCGATTCTTGATGTCAGATTTGTGTCCATTTACCCTTTGGTGTAGGGTTTGACCTATTTGTCCTATGCAGAGAACTACAATTTACACATCCTACCATACTGTTATTCCAGTCTTGCTGTTTTTATTGCTCAGTTACTTATTCAACTTGACTCTAATCATCTCTTCCTGACAACTAACGCCCCCTACCTGCATGTAATATCTGAGGAAATCTGTTTCAACGTATGTGAAGAAGTGTGCACATCCTAAGAACATAAGAGAGAAGCCAATGTCGGATCAGGCTAATGGCCCATCCTGTCCAACACTCTGTGTCACACAGCGGCCAAAAAGACCAGGTACCCTCAGGAGGTCCAGCAATGGGGGCAGGACACTAGAAGCCCCCTCCCACTGCTGCCCCCCCCCGGACCAAGAATACAGGGCATCACTTGCCCTAGACTGAGAGTTCCTATCTATACCTTGTGGCTAAGAGCCACTGATGGACCTCTGCTCTGTACGTTTATCCAATTCCCTCTTACAACAACGTCAGAAGCCAATGTTGGATCAGGCCAATGGCCCATCCTGTCAAACACTCTGTGTCACACAGTGGCCAGAAATACCAGGGGCCATCAGGATGTCCAGCAGTGGGGCCAGGACACTAGAAGCCCTCCCACTGTTGCCCCACCCCAGCACCAAGAAGACAGAGCATCACTTGCCCTAGACTGAGAGTTCCCATCTATACCCTGTGGCTAATAACCACTGATGGACTTCTGCTCCAGATGTTTATCTAATTCCCTCTTGAAGCTGTCCATGCTTGTAGCTGCCACCACCTCCTGTGGCAGTGAATTCCATGTGTTAATCACTCGTTGGGTGAAGAAGGACTTCCTTTTATCTGTTCTAACCCAACTGCTCAGCAATTTCATGGAGTGCCCACCAGTTCTTGTATTGTGAGAAAGGGAGAAAAGTACTTCTTTCGTGACCTGCTCTGTCCCATGCATAATCTTGTAAGTCTTGATCATGTCATCCCTCAGTCATCGTCTCTCCAAGCTAAAGATCCCCAAATGCTTTAACCGCTCTTCATGCTGGGTGGGGGGAAGGCGATCTGAGAGATCCAAGCCCCTACAGCCTTGCCTTTGGCTCTCACGGGTTGGCGGGGGGGACGCCTTCACCCTCTAATTGCCACTGTTTAGCTCTAGGACCAGGAGGATCATTCACCTCTCCCACCTCAGCTGCCAGGGAGTCCCTGCCTCACTTCTTCCCCCAAGCTGGGTGCACTCAGCAGTTCCTTGTCTGGTCTCTCTTCGCACTTCCCAGGGCTCATGGCCAAGGAGTGTGGGCAAGCGGGAGCTGCTGCTACTGCAGCCCCAGCGACTGCCCAAAGGAGGAAAAGCGTGAGAGAGCTAGGGCTGGTGAGTGAGTGAGCCTGTGGCCAGTTGGAGGGTGCTGATTGTCCGTTCTGCGTCCTCTACGGTCTGTGCCCTAGGCCATTGCCTAACTTGGCCTAATAGTAGCACCGGCCCTGGTCTGAGGCGGAGGTCTTGCACATTGTCTCCTACTTAATACTCTCAACCAGAGATGCCGGGAACGGAACCTGTGACTGTGTGCATGCCAAGCGGATGTTCCCCTCCCCCAAAGCCAAATGCAGGAGATATTTTCTGTTACAGAAGAGATTTTTGGATGCTTTGGAAAAAAAAGGTGCCTATGCCTCTATTTCTTATTCAGGCTCTGATGCTCACACGGGGAGTGTTTGTTTGGCTGGAACATCAAATCCAGGAGATAGGAATGGGTTACCAAAATAACCACAGCATTTTGTTTTCTTTCCCTAGGGAGCGCCAAAGATAAAAATCCTTGGAAGACTATCATGTTGTCCTCCAACGCATCTCTGGGCCTCCCAGCTTTCTTCCTGACGGGCTTCCCTGGGCTGGAAAACGCCCACGTCTGGATCTCCATCCCCATCTGCTCCATGTACCTGGTGGCCATCGCTGGGAACTGCACCATCCTCTTCATGATCAAGACAGACCCGACCCTCCACGAGCCCATGTACTACTTCCTCTCCATGCTGGCCCTCTCGGACCTGGGCTTGTCTTCTGCCACTTTGCCCACCATGCTGAGTGTCCTCTGGTTCAACCACCGCCTGATCCACTTTGATGCCTGCCTGGTCCAGATGTACTTCATCCACACCTTCTCCATCGTTGAGTCCGGCATCCTGCTCTCCATGGCCTTTGATCGCCTGGTGGCCATCCGGAACCCACTGAGATATACCATGATCTTGACCAACGAAGCCATCGTCAAGATTGGGGTGGGGGTTCTCCTCCGGGGTGCCTTCCTTGTCTTCCCCGCTTCCTTCCTCCTGAAGAGGATGCAGTACGGAAGAACAAATGTGCTCTCCTATCCATTCTGCTTGCACCAGGATATTCTGAAGGTGGTATGCTCAGACAGGAGAATGAGTAGCATCTATGGCTTGATGGTGGTGCTAACCTCCATGGCTATTGACTCTGTGTTGCTCATGGCGTCCTATGTCATGATCCTCAAAACGGTTCTGAGCATTGCCTCCAAGGTGGAGCGACTGCGGGCCCTGAACACCTGCGTCTCCCACATCTGTGCTGTCATCACCTTCTACACACCCATGATTGGCCTCTCTATGATCCGCCGGTATGGGAAAAATGCACCACCCTTTGTCCACATCCTCATGGCCAACGTCTACCTTTTGGTGCCACCCCTGATGAACCCTATTGTGTACAGCGTGAAGACTAAACAAATTAGGACACGGATCGTTAAAAAGTTCTGGAAGGACAAAGGGTCATGGGAAGCTTCTTAGAACCAACATCTTGACCAGGAAAGGTGACCCAATATGTCTGTGTTCTTCTGAAGTTGGGGCTGTCTGCTTCTGAAATCACGCAGATGCGGGAACATGCTGTGGATTCTGCCACCTAATTTTGTACTGAACAAACAGCCCTGAGAATGAAGGAGTGAATCTCTCGAAGGAGCGGACATGGACCAACTTCCATCCTTCAAGATTGCCCCCATGACGTGTGGTAGCACCGTAGGCAGAGCAGCGTTTGGTGTACTTTGGGGGGTATTTCCAACTTTCCTCCTTTTTTCCTTCTGCTGTTGATATTGTTTCCTTCTGTTGTTGATCTTGCCAGCCAAATAGAATGCCACAGAACAAATTTAGAGTCCAGGGGCACCTTTAAGACCAACAAAGGTTTATTCAAGGTTTGAGCTTTTGGGTGACCGCACACTTTTTCAAATACATTGGAAGGAAGGTGAGGCTCAGCCTTATAGACAGGGGCTGAGCAGCAAATTAACATGTAACATGATGATGTTTTAAGAGATGCAAAGAGAAAACTAAATAACAAGTTAAGGTTATATGTTCAACAGTTGTAAAGAAGAAGAAGAAGAAGAAGAAGAAGAAGAAGAAGAAGAAGAAGAAGAAGAGATTGGATTTATAACCCGCCCTTCACTACCCAAAGGAGTCTCAGACCGGCTTACAATCTCCTTTCCCTTCCCCTCCCCACAACAGACACCCAGTGACTTAGGTGGGGCTGAGAGAGCTCTGACAGAAACTGCTCTTTTTCAAGAACAGCTCTTGTCAGAACCATGGCTTGCCCAAGGTCATCCAGTAGCTGCAAGTGGAGGAGTGGGGAGACAAACCCGGTTCTCCCAGATTAGGGTCCGCCTGCACTTAACCACCACACCAAACTGGCTCTCTGCAATAAACATGTCGAAGTAAGTCTGAGCCTCTCCATCCACTACCTCGCAGGGTTGTTGTGTGGATAAAAAGGAGGAGACGGGAATAATGCAAGCCGCTTTGGTCCCCACTGTGGAGAAATGTGGGATATATCTGAAGTAAATAAAGAATAAATATAGCCGAAGATGAGAGGCAGAGAAACGGTAGGTTGGTGAATGGCTGAGGAGGAGAGAACGAGGCCGGGAGAGGATGTGGCAAAGGTGGCCAGACTGTGGCTTGGTAGCCGCGTGTGGCTCTTCCACACATTTTGTGCGGCTCCTGGCAGGGCAGCTGGGGAAGCCAAATATCATTAGCCAACAAATATCATTGGACAAATAGATATTATTATCAGTACCTGTTCTTACCGCTTTTGTTATTAGTCTTGGCAGTCTCATTTGATGTTAATAAAAAGCAATAAAAACATGTAATATTTGTTTATGTCTTGCGGCATTCAAACATCGGCTGTTTATTCTATGTTGCTCTTATGTTAAGTAAGTTTGGCCACCTGTGGGATATGGGGATTGCCAAGAGGGGGGAAACAGGTTAGGAAATTCCTAGAAATTTGAGGGGGCAAGCCTGGGAAAGGTGGGGTTTGAGAAGAGGAGGGGCCTCAGAGTGGTATAATGCCACAGACCGCCCCCTTCAAAGCAGCCATTTCCTTCAGGGGAACAGGGGTTGCCAGCCTCCAGGTGAGTCCCGGAGATCACCCAGAATTACAACTGTTCTCCAGATAACAGAGATCAGTTCCCCTGGAGAAAATGGCTTTGGCGTGTGAACTTTATTGCATTATATCCTGCTGAGGTTGCATCCCTCTGCAAACCTGGCCCTCCCAAGGCTCCACCCCAAAATCTCCAGGGATTTCCCAACCTCGATCTGGCAACTCTAAGGGGAACTGATCCCTGCATATGGGAGATCTGCTGTGATTCCAGGAGATCTCCAGGCCCCACCCAGAGGTTGGCAACCCTAGAAGGAGAGAAGGAAGCAAGAAAAGGGGAGAGACTATGGGGGCTTTCAGGAAATGGAAAGAAGAAATAGTAGGAGAGGGGGAAGTGAGATGCCTCCTGCAAGTCCCTGTGGGTTCCCAGTTGTAGATATTGAAAAAACAGGCAACCAATCAGAACCTTGCAGAAGCCAAAAGGCCAAGCACCAAACTTCTGCAACCTGTCTTTGAAGCAATGAATTGAAACCCTCCCCAGGCAGCTCACAGCCCATAGGGTGGTGGGGGCTGCCTTTTGGTGAAGCTCAGGACTCTAACTGGGGCAGGCACTGGGGAGGTGGCCATGGCTCAGTGGCAGGGCCTCTGCTTGGCATGCAGAAGGTCCCAGGCTCAATTGTCAGCATCTCCAGTCTAAAAAAGACCAGGCAGCAGGTGATGTGAAAGATTTCCACCTGAGGGTCCCTGCCAGTCAGAGCAGACAATTCTGACTTTGATGGACAGAGGTTCTGATTCCGTTTAAGGCAGTTTTTTATGTTCAAAATACGCATCTATTTTAGAGGAGGGGTCATGGCTCAATGACAGCACATTTGCTCAGCATGCTAAAGGTCCCAGGTTCAGTCCCCGGCATCTCCAGCTAAAAGGACCAGGCTAAAGACCTCCACCTGTCGTTAGCCAAATTGCTCTATTTCTTAATAATGGATTGGGGAATTATGATATTAATGAGCAACTGGCATAGCTATAGGATCAGACCTGTGTATATTGGAGTTAGAATTCCCAAGTACCCAGGAATTGACACAGATGCTGGATGGCTAAACTAATGATTTTTCTACTAAATATTCTCAGCCATACAAACAATAATCAAACATTCATACACACAATACAGAACTAAGAAAGCAGAGGTGATTGATAGCTCTGAGGTGATACTACCTGTCCAGATGTGCAGAGGTCCATAAAGGAGGGGGGATTAGAAGAAGAAGAAGAGAAGAGATTGGATTTATACCCCGCCCTTCACTTGGAGTCTCAGAGTGGCTTGCAAACTCCTTTCCCTTCCCCTCCCCACAACAGACACCCTGTGAGGTAGGCAGGGCTGAGAGAGCTCTGACAGAAACTGTTCTTTTTCAAGGACAGCTGTGCCAGAGCTTGTGACTGACCCAAGGTCACATCAGCAGGTGCAAGTGGAGGAGTGGGGAATCAAATCCGGTTCTCCCACATTAGAGTCCGCGCACTTAACCACTACACCAAACTGGCTATCAGGGCTCTTTTTGTAGCAGGAACTCCTTTGCATATTAGGCAACACACCCCTAAGGTAGCCAATCCTCCAAGAGCTTACAGTGGCCCCTGTAAGAGGAGCTCTGTGAGTTCTTGGAGGATTGGCTACATTAGGGGTGTGTCGCCTAATATGCAAAGGAGTTCCTGCTACAAAAAGAGCCCTGCTGGCTATTATGGCATCAACCCAAAGGGTTTAGGGGTGAACTGCCAGTTGGCATCAGGGCAGAGGCACACAGTCTGAGGCCATGTGCTTTCAGGGATATAGACATTGGAAAACAATGCAGATCAATGGGCGACCCTGTGGGCTGCTCTCAGGGGAGTACAGTAGATTACCTGGGCCAATGATGAGTCCCAGGGGTGTGCAGCATCAGGATGGGCAAGGCCTGGATGTGACCAATGAGCTTTCAGAGGGGCCGAGCCTATCTATGATGAGATTAACAATATCTTGATTGGATTTAGCTAGGTGTTGGATGACTGTACTGGGGCTAGTTGAATGGGTTTTATGACCATTGATGGTTCTGCCAAGGAAGTTGAACAGGTTCCTAGCTACAGGCAAAAGGTGGGAGATGGGTCCCTGATTAGATTGCTAAACATCTGAATGATTGGTTTATCCCGGTATCCTGAAGGACAGAGCAGGAAAGACCAAGTATTCAGACAAAGAATTACTGGACACAGGATTACACGCCAGGTGTCCTCTGAATAGCCTTTAGAAATGTAGATACTTCACCTGGTGGAACTCATTGCCATTCCATAAGCACATCTCTGCTGGGTGGAGAGGGGAAGACTGGAAGTTTGCCCTGAGGTTGCGTTATTGTCACCTGAATATGAAAATCCTTTTTTGCAGAGTACTTGCAGGCTGACTCTGTGGTTCATGCTGAGAGTGCTTGACTTTTGGGGGACTTTGGTTCAGGTTAGAATGTGTGGCGCCCCAGCTTTGGGGCTACCCAAGAGTAAAAGGCAGTGCCTCTGGCAACACAGTTTCAGCTGATTTGCCGGCTGATTTTGTAGGCTTTGGCAGCCTGGTCCTTCTACCCGCCCGCTCTTACCCTGGTGAATAACGGGGGCTAGTTGGTTGCCATCAAGGGGCCAAGCCAATGTTCCCTCTAAGCTCCACAGTGTTCTCAGCAGAAATTCTACCTTGTGAGCAAAAAAGCTAGTCGCATTAAAATTGTGAGCAGATCAACATAGGACTATCACGTAAAGTAGGGTGGTTTTTTTTGAAGATTACTTCCATCACCTTGTAAAAATTTCAGAATTCCGTTAAATTATACTTAGATTATATTTTAAGAATGATTTAAACATTATAAGAGAAAACAGGATCAAGTTAAATTTCACCCACCCCTTTCCACTATATTGGTAGACCTATCCTACAGAGAACAAACAGGTCTGCCCACCCCTTTCCACTATATTGGTAGATCTGCCCTTGGACTGTCATCTTGTGCTGAGCCTTAGAAAACATACCAGATGGTATATATAGATGGTATATGACCCCCCAAAAATTGCTATTATAAATGATAGCATGTCTAACAAATGTTGGAAGTGCAAGAAAAAAGAAGTGTCATTTTATCATATGTGGTGGACTTGTGATAAGGCAGCAAGATATTGGACTGAGATCCACAATGAGATACAAAATTTTTTGAAATGTACTTTTAAGAAAGACCCACAGATGTTACTGTTAGGTCTTAAAATGGAAGAAATAAATGTAACCAAGAGAACATTGCTATGGTATTTGGTGACAACAGCCAGAATGACTTTTGCACAATTTTGGAAGCAAGAAAAAATACCGGAAACATGGGAATGGATTAAGAAGATGCTGTTTATGGCAGAAATGGACAAGCTAACAAGACAATTAAACAACGAGGAAGATGAAAACTTTTTTGAAGAATGGAAAGACTTTCAAGAATATTTGTTGAAAAGTTGGGATGTTAAACATGGTTTGATTTGTTTTGATAGTTATTAAGGGGAAACTTTAAAGTGATTAGATTCTTAAATTGTTACCATTAGTAAAGAAAGTAAAATTAGTAGTTAATGTAACAGAATAAGAGAGATATTAACGGGGTTGGAGCATTGCGGGAAGCCTTGTTTGGGGGGGGAAACGGAAGGGATATGTATTTACTTGTTTAAGTTGTATGAACGTGTGGAAAATATCCAATAAAAAATTGTATTAAAAAAAAAAAGAAAACATACCAGCACATAGGGGTGAAAAAAACTCTTGCAGTCTACTTTGGTTTTTTTTTAAAGCACTGGCTGCCTATAGCATACTGAATTTGGCTCAAGGTGCTAATTCTTACCTTTAAAGCCCTATCTGGTCAGGGACCTACTTACCTAAGGGACTGCCTTTCCCCACATGTTCCCCAGAGAGCACTAAGATTGGGGTCCCAAAATCATCTGGCCCTTCCAGGCCCAAAAGAAGTCAGGCTATCTGTGACGAGGGTTAGGGCCTTCTTGGTGGCGGCTCTGCACTGGTGGAATGAGCTCCCTGATGACACCAGGGCCCTGTGGGCCCTTTTACAGTTCTGCAGGGCCTGTAAAATGGAGCTCTTCCACCAGGCCTTCGATTAGGAGGCTGCCCTTCTAACAACCAGGCCCTGGCCCCAATGCCGACACCAACTTAAGGTATGATCAATAACCTGACAAAACCCAGACTGCAGAGGTGGTTGATTACAAGGAGGCTGCAATCGCCGCCATCGGGTATGAATTAAACTAGCACTTTAGGAAATGTTTTATTTTGTATTGTCTGTGATTTTATTTAAATATGTCGTTTTAGCTGTTTTAAGATATTGCCTGTAAGCCGCCCTGAGCCTGCCTTGGTGGGGAGGGTGGGGTACAAATCAGAGGAATGAATGAATGAATAAATAAATACATTAAAAGTGAAATACGACAACCAGCATCACAGGTCAGGTATAACAGAGGAGGAACAATCTCTGTCAGAACCCTGCCTAACCTAACAAACAGGAAGTTGCTTAAATGTTATCAACCTGCCCAAACAACTTATTTATTCAAATATTTACATCCCACTTTTCCCTGCGACTCAAGGCAGCTTACAAATCATACTGAAAAGCACAATAGGGGTGTGACCAGCTCCATTGCAGCCTATGGGGACCATTAAAAGGCCACATAGGCTATAATGAAGAACTGATCTGGGGGTATCTGGGGCTGCTCTTTGAGGTAGAGGCACCAAATTTGCAGCATAGCTGCTGGTGCCTCTCCTCAAAGATTCACCCAAGTTTCAAAATGATTGGACCAGGGGGTCCAATTCTATGGACCCTGGAAGGAGGTGCCCCCGTCCTCTATTTTTTCCAATCGAGGGGGGAAAACTTCCTGTGCAGAACCGGAAACCTTGAGATGGCATCTAAAATTTTGTGCACCAGCACCCCCTAGCACAGCTCAGAGGAAACTATGGGCCAAGTGGGAGATTTTTTCAGTCTTGGGTCGAATCTGCATTTGCATTTTTAAATCAGTTTCATGCTGCTATGATGCCATCAAACATAGAGAAAGGCCCAATCTGTATTTAGCATTTGTTCAGTTGTTTCACCAAACCCACACTGGAACAGAAAAAGATGCGTTTCAAAACCACATTCAACTACCTGTACTGATTGCAGAGTCACCCCCGAATGGCCATAAAACGGCCATAAATCTATGCAGACAGCCACCACAAAACCAGAGATCAAACAAAGTGAAAGCAGCATGCAGTCTGGACACGGCCATAAAATGCGACACCCAATCAAAGTGAAAGTGGCATGCAATGTAGACGGGAATTTCTGTTCCAGTATGGGTTTGGTGTAATAGTGGAGCAAATGCTAGATGCAGATTGGGCCAAAGACAGTGTCACAGCAGCACAAAGCTGATTTAAAAATGCAAATGCAGATTCGACCTTGGTTTGTAGCAGAGAGAGAGAGAGAGAGAGAGAGAGAGAGAGAGAGAGAGAGAGAGAGAGAGAGAGAGAGAGAGAGAGAGAGAGAGAGAGAACAACAAAATTGGAAGAATGATAAAGAATTCTGGATAATACTTTGAAATTATATATAAAGGTAATTTAAGTTGTAAGTTAGTTGTCGAAGGCTTTCATGGCCGGAGTTCATTAGTTGCTGTAGGTTTTCTGGATTGTGTGGCCATGGTCTTCGCATTGTAGGACCTGACATTTCACCAGTAGCTGTGACTGGCATCCTCAGAGGTATAATATGGAAAGATGGAGTACTCTATACTGGTGAAACGTCAGGTCCTACAATGCCAAGACCACAGCTACACAACCTGGAAAATCTACAGCAACTAACGTAAGTTAGTTATTAGCACAACGTTAATGTTTCTAATGTTTGCATATTTATAAATTTTTAACAAAACTGTATTGTTTAAACTTGCCCATTCTGGGCAGGTGTATGAAACAACACTTAGGGCAACACAGTATTTTAGAGTCTTAAATGTGGTGTGTCTAAGCAGCACAGTACAAAAGTATACATCAAATTGTTAAAAACAACCATGCCCTCAGTCAGCCATGTGTCCAATTTGGAAGGTTTTGTAGCAGCAATCGGGCCTGCTGGGGCTTTGGGCATTGGGTAAAGTTTGCTGCTTGGCAACTCCCAGGGGAGGCAGGCCCTGAAGTCCCGGGGAGGGTTCCCGGGAACACATAAAGGCTCTTGCACTCTTGGAATCATCACAGCCATGTGTCCGTGTGCAGAGATTGGCAGGTGGAGGCCTCCTCCTTTCAGAACTCGAGGTTGACTCACAAGGCATGCCAGAAAGACCTCCTGAACGGATTTGATCTGAGTCCTCCTCCAACTGGAGGGGAAGTCAGTGAGTTCTGTTGGCTCGATATCCCAGGCCTTAAAGTGTCCAGATCCACAGGTATGGATATGTTCACGTCTCGGCTGCAGATTTAGCACAGTTGATGTAACTCTGGGATGCACCAGGTGTTGGCAGAGTGCCTGTGAGGACACTGTGCTGACTAACAGGACAGAAAGCTTTATTTACAATCTGCCAAGCTGGACAGGAGAGAGGAGAGAGAAGCCCGGCTGCTTTATTCGTGGGGAGCAATGCTCCCTCTAAGCTGTGGAGTCTTGTGAGCAAAAATTCTGCTCTATGAGCCACTGGCATTAAAGTTGTGAGCGAGCGACTTGGCCGCTGCATAAATCAGTTTGCTCTGGAGCCATCCCTTCCTGAGCCAAGACAAAAATGTGTGAGCCGGAGGAGGCTATAAAACTGTGAGCCAGCTCACACTAAATCAGCTTAGAGGGAACACTGTCGGGGGGGGGAGAGTTCTGGACTGCTCTGGAAGAAAAGCCTAAGAGAAGCATTCTTCAGACAGAGAAGGAAAAAGCCCTTTAGAAGGAAGGTCCTTCTCCCATCATCCTGCCTAGCTAGATCTTGCTGCCCACTTGAGTATCTTCTTCGTATGGGAGGAGACGTTGCTGTCTATCCCAGCACGCAGGACTGTTTTGCAATTGATGACGAGAAAACCAGGATCAGTTCTGGGCCACTCTTGAAGCTCTGCTCACTGATGGCAGAACCAGATGTTACAAAAGGGGCACAGCAATGCCCCCCACATCTGGAACAAAACGAGCAGGATGCGGTCTTCTGCTGTGTAGCTTGCCAATGACAGGGAGACCCACAATGACAGGGAGACCCACAAAGACAAGCATTCCTTTGCGGTCCTCCTTGAGAGGAAGATTTGCCTTGGGCAAATTGCTTGACCTGTCCTTGCAGAAGTGCCCTCGCCTGAAAGAGAAGAAACTTTCTACAGCCTTGTGTATGCTGCAAGGAGAAAGGCTGGGCTACGGGGAGGGGCTGTGGCTCAGGGGCAGAGCATCTGCTTGGCACACAGATCTGCTTGGTCTGTGCTGTCTTGGCTGGTTGCCACAGAGACTACACACTGGAAAAACGGTCTGGAATCAAGGTAAGCCACAGAGCCAAAGGTGGATCAAAAACTGGCTTATAAATAGGAAACAGAGAGTGAGTATAAATTTTCTCAATGGAGGGTGGCAAGCAGTGGGGTACCACAGGGATTGGTACTCGGTCCGATGCTTTTTAACTTGTTTATTAATGATTTGGAATTGGGAGTAAGCAGTGAAGCAGTGAAATGGCTAAATTTGCAGATGACACGAAGTTGTTCAGGGTGGTGACAACCAGGGAGGATTGTGAGGCACTCCAATAGGATCTGTTGAGGATGAGTGAGTGGGCGGCAACATGGCAAATGGGGTTCAATGTGGCCAAGTGCAAAGTGATGCACATTGGAGCCAAAAATCCTAAATATAAATACATGTTGATGGGGTCTGAACTGGCAGAGACAGACCAAGAGAGAGATCTTGGAGTCGTAGTGGATAACTCAATGAAAATGTCTAGACAGTGTGTAGCTGCAATAAAGAAGGCCAACGCTATGCTGGGGATTATTAGGAAGGGAATTGAAAACAAATCAGCCAGTATCATCATGCCCCTGTATAAATCATTGGTGCGACCTCATTTGGAATACTGTGTACAGTTCTGGTTGCCGCACCTCAAAAAGGATATTATAGCATTGGAAAAGGTGCAGAGAAGGGCAACTAGAATGATCAAAGGGTTGGAACACCCTTTGGCAGATTGAAAAAGGAATGCCTTCCCAGAGAGCTGGGGATGAACTCCACCCAGGATTCAACTAACTCCTTGGTCTAAATCCAGACTCCAGATAAGCTGTTTCTGTTTCTGCTACCATCCTGCAGGCCAAAAGTCCCATTACCGTCTCTGCAGGTGGATTGCCTTCCTGGAAAAGGAGGCGGAAGCATTAAGACACACATCCTTTTGTGAGGTCCTCCTATCCTGAGTGCTCATTCCCAGGATCAAGGGGGGTCAGACTCTCAGGAACCCATTTCCTTTTGTCTGTCTTCTGCTAAGTCCACCAAAGAGGAGAGTTACAGGAGGGAGGCCAGTCAGGTTCTCCACCAAAGAGGAAGAAGAAGAAGAAGAAGAAGAAGAAGAAGAAGAAGAAGAAGAAGAAGAAGAAGAAGAAGAAGAAGAGATTGGATTTATACCCTGCCCTTCACTATCCAAAGGAGTCTCAGAGCGGCTTACAAACTCCTTTCCCTTCCCCTCCCCACAACAGACACCCTGTGAGGTAGGTGGGACTGAGAGAGCTCTTTCAAGGACTGCCCTTGAGAGAACAGCTCTGAGAGAACTTGTGACTGACTTGTGACTCACACCAGCAGCTGCATGTGGAGAAGCGGGGAATCAAACCTGGTTCTCCCAGCTCAGAGTCCGCGCACTTAACCACTACACCAAACTGGCCTCTTGCCCTCGGAAATGGCCCTCCAAGAGGGGCTTCTTGCCTGCTCAGCAGTTTCTCCTGTGACAGGCAAGCGTCACAACCCAAACGGCAAAGGTGTTCTGGTTGCACATTTTCTGACAGGTCGCAGGCACCAGAACACAGGAACACATGAAGGTGCTTTATACTGAATCAGAATTCTTCTGGGTACTAAATTTAGAAGGATTCAACCTAGTAATGGGATGGTACAAATGTGTATGGTATGATGAAGATAAATCTACCAAAAATTTTACGTGTCATACAGTAAGAGGGGCGTTAATGAGAATATGGAAGGAAATCAGGAAGAACTTTTATCTGAAAATCCCAAAATGGGTAGATCCTATAGAGGCCAACAAAAAATTGACACTGATGGACAAGGACAAAAAAGTGACAGATAATGAGCTACTAGATAAACATAACAATTTAAAATCGGAGGACGAGTTGAGGGCACTGAATATAAAACTTACCTGGTGGGATTATACACAACTGACACCGAGATTTAATAAAGATAAGAAAGTCAGATTTTACGATAATAAAAATGACCTCGATAAGATATAGCTCTCCTCCAATGATAAGCAAATACAAAAAATGTATATGTTTCTACTATCGGACTACTTACTAGACGAGAATGTGAAAAAGAACATGGTTGCATGGATGAAAGATCTAGAACATACTATAGAAATAGAGCGATGGACCAAAATTTGAAGGGCTGTTAGTATGATGAGACCAATTCCATTTAAAGAGAACATACTCAAATTGTTTTATAGATGGCATTGGACACCAGATAGGATTGCAAAATGTTATGGGAATTCAAATGCAAACTGTTGGAAATGTAAAAATAATGTGGGTACATATTTGCATATGTGGTGGCGACGCGGGAAAGTCCAAAAATATTGGTGTATTATATTTAAATTACTACAAGGAACTACGGGAAATGAATTACCCTTTATGCCCGAATGTGCACTTTTAAACTTGCTCCCTGATCGGATCAGTAAGGAAAACAAGTATTTAACAGTGTACATATTTACTGCAGCAAGAATCTTATTAGCCAAAGGTTGGAAAGGGGAGAGGGTACCCTCTGAGGAGGAACTGATGGATAAATTGCTGTTATTGGAGGAAATGGATAGACTGAGTTTGTTGTTGCAAGGAAGAGAATATGAGGTATTTGAGAAAAGATGGAAAAAGTTGTATGGTTGGAAAGGAAACTGTAAAAAAAAATGACTCGCAAGAATGTAGATATTAAACATAAGTTATGTATCAATAATGGCCAAAATATAAATAAACGGTTAAAAAAAAGAAAAGAATTATTCTGGGTCAGTACTGTCGACTCGGACTGGCAGCGGCTCTCCAGAGTCTCAGGCGGAGGTCTTGCAGGTCGTCTCCTACCTAATCCTCTCAACTGGAGATGCCCGGAACTGAACCTGTGACCTTGTGCATGCCAAGTGGATATTCTCCCACTGACCTGTGGTCCCCCTCCCCAAAAGACAAAAGCAGGAGATATTTTCTGTTAGGGAACAGACTTTGGGATGCTTTGAGAAAAAAATATGTCTTTGCCTTTATTTCCTATTCAGCCTCTGATGCTCACACGGGGAATGTTTGCTTGGCTGGAGCATTGAATCCAGGAGGTAGGAGCGGGCTGCCAAAATAACCACAACATTTTGTTTTCTTCCCAGAGAGAACTCCAAAGACAGGAACCCTTGCAAGACTATCATGTTGTCCTCCAATGCATCTCTGGGCCCCCCAGCTTTCTTCCTGACGGGCTTCCCTGGGTTGGAAAACGCCCACGTCTGGATCTCCATCCCCATCTGCTCCATGTACCTGGTGGCCATCGCTGGGAACTGCACCATCCTCTTCATGATCAAGACGGACCTGACCCTCCACGAGCCCATGTACTACTTCCTCTCCATGCTGGCCCTCTCGGACCTGGGCTTGTCTTCTGCCACTTTGCCAACCATGCTGAGTGTCCTCTGGTTCAACCACCGCCTGATCCACTTTGACGCCTGCCTGGTCCAGATGTACTTCATTCACACCTTCTCCATGGTTGAGTCTGGCATCCTGGTCTCCATGGCCTTTGATCGCCTGGTGGCCATCCGGAACCCGCTGAGATATACCACGATCTTGACCAACGACACCATCGTCAAGATTGGGGTGGGGGTTCTCCTCCGGGGTACCTTCTTTGTCTTCCCCGCTTCCTTCCTCCTGAAGAGGATGCAATACGGAAGAACAAATGTGCTCTCCTATCCATTCTGCTTGCACCAGGATATTCTGAAGGTGGCGCGTTCAGACAGAAGAATGAGTAGCATCTATGGCCTGTTGGTGGTGTTCACCTCCGTAGCTATTGACTCTGTATTGCTCATGGTGTCCTACATCATGATCCTCAAAACAGTGCTGAGCATCGCCTCCAAGCTGGAGCGACTGCGGACCCTGGATACTTGCGTCTCCCACATCTGTGCCGTTGTCACCTTTTACACACCCCTGATTGGCCTCTCTATGATCCGCCGGTATGGGAAAAATGCGCCACCAGTTGTCCACATCCTCATGGCCGATATCTGTCTTTTGGTGCCACCCCTGATGAACCCTATTGTGTACAGTGTGAAAACTAAACAAATTAGAACACGTATCGTTAAAAAGTTCTGGAAGGACAAAGGGTCACGGGAAGCCTCTTAGAACCAACAAGAAAGGTGATCAAGAAAGGTGACCCAATATGTCTGTGTTCTTCTCAAGAGTATAAAGAGACCACCGGCTGGACAGTACAATGAAATTATAGAAAAACAGTCGGAATTTAGTACTCAAACACTATTAAACAATGCTTTTGCTTTTTCAACAGGAATATTTATAACAAAAATCACCCAAAGAACTCATCCAAATTACAGAAAACCAATATGCAGCAACAATGCCCAACAAGATCCAAAAATTAACAAAGCTTCCGGATTACATTTCTTCGTTTCCAAACTTCATCAGAAGTATAATTGATGCAGTCGGTGTTCAACAGAACTGTGAAATACAATTATCACATTTTAACATAATACGAAGAAATTGATTGGAAATTATATAAATAATCAATAAATAAATAATATGTACCATCAATAGTGTGTTGTCTTATTTAATTGGTTCTAATTAACAAAGTTTACAAGGAGTAGTCAACTTCCTGCAGCCAAACAAAATACATAATAATCAAATAAATATTACCAAGAAATCACAGGTAAGTATGATATTTTTAACATTTTAAACATTTTACAAAAGTGAAGCACTCACCACTATGAACAACCAGAAGAACACAGAAGATTAAGTTGGCTTCAGTCTTTGGTGGCAAATGCTACAGGTTGCTGAACAGCCTTACTTCCTAGCATGTGAAATTGACATTTATACCCTCAACACACAAAATTTAAAGGGACAAAGCCAATCATACAGCTACACTCCTAAAAACAGTAAGGCCAACACTGGACAACTATAAACAGCAAGAAGAACACCAAAGGTTATGTTGGCTTCCGTCTTTAGTGCTAAATGCTACAGCTAGCTGAATAGCCTTACTGCTACAATTTGCTAAATAGCCTTATTTCCTAGCATGTGAAATTGACATTTATACCTTTAACACACACAGCCCATACTACAGCTAAACTCCTAGATACAGTAACAGTTTTACCAGTAACATCTTTTTCTGTGCAGCTTGCTACCAATTATTCCATAGTCTTAAGTCCCTTATTCATATTTTAGGTGTACCAGTGTCTCAAGAATTAGAAATTTAAAGGGACCCAACTGATCGTATGGCAAATGTGAACTTGTGGATCTCCTGACAAAAATATGTAATCTTCCTTTGAAATCTGCCTCCATTCCTGAGGACTGGAAGGTAGCTAATGTCACTCCCATCTTTAAAAAGGGCTCCAGGGGAGATCCGGGAAATTACAGGCCAGTCAGTCTGGCATCGATACCGGGTAAGTTGGTGGAAACTGTTATTAAGGAAAAAATTAGTAGGCACATTGATGAACAAAAACTATTGAGGCAGACTCAGCATGGGTTCTGTAAGGGAAGATCTTGTCTCACTAACCTGTTAGTGTTTTTTGAGGGAGTGAACAAACATGTGGACAAGGGGGACCCAATAGATATTATTTACCTTGACTTCCGGAAAGCTTTTGATACAGTTCCTCATCAAAGGCTCCTAAGTCAGCTCAATAGTCATGGGATAAAAGGACAAGTCCTCTTGTGGATCAAAAACTGGCTTATAAATAGGAAACAGAGAGTGAGTATAAATGGGAAACTTTCTCAGTGGAGGGTGGTAAGCAGTGGGGTACCACAGGGATCAGTACTCGGTCTGATGCTTTTTAACCTGTTTATTAATGATTTGGAATTGGGAGTAAGCAGTGAAGTGGCTAAATTTGCAGATGACACGAAGTTGTTCCAGGGGGTGAAAACCAGGGAGGAGTGTGAGGCACTCCAAAGGAATCTGTCGAGGATGGGTGAGTGGGCGTCAACGTGGCAAATGGGGTTCAATGTGGCCAAGTGCAAAGTGATGCACATTGGAGCCAAAAATCCTAAATATAAATACACGTTGATGGGGTCTGAACTGGCAGAGACGGACCAAGAGAGAGATCTTGGAGTCGTAGTGGATAACTCGATTAAAATGTTTAGACAATGTGTAGCTGCAATAAAGAAGGCCAACGCTATGCTGGGGATTATTAGGAAGGGAATTGAAAACAAATCAGCGAGTATCATCATGCCCCTGTATAAATCATTGGTGCGACCTCATTTTGAATACTGTGTATAGTTCTGGTCGCCACATCTCAAAAAGGATATTATAGCTTTGGAAAAAGTGCAGAGAAGGGCAACTAGAATGATAAAAGGGTTGGAACACCTTCCCTATGAAACTGTCCATGCTTGTAGCTGCCACCACCTCCTGTGGCAGTGAATTCCATGTGTTAATCAATCTTTGGGTGTGTAAGAAAAAGCTGCATTTGATGTTTCTCACTGAATTCATTGTTGTATGTTTCCTATCCCCGCTATGCGCTTGCGTAGGTATGCAGGCAGAAACGTGGGAGCTTCTTCCCTGCCGCTTCTCCTTATCACGGTGGCCTTGAATGTAGGCTTTGGGCTATTCTTGTGTAGATGAGAATTTTCCAGTCCTGGGAAGGCAAGGGGAGGGGGGGAGTAGTCTCCCGCTCATAAAGTATTTCTCCCGCCGGGAGTTCCCGCGCGAGTGCTCAAGTTCTATTTGCTAGGCGCTTCATTGCATCACACTATAAGTTAGCTTGCTTTGCTTTGCCCCCTATTCCTGACAATGACCTCTTACTGTGGGTTTATAGCAAGATAATCCAATAAACCTTTCTTTGTGCAAGAATGACTGGATCTACTTGATTTTCAATACCTGACAGGGTGAAGAAGTACTTCCTTTTATCTGTTCTAACCTGACTGCTCAGCAATTTCATGGAGTGCCCACGAGTTCTTGTATTGTGGGAAAGGGAGAAAAGTACTTCTTTCTCAACCTGCTCAATCCCATTCATAATCTTATAAACCTCGATCATGTCACCCCTCAGCCGTCGTTTCTCCAAGCTAAAGAGCCCCAAGCGTTTTAACCTTTCTTTTTAACTAAGCTTAACTTCCTAGTATGTAAAATTGGCACGTAGCTAAATCCAACAGATCATTTAACAAGGCATGATTCATTCTACTTCTTAGCTTCTTTATATTATGTTAAAATGTGATAATTGTATTTCACAGTTCTGTTGAACACTGACTGCATCAATTATACTTCTGATGAAGTTTGGAAACGAAGAAATGTAATCCGGAAGCTTCGTTAATTTTTGGATCTTGTTGGACATTGTTGCTGCATATTGGTTTTCAGTAATTTGGATGAGTTCTTTGAGTGGCAGGTGTGAGCACAAGAAGCTGCCTTATCAGACTGTCAGTCATGTCTACTCAGAATGGCAGAGGCTCTCCAGTGTCTCAGGTGGAGGTCTTTCACATCTCCCACTGCCTGGTCCTTTTAACTGGAGACGCCGGGGATGGAACCTGGGGCCTTCTGCATGCCAAGTAGATGCGCTGCTACTGAGACACAGCTCCCCTGTCATTACCCCGGTGGGTTGCCACCTTCAGCTGCCACCACTTTGGAATAAGGGTCCCCTTGGGAAGGCCCAGAGTACCCTCCAAAGCCCAACCAAAATGCCCCTTTTAAGCTGAGAAACATAGGCGGGATGACCAGGCAGCAAACATTAACAAATGGTTTATTAATATTGTACTGGGGCAAGGAAAACAAGACAGGGTACTTCAAAATATATAACAGTGTTTAAAGGCAAAATAAACAAATCTAACGTGGCTACCTAGTTCACTTAACCAGTTACTGTTTCAAGGCCCACAGCCCTCTTATCCCGCCTGTTCTCATTCTGTCCCAAGTGAGGGATCTTTCTCTCAGACCAAACCGTTCCCTCAATGTAACTCTGTGAGAGGGAAGAACGCGGAAGAGAAAAGAACACACTTTCATGGCCCACAAAGCTTAAGTGACAATCACCTCACACAATCCCTGGACACCCACTGGTTACAATAGTCGCTAAGCATTATGGGGATTGTAGGCTGTGTCGGCTTTCCACTCCCACACAGGCCTCCTAGGGCCTAGGCCTTGTGGCCCAGTCTTGCACAGATTATGACACCCCCCTTTTCTTAATTGTGCCTGTGAAGCTAATGCCATTCAGAGGTTTGATGCTTTTTGTACCTGCTCAGAACTTTAATGGATTACTGACACTGATGATAATTATAGCTTTCTGGGCTTCCTGATTCAATTCCAGAGGCTACAAAAACAACAGTTCCCACAAATGGCAGCAAGAAGTTAGGCTGGGGAAAGACTATCCTCTGTTGGTCAGGTCTTGAAAGAACTCACTCCCAACAACACTCTCTTGGCAGTGATTTGTTTATTGAGAGATAAAGAGGTTTCAAGCATGGACAAATCTATGTCAGAACTGATTCCTTTGGTGCCAGTTCTCATAGTAAACATAATTCAAACACTCCCCCCCCCCAGGTGACCAGGCCAATCACACCCACACATCCAGCCAGCCAAAATCTACTGTGCTTTGTTAGCCCTCCTACAACACCTGCAAGTATACAGTTACATTATCAAGCAGTGTCTGGCACTCAAGGTCAAGCACGCATACTTCCCACCATGGGGAGGCTCCACATGGATGCAGTTACAAGCTAGCGCTGCTCTCAGCTAAACAGTTCCATTCAAGCCCCCCCCCTCTTTCCAGTTCCCAGCAGGAAATGAAACAGGACACTGATGCTACAAAAAACAAAGACAGACAAGTGACAAGTACATGGCAAATGAGAGTCGTTTGACACCCCCCACTTCCCAAAAGGTAAGGCCTGTGACTTGAATATTTGCATATTAAGGCTGCCAAGTCCCCTGGGGATGGGGTGGGGATTTTCCCACCCAAAGGGCCCCCAACCCGCCGGTTCGGTTGCGACTGGTGGGGGAAACCCCCATCCCCAAAGTGCCCAAATCGGACTGACATGCCCGGGGTGATGACATCGCCCAGAAGTGACGTCGTTGCACTGGGCATGTCGCCGGGCAACGCTCTAGCGATCAGCCTGAAAACTCATAGAGTTTTCAGGCTGATTGCTAGAGCGTCGCCTGGCAATGTGCCCAGCACGATGACATCACTTCTGGGCGACGTCATCACGGCGTGCTTCACACTACACGTGTGCGTGAATGTCCCGGGCAGGGACCGACTCTCCCCTGCTTTACCAGATAAGACATTTGGCAACCCTATTGCATATTTAACAGGAATGCCGGAAAAAAGAGGTGCCTTGCTATAGAGTAGCCACCATTTTAAATGCCGGTCTGCTGAAAGCATGCATGGGGGGGCCCTCATTGTTCAAAGCATGAAAGCAGGGCAGAGGGAATCGGGACTCAGCCATCTTGTTTCATCTGGACCCCTCCTCCTGCAGGAGCTCAGCCGCGGGGAAGCTGCTTGCAAGGGGGCTGGAGATAATCCAGAATTACAATCCCCAGCATAGCGCTGGCCTTTTTAATTGCAGTCGCACACGCTGTCTTGACATTTTCACTGAGTTATCCACTACGACTCCAAGATCTCTCTCTTGGTCCGTCTCTGCCAGTTCGGAACCCCGTCAACATGTATTTATAGTTAGGAGTTTGGGCCCCGAATGTGCATCACTTTGCACTTGGTCACCCCACCAGACCCTTGAACCAAGGGAATACCCTGCCGAGTGCTCCGCGCACCTGTTTCATTCGGATGCTGTAAATGATTGGGTTCAACATGGGCGGGAGGCTGAGGTAGAGATCCGCCAGCAGGACTTGGACGTGAGGCGGTGTGCCATGATGGAAGCCCTGGATGTAAATGGAAGCCATCCCGGGGAGGTAATACAGCAACATCACACAGACGTGGGAGCTGCACGTACTGAAGGCCTTGAGCTGCTCCGTCTTCTCGCTCAGCTTCTTCACGGCTCTGAGAACCAGCCCGTAAGAAATGGCAATGAAAACCATGTCACTCCCCACGATCAGGGTGGATCCCACCATGGCGTAGACGCGGCTGGTGGCAGTATCCGCACAGGCCAATTTCACGACCGCCATGTGCTCGCAGTAGGAATGAGGGATCCGCCTGGAAGCACAGTAGGGCAAGCGGCTCACCGTCCAGCTCAAAGGCACCATGAAAAGGATCCCTCTTGCCAGAATCGCCAGGCCTATCTGGGCCACCCTCGGGGGTGTTAGGATAGTCTCATATCTCAGCGGGTGGCCGATGGCAACATATCGGTCAAAGGCCATGGCCAGCAAGACCCCCGATTCCATCGCTGTAACAGAATGGATGAGAAACATCTGGGCGAAGCAGGCCTTGAAGTCGATCTTCGGAGAGCCCCTCCAGAAGACGTCCAGCATTTTGGGCACTGTCAACGTCGCCATGACCACGTCGATAACTCCCAGCATGCCCAGGAAATAGAACATGGGGTTGTGCAGGGCGCGGTCGAATCGGATGGCAAAGAGGAGAGCGCCGTTTCCGAAGAGTGCCACAGTGTACATAAAGCAGAAGGGGACGCCCAACCAGGGGTGGACGGATTCAAGCCCCGGAATGCCGACTAAGAAGAAGGTAGGCGGGCTGGAGTTGGTGTCCAAAACCATTTGGGAAGGGTGCATGTTCTGTGTGAAGACAAAACAACACTTTTAAGGACAAGAACTTGCATTTAAGGTCGGTGGCATAAGCATTCTGTCCAGGAATTTTCTCCTCTAGTCCTAGCAATTTTCTCTTCTAGTCCTAGAATACTACTTCTATAGATTTCTTTCCTCTCCTACTGAAGAACTTCAGACTAGTTGCAATACATTCTTATCTTATTGTATCCTCACAAAAGCCCTAGGAGAGTTTACTTTATTACTTACTATCTTTCATTGAAGAAGAGGAGGAGGAGGAGGAGGAGGAGGAGGAGGAGGAGGAGATTGGATTTATACCCTGCCCTTCACTTGGAATCTCAGAGTGGTTTACAGTCTCCTTTCCCTTCCCCTCCCCAAAACAGACACCCTATGAGGTAGGTGGGGCTGAGAGAGCTCTCTCAAGAACTGCCCTTTAAGAGAACAGCTCTGACAGAACTATGGCTTGCCCCATGTCACCCAGCAGCTGCAAGTGGAGGAGTGGGGAATCAAACCCGGCTCTCCCAGATTAGAGTCGGCGCACTTATCCACTACACCAAACTGGCTGCCTGCCATTCTTGCCGAGATAGATTACAATATATATATATATATATATTAAAATCAATAAGATATTCAATAGACAATGCAATGGTGTGAGGATTACAGAATTAGAAAACTATGCAAACATAAAACCTGTCTCAGACACGGCATACCATCATGGAGAAAGTGGGTTCGAAAATGCAATACAAGACAACGCAGTAAATACAAGACAATGCAGTAAAATTTAGGTGCCATCGACAGTAGAAATTGCCGCAGGCTACAAAGCCATTCCCTTAAAAGCGCATCCTCCCGAACTGTCCCAGTATCCTACAGATCTAACCCCTTTAGAAGCATCCCATCCTGAAAACTGAGACGCTCCTTGGTCATCTGGAAGCAAAGGGTGGATTCAAAAGCACTGTTTTTCTCAGCCAAGCTCAACCATATTAAAAAACCCATTGGTCCTACAGTGGGTATCCAGTGTTATTTTCAGAACCGCACCATCTTTTAATACAGACATCAACAATTTGAAGAGAGAAGAACGACCGGTGTTTGGAATGCAAGAATTTGGCATCACAGCACGGGAGTTGCAAAAGATGGCTGACAAATTAGATTTGAGTCCGGGAACAGCTTGGAGGCTAAGGAGAGTTTCAGGGGGCAATTCTGCCTTGGCTTTTCCCTCCGTTGTTTTAGCAAACCCAGGCCGGAGCAGGAATCCCCCTCTGCATTGCAGGCTGCTGTCACCTCCTTTGAAAATCAGATTTTATTGTGCCTCCTAGGGTGTGTTCAGACGGATCTTTTGATCTGCCATAGGAACGACTCCCTTGCGGATCAAAAATGCACGACCAGACAGAAACATCTGGGAAATATTCCGGTCCCATAGGCATCCTGTTCTGCTGCGCCTCCAATCCTGATTTAAAAAGTAGCAGTTTCAATGTAGAGTTTTCGCTTACCCGCGCAACAACTGCAGACTTTCTTCTGTCTGGTCACTCCATTAGCGCACGATGCTCCCGTCGGCTCGGTCTGACGTTAGACCGAGCCGACGGGGGCGCGATTTTTAAAAAATTGAAACCCCATGTGCGCTTTAACGAGGAAACGCATTCAGCGATAAGCGCTACGAGGAATGTAATATTCATGCTTATTTCTTTTAGGGACAAGATGTTACCGTGATGGGAGATGGAGGGGGGGAAGGACTGTTCTAACTTGCAAAATAGTCCCTCCATTGATCATGATGGCAATGGCAAGGGGGAGGACCGGGACTTTGCTGAAAACCCTCCGCGATCGCCTCAGTTCTCCAAGGAGGCGCAGCCTTGCCTATGCGAATGTATAAAACTTTTTTTAAAAAAATCCTTGGTGGATGCCGTGTAGACAAATCACGGCGGGAACAACGTGCGGTGAGGCTATTTCATGGGGGGGCGTCTGGTCGTGCTAGGCTGGATTAAAAAAATCGGGATAAAATTTTAGGAGGGCTCATGGCGCGATTGACTGGCCGTCTGAACGCAGCCCTAGACTGCATGCCACTTTGACTTTCTTTGATCACTGGGTCTTATCGTACCTTCTGTATAGATTTATGGCTGTTTCACGGCTGTTCAGGGGTGACTTTGCAGTCAGTACGGCACTGCCCCGAGGTATCTGAGCGTGGTTTTGAGCTCCACCTTTTCCTCAGTGTTGAGAAAATATGGAGCAAATGCCAGATGTAGAACCAGCCAGGGAGCTGGCTTTCAAGAGTCAAAGCTCTGATGAAGGAAGCTTGGACACCCTGAAACTCTTTTTTTTTTTTAAATAATTTTTATTATTTTAAGACCAGACATACAAATACATAACAAACACACATGAGACTGAGAATAGTGACATTATATCTCTTCAGCTACCTCATACAAACCACAGTTCTCTCAGAGCTGTTCTCTCAAGGGCAGTCCCTGAAAGAGCTCTCTCAGCCCCACCTACCTCACAGGGTGTCTGTTGTGGGGAGGGGAAGGGAAAGAAGATTGTGAGCCGCTCTGAGACTCCAAGTGAGGGGCAGGGTATAAATCCAACTCTTCTTCTTCTTCCTCTGTTTCAATGTTTTTTTATTGAAAAACATCAATCTTACCTTATGCGAAAGCTTTCCGGACTTAAACATGTGACCATCATGTAGCTAAACAGTCAATTCTTAACTGTTGATGAGAAAACCATACCGGTGCATCTAAGATTGCATCTGATATGTGATAATTATCTTTTCTAAAGCAAGATAAGAAGGCCAAAGTTAACTCTTAATCTCTATTAAAAGGCCAAAAAAAAAAAATAAATTCTGATATTTCTGTGATTGTTTTAATTAGCTGTCAGATGCAGACGAAAGACCTTAAATGCAATCAGAGTTCCCCAATACTTGAGCCTAAGATGATCTCGCAGCTACACGAAAACTTGCATATCAGCAAGCCAAGGAATGATAGAATCAACATACTGCTCAGGTTCGCTTTGACACCAAGGATCTTGAGGCTGAAAACCCGCCCAGGGAGAAACGGTCATGCCAAGCGAACAACCTACCTCCACTCCACTCGCAAGCACACATCCAGATAGAAAGAGCCACCGGGATCTGGGTTCTGCTCCTCCTGGTACATGTGATCTGTTCTCAAAACCATTCTGTTCTGCAGAATATTGCAGGCCTATTTATCCTCTGCCCCAAATCCCCACAGGGGACGGAGAATGCCCCCAGTACATAGGGCATCAGATTCACCCCTGCACCCTGTGTCTCCTTCAGTCTGGGGGATGTAGAAATCACATCACAGGCAGCTGGGGCAAGTGATGCTCTGTATTCTTGGTGCTTTGGGGGCTGCAGTGGGAGGGCTTCTGGAGTTCTGGCCCTGCTGGTGGACCTCCCGATGACACCTGGGTTTTGGCCACTGTGTGACCCATTGTGTTGGTGTTAGGTAGCCCTGTCATTGGGATGGAATGTGAGGGAGTACTTTCCTCCTCCCAGCCTCTCATCAGTACTGTTTCACTGGCTGTATGTTATCATTACTCTGACCTTGTGGTGTCTCCAGCTGCAGGACACTACGCCGGGAATCAACGGCTTTTAACTTGTTTTCTTGCTTTGCCTGCTTGCTTGGCCCGCGCGCGCGAATTGTATTAATTGTCTTCAAGTAGTTTAGGGGAGTGTTTGAATTTACTATAAACTGCACAATAGGGAAAGGGGGGGCAAAAGAACTAACTCAACCCAGGAAAATGCTAGGAACAAAGAGGGTTGAGCTAATGTAATATTAAACAGTTCAAAATCTAATAAGGTGTACACAAGTTAAAAAACATTTAAAATCCACATGTAAACAGGACTTTCACACATTTATACACATGATGGGACAATACATATAATACTAAAGACCAGACGCGTTTCGGCCATAAAAGGCCTTCTTCAGTGGTCACAAATATAATCTTGTCCAGACACACATTCATACACTAATATATAAATTCTTAAAAACCCTTTGTATAAAAACCAGATGTGATGCCTTTTATAGATGTAATTTAGTTACGGGTATGTAAAATGGGCCATACCAATGCCAATATGTATTCTGGTATTCAGGGTATCTAAGGTATGAACGTGTGTCTCTCCATCCATGCAAGAATACTGCAAGAATCTTTAGTATTATATGTATTGTCCCATCATGTGTATAAATGTGTGAAAGTCCTGTTTACATGTGGATTTTAAACGTATTTTAACTTGTGTACACCTTATTAAATTCTGAACTGCTTAATATTACATTAGCTCAACCCTCTTTGTTCCTTGAATTGACTATAAGTCAGGGGCCTCCATTATCCACGGCCATTCCTGACACAAGCTGTATACGTGTCTTTAGTTACGATTCACCAATAAACAGATTCTTCTACTGAAGCCCTGCATTGTGTGATCTGACTAAGAGGTCTGACAGTTGGACTGTATGGACCTTTGGCCTGATCCAACGTGGTTCCTCTTGTGTTCTTATATTGTACACAGGGACATAGCGCACAGTCTCATTTTTTGTAAAAAGCATGTTCCCGAATCATGCCATTACAATATAGCCCTGTTATCTTTAGAGAAACACCCTTCTGAACAATTCTGTTTTACGTAGTTTGTGGAATGACAGAAGCACGGCCGCCTTCCTCACTGCCTCAGGCAGGCCATTCCACAAGGTGGGAGCCAAAACAGAGAATGTGTGTGTGGATGGGCAATGGTTGACCTTGCCTGTTTGTCAGGTGCCACCCACAGAAGGCCCTGCTTGGACGAAGGAAGCTGTCATTGTGGAGTGGAGGAAGAGAGGTGGTTTTGCAGACAGCAGGGTCCAAGGCCGTGAGGTGCCTTGCATGTGATTGGCACAGGTTCACGAGGTTCAGGAGTGTATAGAACAGATTCTGTCATTTCAGAACCCACATTCCTGGGGGCACCTTCTTCTGGGGGGGGGCATAACTCGGATCCTGTAAATCCAATCCTCACCAAACTTGGAGGACAGGTAGAAGAGAGTCAGTCGGAGACCACCTGCAAGGTTGGTGTCTCTAGCACACGTGGGGGGCCATTCTACTGCCCCACAAACCTCATGAACTGAACCGGTTCATTTAGCCCTTAAAGGTTTGAAAAGTTCTGGGGTTTGTGACTGGGGCATGCCACGAACCAAACTGAACTGCGTCTTTCTGGTCCGTGCCCATCCCTAGTGTTGATGTTACTGTCCGAAATGCAGTTTGTTCTTACAAGAACACCTCGAGGCAGACCTTTTTCAGTGAAGCAGAATATTGTATTGTTACACTCTTGCAAGCGTGGGTGATCAGTTCAAATGCCGTTATATACTTCCTATCATGACACTTTTAAATAAATAAATAAATAAATAAATAAATAAATAAATAGTCTCTCCTCCAGATGCCATAGGTTGCCAGCTGGAGTTCACAAAGCAAATCCGAATGCCTGATCAAAGCAAATCCAAACGTCAGTGCCTACCACGTGTTTTAACAAAAAGCACCCTTATTCTTTATATGGCTCAATATTTCTCTAATCACATAAGTGTCATTCTAAGCATTTTTGGTCAATCCCATAATGTAAGCTTTCAACTAGAAATTTCCTGTTGTTTCACACTTTACAGACTGAGTTATTCTTGGCTAATTAGCCATATGACCCAGAGACCGGTCTCCGTTGTTAGGCCTGCTTGTCTGATTTCTTTTCCCCTTTCTAAAAATCCCCTGTAAGCCGCTCTGAGACTCCCTTGGATAGTGAAGGGCGGGGTATAAATCCAATCTCTTCTTCTTTTTCTCCTGTAGCATAGCAAGCAGGTTTAATCTTTTAGCATGAATCAATACATTTGATGATTATTATTATTATTCCCAAAGCCAACATCTTAAGCTTTCAAAGTATACAAAACTAACATTTTCAGCTAATTAATCAAAAATCTTTATTTTCATTTCTTACATTACCATGGCGTGGATCCAGATGGCCAGATCAACTGAATCAAGGTGGGGGGGGGGCATCGTTTGGTCTCCAAAGATCTCAGAAGTTAAGCAGGGCCAGCCCTGGTTAGTTTTTGGACGGGAGGACGTGCAGGGTCACTATGCAGAGGCAGGCCAGGGCAAACCACCTTGGTACATCTTTTGTTGTGACCTGGATGATGCAGGCTGGCCCAGTCCCATCAGATCTTGGAAGCTAATCAGGGTTTGGGTGGGAGACCTCCAAGGAAGTCCAGGGTTGCTGCGACACAGAGGCAGGCAACGGGGAACCACCTCTTGTGTGTCTTTTGCCTTGACCTGGATGGCTCAGTCTAGCCTGACCTCATCAGATCTCAGAAGTCAGCAGGGTTAGCTCTGGTCAGTGTTTGGATGGGAGACCACCCAAGAAGTCCAGGGTCAGTATGCAGAGGCAGGCAATGGGAAGAAGAAGAAGAAGAAGAAGAAGAAGAGATTGGATTTATATCCTGCCCTTCACTTGGAGTCTCAGAGTGGCTTACAAACTCCTTTCCCTTCCCTTCCCCACAACAGACACCCTGTGAGATAGGTGGGGCTGAGAGAGTTCTTTTGAGAAGTGCTCTTTCCGGAATAGCTCTGAGAGAACTTGTGACTGACCCAAGGTCATACCAGCAGCTGCAAGTAGAGGAGTGGGGAATCAAACTCGGTTCTCCCAGATTAGAGTCCGTGCACTTAACCACTACAACTGGCTCTCTGGGAAACCAGCTCTGTTTGTTCCTTGCCTTGAAAACCCAAGGAGGGGGTCACCGTAAATCAGCTGCAACTTGACAGATCACTTCCCACCCACCACCAGGGCCTTCAGTATGGCCTCCTGAGAGGCTGAGGGGCTGAAAATCAGGAATCAGAGGAGGAGAGGGAGGAGGGAGTACCTGGAGTGAGGAAGCAGGCCTGTATTTCTCACCTTACTGTACACCGTTGTGTATTTAGCGGAGTAAATGAAACGCAGTGGAACAATGCAGCACAGACATGTGTCTGTTTACCTTCTAAGAAAAAAGTTTACTTCAAAATTAGGGAAAGGATTACATGGAAAGAAAACCACCACAACAGTCTGACTCATCTTTCTAGTTCTGATCTACTCGATCTTGTTTATTTTGTTCCCTCTGACACTTAAATGGAAGGAATGGAAGTTCCCCCCCAAAGCTCCACCCTTTGTGTATGCGCAGAATTGCACGAATGATCATATATATGTATGTATATATATATGTAGATATATATGTGTGTGTGGCTTTTTTTTGTAGAAAAAGCCCAGCAGGAACTCATTAGCATAACAGGCCACACCCAACAGCAGGAATTCATTAGCATATTAGGCCACACCTCTGACCGCATAGCTCATTAGCATATTAGGCCACACCCCTCTGTTACCAGAAGTGTGGTCATCCAGCCACACCCACCTTTTGCTTCTTATTCTGTTTACCTTGTTTGTTGTCAAAACCCAGGGCCTTTTTTGGCAGCAGGAACTCCTTTGCATGTTAGGCCACACACCCCTAATGCAGCCAATCCTAATGAGTTCCTGCTGTTGCGTGTGGCCTATTATGCTAATAGGTTCCTGCTGGGCATGGCCAACTTGGGAGCCAGCCGGAACTCCGTTCCTGTGCGTTCCTGCCCACAAATAGCCCCATATGTGTGTGTGTGTGTGTGTGTGTGTATATGTATGGTATTTTTGTATTTGTATACATATATGTATGTGTGTGTGCACACCCATGCCTGGAAGTCACAGCGACCTCTGGCAACCAATGCTCCCTCTAAGCTGTGGAGTTTTTTGAGCAAAAATTCTACTTTGTGTGCTGCTGGCATTAAAGTGGTGGGTGAGCAATTTGGGTACTGCATAAATTAGTTTGCTCTGGGGCCCTCCTTTCTGAGCTAAGACAAAAAAAACAAAACTATGAGCCAGAGGCTAAAAAACTGTGAGCTAGCTCACACCAACTCAGCTTGGAGGGAACACTGCTGGCAACTTGAACTGGGGCATGGAGGATGTTCAGAGATGTGGGCTGGAGAGCCTGCCTCTGGCCTCCTGGCCCGGGTATTCTCTGGAGGTCTCCCATCCAAGTACTTGCCAGGGATGGCCCTGCTTAACGAGATCACGCTTGCCTGGGCTACCCAGGTCAGGGCTGATCTCCAATGTATTGATTGGCCTTAAGTCAATCTTAAGGTCACCTCATTTAAGAATAAATCCTCCCCCTTTTTTGGTGGAGAATAATCCTCTCTGCATCTAATTGGTTCTATGCTAAACTTGCTATTATTAGCTTAAAGAAACTTCAGCTTAACCCTTTCACAACCGAAGGGGTGATACTTGCAAATACCCAACATACGAAACAAGAGAGAGACATGCGGTGTGAAAACAGGTACTGCTGAAATGCCTAGTTCCTTTTGATCAGAATGGAGGCCAGATGAAGAAAAAGGGCCCCCCTTCCCCCCAGAGAAATATATGCCCCGAAGATTGTCTAGGTGGTCTTTAGTCACGGCATATGCAGCACTAACTTGTTTGGAACATAAGAATATAACAGCAGCTGAGCGGAATCAGAAGACCAGTCGTTCATCCAGTCCAGCATCCTCTTGCACACCGTGGCAAACCGGGTGCTCCTGAAAGGCCCACACACAAGGATGCAGAGGTCAACAGCTCCCATTGCTGCCCCCACCCGCACTGACAGTCAGAGGGTTACTGCCTCTGAATATGGAGGTTCCATTTAGTCCTCGTGGCTAACAAACATTGATGGACTTTATCTTCATGAACTGGAGTTACTGTATGGTTTTCTCCCCAGTAAAGAAATGATTGACATGCATGAAATGGACCAAAAACCACCAGCCCAGTTTCTTTTATAGAAATTAAACAAAACCAGGGGTCTTTTCGTAGAAAAACAGCTGCAGGAGCTCATTAGCATATGGTATGCTAATGAGCTATTAGGCTATTAGCATATGCCACGCCCCCTGACATCACCGGAAATGATGTCAGAAGGGGAAGCAAAAGGGGGGGGAGGCATCTTCAAAAGCCTCCCCTTCCCTTCCCCAGCTGGTCTGGGTGGGGGAGCTAAGAGAAGGGGTTTAAAGTTTAAACTCCTTCTCATGAGAGTTGGGCCACAGAAGGAGGGAAACAGGGAAAGAAAGAGAAGGAAAGGGGAGGGAAAGAAAGAGAGGGAAGAAGGAGGGAAACAGGGAAAGGAGGAAGAAAGGGAAGAGAAGAAGGTGGGAAAGAAAAAGAAAGAAAGAAAGAAAGAAAGAAAGAAAGAAAGAAAGAAGAGAAAGAAGAGAAAGAAGAGAAAGAAGAGAAAGAAGAGAAAGAGGAAAAAGAGAAAGAGGAAAAAGAGAGAAGGAAAGGAGGGAAAGAAAGAAATTTGGCGGCAATTCGCCCTATTATATCCTATGGGCCATTGAAGTCAATGGTGAAAACATAGGGTATATTCTGGGGCTGGAGGGAGGTGGTTTGAGGAGAGGCTCCAAACTCACAGGGTAGCTGATGGAGCCTCTCCCCAAGATACCCACCAAGTTTCAAGAACATTGGACCAGGGGTCCACTCTATGGGCCCCAAACAGGTTGCCCCTATTCCTCCATTGTTCTCTATGGTGGGAAAAAACTTACTTTTTTCCCACCATAGAGAACAATGGAGGGAATAGGGGCAACCTGTTTGGGGGCCCACAGAATTGGACCCCCTGATCCAATGTTCTTGAAACTTGGTGGGTATCTTGAGGAGAGGCTCCATCAGCTACCCTGTGAGTTTGGAGCCTCTCCCTCAAACCCTCCCCTCCAGCCCCCAGAATATACCCTATGTTTTCACCATTGACTTCAATGGCCCATAGGATATAATGGAGCTGAAATTGACATTCGGCTGCCTGAAAGACTCCCCGGGACGCCGGCTGGGGGCGGGGCTTGGCTCCTTAGCTCCCGGAGCTGGGCTCCGGTGCGCTCCCCCCCCAAAAGACCCCTGAACAAAACTGTTATTATTCTTTCAAGCTTTTGTAGACTTATTGTGGTGGAAAGGCTAGCAGGCACTGTGTGAGTTCCCTGCTTGTCAAACAAACACATATTATTGTTAAGTAGTGGGTTCAAGAGGCTACCGTGGTTTCAGCGTAGCTCTTTGTATTCAGAATACGACAACCACATGCAGCAGGATGCAACTATATACAGAAACCCCAGTCCCAAAACACACCCACAAGATACAAATAAACCAATAGGGGAACTTGGGAACCTTATTTGCATGGGCACCATTCAATCTGCTGTTACCTGATTGGCCGGCTCGGCAAGGGGGGCCAATCCGAATGTAGCTGCAAGGAACACAATGAGTGTTGAGTTAGAGGAGGGCAGGGAACTGTTCCTGTTGGCAGGAGAGGAGAGGGCTCGCAAGAATGGGTTTAAATTAAGGGCGGGAAGGTACCGGCTGGATATTAGGAAAAACATTTTGACGGGCAGAGTTGTGCCACAGTGGAATCAACTGCAATAAAAAAGGCCAACACTATGCTGGGGATTATTAGGAAGGGAACTGAAAACAAATCAGCCAGTATCATCATGCCCCTGTATAAATCATTGGTGCAACCTCATTTGGAATACTGTGTACAGTTCTGGTCGCCACACCTCCAAAAGGATATTATAGCATTGGGGAAAAGTGCAGAGAAGGGCAACTAGAATGATAAAAGGGTTGGAACACCTTCCCTATGAAGAAAGGTTAAAACGCTTGGGGCTCTTTAGCTTGGAGAAACGACGGCTGAGGGGTGACATGATTGAGGTTTATAAGATTATGAATGGGATTGAGCAGGTTGAGAAAGAAGTACTTTTCTCCCTTTCTCACAATACAAGAACTTGTGGGCACTCCATGAAATTGCTGAGCAGTCGGGTTAGAACGGATAAAAGGAAGTCCTTCTTCACCCAAAGAGTGATTAACACATGGAATTCACTGCCACAGGAGGTGGTGGCAGCTACAAGCATGGACAGCTTCAAGAGGGAATTAGATAAACATATGGCGCAGAAGTCCATCAGTGGCTATTAGCCACAGGGTATAGATGGGAACTCTCAGTCTGGGGCAGGTGATGCACTCTATCCTTGGTGCTGGAGGGGGCAGCAGTGGGAGGGGGCTTCTAGTGTCCTGGCCCCACTGGTGGACCTCCTGATGGCACCTGGTATTTTTGGCCACTGTGTGACAGAGTGTTGGACTAGATGGGCCATTGGCCTGATTCAACATTGGCTTCTCTTATGTTCTTATGATAGGAACTCTCAGTCTGGGGCAGGTGATGCACTCTATTCTTGGTGCTGGAGGGGGCAGCAATGGGAGGGCTGCTAGTGTCCTGGCCCCACTGCTGGATCTCCTGATGGCACCTGGTATTTCTGGCCGCTGTGTGACAGAGTGTTGGACTAGATGGGCCATTGGCCTGATCCAACATTGGCTTCTCTTATGCCTCGGGAGGTGATGAGCTCCCCCTTCCTGGCAGTCCTTAAGCAGCGGTTGGACAGACACTGGTCAGGGATGCTCTCAGCTGTTCTTGCACTGAGAAGGGGGTTGGACTAGATATGTGTGACTCCAGGATTCTATGCTCAAGTCACAAAACTGTGCAGACCTTTCAGATTTCACCTGGAAGACGATCTAGTGGTCAACACCTAAGTCACACCCACAAATCTTTATTGCCATTTTGAGTGCAAAACATTATGGGACTACACAAAACACCAAGATACGTCAGTCACTTACACTTTGGCTATTCAAACCCCGTCTTCTGATTGCGTAATGTAAAAATTTTGCAACAGCCTCCATTGTTGAACAGAAGAAAGTGAATAACTGAGTCATCACAATGCCGACCCTTACCATCCAAAAACGGAGTAATAAAATGAGATCAAATATCCCTATAGAGGGGGCAGTGAAGTATGGCATGTGTCGTGGAGTCTATATCTTTTAGAGAACAAGGTCAAAGTCTGTCTGCATATGGTATCTGGCGGGACCTCCCTAGAAGCACCTCTGATGGCAGAACATTAAAGCGTGCAAACATGTATGTTCTGCGAGGATGTGGGGCTAACCACCTTACAGCCTAAGAACAGAAGAACATAAGAGAAGCCAATGTTGGATCAGGTCAACGGCCCATCCAGTCCAACACTCTGTCTCACACAGTGGCCAATAATGCCAGGTGCCACCAGGAGGTCCAGCAGTGGGACCAGGACACCAGAAGCCCTCAAGCACCAAGAATACAGAGCCTCACTTGCCCCAGAGTACCTATCTGTACCTTGTGGCTAATGGCCACTGATGGACCTCTGCTCTTAACATAAGAACATCAGAGAAGCCAATGTTGGATCAGGCCAACGGCCCATCCAGTCCAACATTCTGTGTTACACAGTGGCCAAAAATACCAGGTGCCATCAGGAGGTCCACCAGTGGGGCCAGGACACCAGAAGTCCTCCCTCTAAGCTGTGGAGTCTTGTGGGCTAAAATCCTACTTTGTAAGCTACTGGCATCAGAGTTGTGGGCAAGCGATTTGGCTACTGCATAAATTAGTTTGCTCTGGAGCCCTCCTTCTTGAGCTATGACAAAAACGTGTGAGCCGGAGGCTAAGAAACTGTGAGCTAGCTCATGCTAACTCAGCTTAGAGGGAACACTGCTGTTGACACCCCCTCCAAGCACCAGGAATACAGAGCATCACTTGCCCCAGAGTCCCTATCTATACCTTGTGGCTAATGGCCACTGATGGACCTATATATGCTCCTACGCTGTTGTCATCTTTCAAGGCTTATTTATTTATTTATTTCTAGCTTCATTAATACCCGACCTTTCTCCCCCAGCAGGGACCCTGAATGGCTTAAAACAGGGCTTTCTTTGTAGAAAAAGCCCAGCAGGAACTCATTAGCATAATAGGCTACACCCGACAGCAGAAACTCATTAGGATAT
The DNA here is from genome assembly GCA_029375565.1 of Gekko gecko. Classification (NCBI taxonomy): domain Eukaryota; kingdom Metazoa; phylum Chordata; class Lepidosauria; order Squamata; family Gekkonidae; genus Gekko; species Gekko gecko. The sequence continues at coordinate 8,232,239 of JAPDNY010000004.1, forward strand.
TAGGCCATACCCCTGATAGCACAGCTCATTAGCATATTAGGCCACACCCCATGCCTTACCTTGGCTTGTCCTGGCACCCTGCGACTGCGGGGGGCCTGGGCAAGCCCCCCCCTTGAAGCCCTGGGCAAGCCCCCCATGGCTGCAGGGAGCCCAGGCAAGCTGGCCCTTGGACAGGTTGGGGAAGGCACGGGGAGGCATTTAAATGCCTCCCTGATCCTTCCAGGCCCCCCCCGGCCCACCCACCTTGGAGTTATTGGGGGGGGTCACTCTCCAGGCCTTCCGTCTGTAGCCATACACACAGAGGTTTTGGCTGTAGTGGGCATGGCCAACTTTGAAGCCAGCCAGAACTCCGTTCCTGTGCGTTCCTGCCCCCAAATGGCCCTGGCTTAAACCATTCTCCTTTCCTCCATTTTGAACGTCACCTGGAGTCAAGAAGAGCCAGCCTGGAGTCTGTGGGGGAAGAAAGGCCTCAGGACCTGCTCCCGGATTTGCCTGGTCTTCATGCCATAGATGATGGGGTTGAGCATGGGGGGCACCAGGAGGTAGAGGTCGGCCAGCAGGATGTGGACGTAGGTCGGGATGTTGTGCCCCCAGCGCTGGGTGTAAAAGGAGAAAAGTCCCGGCGTGTAGAAGAGGAGGATGATGCAGATATGGGAGCCGCAGGTGCCGAAGGATTTCAGACGGGCCTCCTTCGAGGAGAGCCCCATGACGGCCCTCAGGATGAGCCCGTAGGAGATGGCGATGAAGATGGAATCGGAGCCCACCACAAAGGTGGCCGCGGTGATCCCGTAGATGTTGTTGGGCGTGGTATCCCCGCAGGCCAGCTTGACCACCGCCATGTGCTCGCAGTAGGAGTGGGCGATGACGTTGGAGCCGCAGAAGGGTAGGCGGCTCACCAGGCAGGTCAGAGGGGTCATGAAGCCGACGCCCCTCATGAAGGCCGCCCAGCCGATCTTGGCGATGACGGAGCTGGTGAGGATGGTCGTGTAGCGCAGGGGGGCGCAGATGGCCACGTAGCGGTCAAAGGCCATGGCGAGCAGGACCCCCGACTCCACCGCTGAGAAGCCGTGGATGAAAAACATCTGGACGATGCACGCTTTGATGCCGATGGTGTGCGAGTGGAACCAGAAGATGCCGAGGATCTTGGGCACGGTGGAAGTGCAGAGCACCAGGTCGATCGTGGCCAGCATGCACAGGAAGTAGTACATGGGCAGGTGCAGGCTGGGCTCCCTCTTGACCACCGAGAGGACGGCGAAGTTCCCCAGCAGGGCTATGATGTACATGGAGCAGAAGGGGAAGGCGATCCAGAAGTGGGCAGCCTCCAGCCCCGGAATCCCCATTAGGATGAAAGTGGTCGGGTTGGAGCGATTGCAATGCAGCATCGTTGGTGCCTGGGTTCCGGAACCATTTCATCGCCTGCAAGTCAAACAACAGGGACAGTTAAGAACATAAGAAGAGCCCTTCTGGATCAGACCAGTGAGGGTCCATCTAGGTCAGCATCCTGTCTCACCAGTTCCTCTGGAGGGCCAACAAACTGAGCACAGAGGCCGAGGCCTTCCCCTGCTAAGAACATGGGAAGAGCCCTGCTGGATCAGACCAGGGAGGGTCCATCCAGTCCAGCATCCTGTCTCACTCAGTGGCCAACCAGTTCCTCTGGAGGGCCAACAACAGGGCAGAGAGGCCGAGGCCTTCCCCTGATAAGAACCCCAGAAGAGCCCTGCTGGGTCAGACCAGTGAGGGTCCATCCAGTCCAGCCTCCCGTCTCACACAGGGGCCAGCCAGTTCCTCTGCAGGGCCAGCAACAGGGCAGGGAGGCCGAGGCCTTCCCCTGATAAGAACCTCAGAAGAGCCCTGCTGGGTCAGACCAGGGAGGGTCCATCTAGTCCAGCCTCCCGTCTCTCACAGGGGTCAGCCAGTTCCTCTGGAGGGCCCACAACAGGGCAGAGAGGCCGAGGCCTTCCCCTGATTTTGCCTCCTTGCTCTGGGTTTATTGCCTCTGAATGTGGAGGTTCCTCTGCTAAGAACATGGGAAGAGCCCTGCTGGATCAGGCCAATGAGGGTCCATCCAGTCTAGCATCCTGTCTCACATAGTGGCCAGCCAGGTCCCCTGGAGGGCCAACAACAGGGCACAGAGGTTGAGGCCTTCCCCTGAGAAGAACCTCAGAAGAGCCCTGCTGGATCAGGCCAGTGAGGGTCCCTCCAGCCTCCTGTCTCACACAGTGGCCAACCAGTTCGTCTGGAGGGCCAACAAACAGGGCAGAGAGGCTGAGGCTTTCCCCTGATTTTGCCTCCTTGCTCTGAGTTTCGTGCTTCTGAATGTGGAGGTTCCCCTTAGTTACCAGGGCTAGTAGCCATTTATAGACTTATCCTCCATGAATCTTTTCAAGCTATCTATGCCTGTGGTCATCACTACGTCCTCTGGCAGTGAATTCCACATTTTAATCACTCTCTGTGTAAAGTAGTCTTTCCTTTTGTCCACCCTGAACCTACTGCCCATCAGCTTCATCGGATGCCCTCAAGTTCTAGTACTTGGGGAGAGGGAGAGAAAGTTCTCCTGGTCAACAGTCTCCACCCCATACATAATTTTATAAACCTCTGTCACGCCCCCCCCCCCAGTCTTCTCTTTTCTCAGCTGAAAGGTCCCGGACTTGTCCGCCTTTCCTCCTCGGGAAGGTGCTCCAATCCCCTCATCATCTTGGTCTCCCTTCTCTGTACCTTTCTTAGCGCTGCAATGTCCTTTTGGAGATACACACACTATTCCACAGCTGATGTCAGGCTCTTTAGTCAGGTCACACAACACAGGGCTTCTTCAGAAGAAAGTGTTTATTGGTGAATCATAACTAAAGACGCGTGTACAGCTTGTGTCAGGAATGGCCACATATACCAGGGCCTTCTAAATTATACTAAGTTCAAGCACCCCCCCCCAACTGAGCTGAAGCCAGTGAATATATTTCGTGCTCGCGGGCAAAGCAAGTAGGCAAAGCAAGCAAAACAATCTAGAAACGGTTGGTTCCAGGGGTCTTTTCGTAGAAAAATAGCTGCAGCTCATTAGCATAATGTATGCTAATGAGCTATTAGGCTATTAGCATATGCCACGCCCCCTGACATCACCGGAAGTGATGTCAGAAGGGGAAGCAAAAGGGGGGGAGGCATCTTCAAAAGCCTCCCCTTCCCTTCCCCAGCTGATCTGGGTGGGGGAGCTAAGAGAGAAAGGGTTTAAAGTTTGAACTCCTTCTCATGAGAGTTGGGCCACAGAAGGAGGAAAGAGAGAGAGTAGAGAGAAGGAAAGAGGGAAAGAAAGAGAAGGAAAGGGGAGGGAAACAAAGAGAGGGAAGAAGGAGGGAAACAGGGAAAGGAGGAAAAAAGAGAAGAGAAGAAGGTGGGAAAGAAAGGAAGAGAGAAGAGAAGAAGGAGGGAAAGAGGAAAAAGAGGTAATGAAAGAAATTTGGCGGCAATTCGGCCCCATTATATCCTTTTCTTCCCACCATAGAGAACAATTGAGGGAATAGGGGCAACCTATTTGGGGGCCCATAGAATTGGACCCCCTGGTCCAATGTTCTTGAAACGTGGTGGGTATCTTGGGGAGAGGCTCCAACAGCTACCCTGTGAGTTTGGAGCCTCTCCCTCAAACCCCCTCCCCTCCAGCCCCCAGAATATACCCTATGTTTTCGCCATTGACTTCAGTGGCCCATAGGATATAATGGAGCTGAAATTCACATTCGGCTGCCTGAAAGACTCTGGGACGCCGGCTGGGGGCGGGGCTTGGCTCCTGAGCTCCCGGACACTCCGGTGCACTCCACCCCCCAAAGACCCCTGGTTGGTTCCCAGCATAGTATTCCAGCAGCTGAAGTACACAATGTCAGAGACATGATAACACGCAGACAGTGAAAGTTCAGAGGCTGGTAGACTGAGGGTACTCCCTCTACATTCCATCTCCATGACAGGGCTACCTGACAACTGGATAATCTTGTGTTGGAGGACAAAACCAAGCGCCCAGAAGTGTTGTAATCCGGGCTCCACAGAGACCTGAGAATTCAGGGGGCAGATGAATAGGACAGAGGCTCCCGTCCCCCTCTCCCCTTCCCCCATATCCTGAGGCCCAGGCAGCCTTGCAGAGCGGTCACCGGAAGAGGCGAAGGGACCTCACAGGCATACACAGGTGTGCTCTCACCCAGACTGGCCCTTGCTGGCTTTTGCATAGAGCTGAGAACGGGGCACTTCCCCAAACTGAGCAGAAGCTTTCAAGGGCGAGGGAGGCAGGTCAGCAAAGGAAACCCTGGAGCCCTGCCACCGAATCAGAAACAGGGAGTCCTTTCACCAGTTCTCTCCCTTCTCCCCCGGAGGGAGAAGTGGCATTTGCTCGGCCTGTTGTAGCCAGCCAATGCTCCCTCTAAGTTGTGAAGTCTTGTGAGCAAAAATCCTACTTTGTGAGCTCCTGGCATTAAAGTTGTGGGCGAGCGATTTGGCCGCTGCAACAATTAGTCTGCTCTGGAGCCATGCCTTCCTGAGCTAAGTCAAAAATGTGCGAGCTGGAGGCCAAGAAACTGTGAGCTGGCTCACGCCAACTCAGCTTAGAGGGAACCCTGCAGGGAACCCTTCCCTGGACAGAAGCTGAAGGCCTGCAGCACTTTCACAAAGGAAGGTTGTCCTCTCTGTCGTGGTTTGCCGTGGACCAGAACAATGGGCCTCCAGATTACACAGGTTAGTTCCTCTGGAGAAAGTGGCTGCTTGGGAGGGTGGACCTGCAGCATTATACGCTGCCGGGCTCCCTCCCCTCCCCAAATCTCCAGGAGTTTCCTGGCCCAGAGTTGGCAACCCTGTCTGTCACACATGCCACCTTCCCTTCCACCGAAAAAGGGGGCCAGCTTGGTAAACTCTTTCTGAGCAGGAGGACAAAGAGGCTGCCTTCGGCCCCCCCCAAGCCGAGCCCGTCTCTCCCTGGCTTCCAGCCTCCTTTGGAAGATGACAGTCAACTCCCATGGATTGCAGAGCGGTCGACGGCCAGCGTGACCGGATCCCGCTAGCAAAGCTCCCTCTAAGCTGTGGCGTCTTGTGAACAAAAAATCCTACTTTGTGAGCTCCTGGCATTACAGTTGTGAGCAAGCAATTTGGCTCCGTCCTGCATAAATTAGTTTGCTCTGGAGTCATCCTTCCCTGAGCGAAGGCAAAAATGTGTGAGCTGGAGGCTGGAAAACCGTGGGCTAGCTCACACTAGCTCAGCTTAGAGGGAACACTGCCCACCAGAGATGGAAATGGGAAGCGATGCTTCCCTCCCACTCTGAAAAATCCCATCCAAGCAAAAATCCCTGACAGAGACATGTCCAACTTGTAAGAATATAAGAACATAAGAGAAGCCAATGTTGAATCAGGCCAATGGCCCATCCAGTCCAACACTCTGTCACACAGCGGCCAAAATATACCAGGTGCTATCAGGAAGTCCACCAGCGGGGCCAGGACACTGGAAGCCCCCCCACTGCTGCCCCCTCCAGCACCAAGAATAAAGTGCATCACCTGCCCCAGACTGAGAGTTCCCATCTATACCCTGTGGCTAATATGTTTATATGCTCCATATGTTTATCTAATTCCCTCTTGAAGCTGTCCATGCTTGTGGCTGCCACCACCTCCTGTGGCAGTGAATTCCATGGGTTAATCACTCTTTGGGTGAAGAAGTACTTCCTTTTATCTGTTCTAACCCGACTGTAAGAAACACATTCCTAAGAAATGCACTGGATCCCTAAGTATGCCAGAATAGGGAGATGGTTTGCTCCCTCCTGTCCTGACCAAGGCTCTCTACAGCTCTGAGAAGTCCCTACACTTTAATCTTGGGAAAAGGGTAAAGAGTCCATTCCCTGAACTCTGCCCTTCATGGAAAAAAACCAAAAAACAAGCCATGATCTCAAACACTCCTGTGCAGTTTTTATGACAAAAAGGACTCTTGTGGCATCTGGGAGACTACCAGATTTGTTGTGGGGTAAGCTTCTCTGGGCTAGAGCCCCCTGTCCATCAGACGTCTGCCAACAAAAGCTTCTGCTTCAGTAAGTTGACTAATACCTCAGGGGGAGGGATTTGTGGATTTCCTGCCTTGAGGAGGGGGTTGGCGACCCTGGGGGTCCCTTCCAGCTCTGTGATTCTATGATGATTCATCAGGCCAGGAGCACAAAACTAGGTCTGCCAACTCCAGGTTGGGAAATTCATGGAGATTGCAGGAGCAGAACCTGGGGAGGGCAGAGTTCGTGGAGGAAAGAGACCCCCACTAGGAGAGGAGACCCTCCAAAGTAGCCCGTTTTCTGGAGGTGAATTGTGATTCTGGGAGAGCTCCAGGCTTCACCTGGAAACTGGCAACCTTAGCTCAGCCCCCTGCTCCCCCAGCTTCTGCGCTCGGAAGAATGAGCTTGGCCTCCAAAAGGATGGTGGGTCTACTGCACCAGTAATCCTCCTGGATCAGCAGTCCAAGAAGGGCCTGTCCTGTCATCCGAGTCCTTCATTCACTGCTAGGTGTGGCCAGTTTGTTGCAGTGGTCAAATGCGCAGACTCTAATCTGGAAGAACCGGGTATGATTCCCCCACTCCTCCACTGGTACCTGCTGATGTGACCTTGGGCAAGCCATAGTTCTCTCAAGGGCAGTCCTCCAAAGAGCTCTCTCAGCCCCGCCTACCTCACAGGGTGTCTGTTGTGGGGAGGGGAAGGGAAAGGAGTTGGTAAGCCACTCTGAGACTCCGAGTGAAGGGCAAGGGGAATAAATCCAATCTCCTCCTCCTCCTCCTCCTCCTCCTCCTCCTCTTCTTCTTCTTCTTCTCCTTCTTCTTCTCCTTCTTCTTCTTCTTCTTCTTCTTCTTCTTCTTCTTCTTCTTCTTCTTCTTCTTCTTCTTCTTCTTCTTCTTCTTCTTCTTCTTCTTCTTCTTCTTCTTCTTCTTCTTCTTCTTCTTCTTCTTCTTCCTTCCCCTTCCCCTTCCCCTTCTCCTTCTCCTTCTTCTCCTTCTCCTTCTTCTCTGGGAACATTCCTTGCCCTCTCCCCCTGCCTCTAACGCCTCGGCTTTCCCTCCCTCTCGGAGGAACCACTTGGCCACACTCACCCGGACTTGACTGCTGTGTCAGGGGCCATGCGTTCTTGGGCCTTGGCGACTGCACACACATGCTGTTTCGAGCCACGGTGGAAAGGAGGGAGCATTTTATACCCTGAGTCGGAACACCAGAGGGACGGCAGCTCCCCCTTGCTCAAGAGACTGCCGTAATTAACAGAGGCAAACCTGGCGTCAGGCCCAGGGTGTAGCTACGCGCCGCGGGAAATGCTGAAGACAGCAGGGTGAGAGGAGGACCCGACTTGAGAGGGACGGGCTCAATCCAGGAAGGCACAAAGGCCCTCAGGCCCGATCTGCTTCTAGCATTTGCTCCACTGTCTTACCAAACCCACACTGGAACAGAAATCCCCATCTACATTGCATGCCACGTTCACTTTGATTGCGTGTTGCATTTTATGGCAGTGTCCAGACTGCATGCTGCTTTCACTGTGTTTGATCTCTGGTTTTTGCGGGGGCTGTCTGCATAGATTTATGGCAGTTTTATGACCATTCGGGGGTGACTCTGCAGTCACTACAGTGTTGGCCCGGGGTTGTTGAATGCGGTTTCGAACGGCATTTTTTTTCTGTTCCAGTGTGGGTTTGGTAAAACAACGGAGCGAATGCTAAATGCAGGTTGGCCGTCAGTCTGCAAGACCTGGCCGAGGGCTATTAACGATAGAACGTTTTGGAGGATGTTAATTCTGCTAGTCCTCTCACTCCAATATATTCATGCACACCAGCAGAATACAGGCTGCTACTGGGCTAGAGTTGCCAGGCCTGGGTTTTTATTTATTTATTTATTGGAAAATACCTGAAAACTTTGGGGGTGGGTCCAGGAGAGGGTGGGGTTTGGGGGAGGGGAGGGGCCTTGGTAGGGTGCAATGCCACAGAGTCCAGCCTCCAAAACAGTTTGGTGTAGTGGTTAAGTGCACGGACTCTTATCTGGGAGAACCGGGTTTGATTCCCCCACTCCTCCACTTGCACCTGCTGATGTGACCTTGGGTCAGTCACAAGCTTTGGCACAGCTGTTCTCTCAAGGACAGTTTGTGTTAGAGTTCTCTCAGCCCCACCTACCTCCCAGGGTGTCTGTTGTGGGGAGGGGAAGGGAAAGGAGTTTGTAAGCTGCTCTGAGACGCCTTTGGGCAGTGAAGTGTGGGGTATAAATCCAATCTCTTCTTTTCTCTTCTTCTTCAAAGCAGCCATTTTTTCCAGGGGGAGCTGATCTCCAGGCCCCAACTGGAGGCTGGCAACCCTATGTTGTGCAGGTGTGCAAGCAAGAGAACAAAAAGATACATGGAGACTTCTTCAAATTCAAACTAATAAGGAGTTTATTGCGTGAACGCCATTCACTAGATAGGAAAGATGAGAGACAGCACGTGCAATCTAATCCAGGACAGAACAGAACAGAAATCTCTTGTTACGGTTTGTAACCAGCACAAACGGTCCAAACCAAGCATACATACATCCAGCTCAAAATAATTCAAACCCATTTCCGAGATAATACACTGCAGAGGTATCTTCTTGTAGCGACCTATTACGACCCCAGAAGGGGAAACATTACAACGAGCCAAAGAGAAGACTGTTCGATGAGATGGAATTACCAAATTCATCAGATAATCCAAGGTCCCGGTCACACGTGCTGGAAAATGTGTGTGTGGGGGGGAAGCAAGGCTATTTGTGCTGCGGTAATTTGACCCGCCGTTGTGTGATCCGATGCAACAGCGGGTGAAGCGAGTGTTTTCCCTTGCAGCTGACTTCCAGTGCGCTTCATCCAGGAACCAGTGACGCAATTGGAGCGCGCCAGAGCGATCACACCGGCAACTCCGTCCTCGGCCCGTTGCAACCTCGTTTAATGATGGACTTTCTGTGGTTGTTTTTTTACTTTGCTTCTTTGGCTGACTGCTACGGGTTGCCGACGGGCGCCCTAGAGGCCAATAAGCAATTACTAAGAAGCACGGGGAGATGTTTCACGGTTCAGAGGTGAGCGGGAGACAGCAGAGGCGAAGCCCAGCTAAAGAGGAACAGCTGCAGAGCAAGACACATTCCATCTCGTAACTCAAACACTATGGCGGGGCTACCCGACACATAGCCTCTCTCCCTGACATTTTTGAGCCTGGCCCCTCCTCCTGACTCCGCCTCCCACCACAGCCATTTTGTGTTTTTACCCACCACCCTGTGCCAGCATTCCAAAGGTGCCCACCGGCTCAAAGAGTTTGCGTGTCCTGTTTGACAAGGCGACTGGATGTTCCTACACGACAGCCCCAATTCGATCTTTGTGACTCCAACTTCAGAAGCCAAACTTTGGGTGATTTCCCACTAAAGCTGCCGCGGGGTTGCGCCGCCGTTTGCCCCGAGATTTTTAGTCAATTTCACACCCAAAGCCGCGGGGCTGCATTTTGACCTGTTTTTTGAGGATTACGAAACTGCGGGGGAAATCGGGCGAAGCCGCGGGTCAAAATGCAGCCCCGCGGCTTCGGGTGTGAAATTGACTAAAAATCTCGGGGCAAACGGCGGCGCAACCCCGCGGCAGCTTTAGTGGGAAATCACCCTTTGTCGATTCATCTGGAGCAGGGATATGGACTAAAATTTAGACTGTGAACATGGGGTGAAGTGCTTTTTGCTGAAGATGGGACCACGGGTCTTTCTCTGCAGGTGGCCTATAAAACTGTAATGTATCCATCTCCGGCCACGTGCAAGGCAAGGTCCCCACGCGGTCACGCAAAGCGCCTGAGCTTTGCTTCCAGAGACAATGGCCAAGCGGATCCTAGCCCGAGCCACTCAGAGGGCTAGGCTCCCAGCCGTAAGCCTGTAGAACTCTCAGCCACTGTACAGAGCTTATCATGAGTGTGGGGTGTGTTTGGGTGTGGGGTTTATTGCACATATAAACCGGCCCGCGAGCCGGGAAGGTTGTCTTGTTCTGCACTGGAAATAAAGTTTGAGAGCTGAAATCACTAGTAAGTCTCAGTACTTTTTAAGAACCTTCCCCAGAAGCCATCTTGTGGTGGGTCTAAGAGTTCAGACTCTCAGTTCGTTCGATACCTGGGAAGATCATTTTTCTGCATGAGACCCCGGAGCTGCTGTCAGTCAGAGAGGGCTGCCATTTCCCAGGTGGGGGAAGGGGAACTCCCACCCAAGACCTGGTTGGGGCGGATCCTGCTTCACTTTTAATGAGACCGCACCAGCCGGGGCCATCCAAGTCAGGGACCCCGTTCTGTACCCCTTACTGTCCCCCCACCTCTAAATAAAAGCTGTTTGTTCAAGTGCTGATCAGGTTTTGAGTGGGGGCACCTACAACTCTGTGACCAACAACCTGGCTCTTTTGTAGGGTTGCTAACTCCAGGCTGGGAAATTCCTTGATATTTGGGGGTGGAGCCCACCCTCCAAAGTAGCCATTTTCTCCAGAGGAACTGATGCACGTCACTGAGCACCAGAATGATATTAATAGTGCTCCAAATTTTTTCGCACCGGAGAATATGTTAGGAGATGAACTTTTAAACTGCTTTTATTCTGCTGTTTGCTGACCCACACACACACCTGAATGGTGCTTACAAGTGTCTTGGTTTGGGAGAATTGTGTGCTTTGTTTGATGTGACTCCCTGCACTGGGAAGTTGCCCTACTGTCTGCACTTTCATGCTAATGAAGTCACACATACACCTAGGCACATACACCTACCCATCATGCACTTGGAAAAGGAAAAGCATCTCCATTATGGTCTGCCAGAAGGATGATAAAACAACAACATGCCTACCATCAAGGAATTCGGAGTCAACACGTAACCCACAGGATGCTTGGTTTTGCAAGTGTTAAGACTGTTTCCTGTTGATGACTTGAGACAAGTTGGAGTCCTTTGCAGTTCTCAGGTTTCCATGACAACTCATCTTCACACCTTGGACCAGATGCCCCCTTTAGTAAAAGGTATAGATTTCCAATATTGCCCCCCTTCGTAGGTGGGTACCCCACATCCTAAAAGCCAATGACATAGGGATGGGACAGACTGGAAGATGACCCTAATGCCAGCCCCCAAAATAGCTGATAAAAACGAGGTTCAACCTTTGTTCTTCGCTAGCTAGTCATCCAACCCTACCCTGGTAACAGAGTCCACTATAGGTAATTCTTGCGTGCTTCCTTGGACTGCAGCCAAGAAGCCCACACGTGTTGGCTGGTTCCAACTGTGTGTAGTAAGAGTTTCCCTACGTTAGAATCTCTACTCCTGTATTCTTCACTTTGAAGGTCGAGCTTCAGGAATCAAATAAGTATCATGTGTTTTCCCCTCCTAAACATCTCTAGTTTAAACCCCATGCTCTCTTCCATTTCTATTGTATCTATTGTAAAGAGAATAACTGATTTTACTAAAGAAACCTTGTCACGTGTTCTCTTTGAAATGAATTCTCTGGGCGAAACTACTTTCTCTGTATACATAGACCAGAACTCATTTAAGTTTAGTCCGATCAATGCGTAAATAAGCATTTCGGCTAACAAATACTAGATACGTTGTAGCACCAGCTACTTATTTATTATCATTGGAGATACCATCTCATTGCAGGGCTTTCCCCCTAGCTCATTGGAGAGCACTCTCCCTCTGCAGTGGTGGAGGGGAGATATAAAAAGACCCCCATGCATGAGAGGGTTTGCCCCTGCGGAGCTGGTATGGTTGAATCTATAGAACACGTGTTGTATCAGTGTGGGGTCTACCAAGAAATTTGCGCAAAATTCATTCTTCCTTTCCTTAGAAAGTCACGGGACTGGCCCTGTTTCTGAGATGACTAGGAAGCGCCTTACCGGTGAGAATCCACAAATCCCAACTTCTTGCGCAAGGTTTTTTTTTGCGGGTGCTAGCAAAATCTGTAACATTATTTTAAGCAGTGTGGTTCTTAAATTTAATACAATACTTATTTAAATCTGAGATATCTTTGATCAAATTTAAATTATATTTTTATCACCTGCTTATTCTTTTATGTACATGCGTGTATATAATTTATGCTGGTCTTTGACCGTATTAATAAATCTGAATCCGAATCCGAAATAAATAAATAAATAAATATCAGCTAACCCACCCTGCATAGTTAATTAGCTCATTTTAATGCACCTGCAATGTATGTTTATGTAGGTTCGGGAGCAGAATGAGCTGGTATGGGAGTAGGTGCTTGAGTAGCCTGTACACTTTGATTAACTTGGCCTATGGGAACGAAGGAGGGATTTTGCGGTCGGGGGGGGGGTAGGGAGTATAAAATGAAACTATTTGGGATGTTCTGGGAGCTCATTTGACTCGAGCTAAAGAATACTCCAGAAAAAGCCCAGCAGGAACTCATTAGCAGAACAGGCCACACTGAACAGCAGCAATTTATTAGCATATTAGGCCACACCCCTGACAGCACAGCTCATTAGCATATTAGGCCACACCCCCATGTTACCGGAAGGGTGGTCATCCAGCCACACCCACCTTTTGCTTCTTATTCTGTTTACCTTGTTTGTTGTCAAAACCTGGGGCTTTTTTTGGAGCAGGAACTCCTTTGCATGTTAGGTCACCCCCCCCCAATGTAACTAGTCCTACTGAGTTTCTGCTGTTGGGTGTGGCCTGTTAAGATAATGAGTTCCTACTGGGCGTGGCCAACTCAGGAGCCAGCCGGAACTTCATTCCTGTGCGTTCCTGCCCCAAAATAGCCCTGAGTGTTTGTCTAAGTTAGCTAGCCGGAGCTTCAGTCACAAGCTCCATAAGCTCATAGTATTCTAAACCCTACAGCTGGATTGGTCACTGTTGCGAGACAGACCAATCCGGAAAGACTCTGACCTTTGGCGGGAACGAATCCCATTGGTCCTAAGAGTGCAAATGTGATTGGACATTACTGTGCTAGGGGGGCATGGCTTCACTAGTTCAAAATGTATAAAGTTGGATCATTCTATGGTTGTTGATGTTGTGTTCTGAGCTGAATAAACAAATCACTTGTTTTGAACGCTGCCTCGATCTCAGTATATAACACCTGGATACGCGCTTTAATTCCAGGAGATCTCCAGTAGGGTTGTCAACCTCCAGGTGGGGCCTGGGGAACTCTGGCTTTGACAACTGATTCCCAGCTGGCAGAGATCAGCTCCCCTGGAGAAAATGGCTGCTTTGGAGGGTGGTCTCCATGGCATTGTCCCTTGCTGAGCCCCTCCCCTCCCCAAACCCCGCTCTCTCCTGGCTCCACCCCCAAAGTCTCCAGGTATTTTCCAACCCAGACCTGGCAACTCCAATCTCCAGGCCCCACCTTTTAGGCTAAAAAGGGTTACATAATTATAATCCTTTAAAATTACCAGAGTACCTCTTATCATGTAGGGCTGTCTCTCCCCACCATTGTTGAACCTTCACCAGTCTTGGTGTATCTGGAGTGAAGGGAAGGGCTTCCCAAGTCAGACTCATGACACAAGCTTTAGAGTGATTCCAAACTCTTTATTAGGCCGGATGTTAAAAAAAATGCTTCTCTATGTCAAAAGCCACCCCTGTGCTGTGCTGAGACGAGAGCACAGAGGCCACAGAGAAGAGTGGAGGGGATCATTGGACAGGACATTTTATGTATCTTCAGTGGCTATGAACTATCAAAGTCTTCCCCTTCAGGAACAATCTAAAGACACTCTCACGGATTTCCTTGGTCTTCACTCCATAGACAATGGGGTTCATCAGAGGGGGCAGAAGTAGGTAAAGGTTGGCCATAATAATGTGAACGTGAGGAGCAATGTTGTGACCCCCAAAGCGGTGTGCAAAGAAGGTGAAAAAAGCAGGCGTGTAAGAGACCGTGATGGCACAGATGTGAGCCGTACAGGTGCCGAAGGCCTTGCTCCGGGCTTCCTTGGAGGAGAGACCCACCACGGCCCTCAGGATCATGAAGTAAGACACGGTGATGCAGAAGATGTCAAAGCCTCCGATCAACAGGGCCACGGCAAGCCCATAGATGGCATCAACCCGGATGCTGCTGCAAGCCATCTTCACCACCGCCATGTGGTCACAGTAGGTGTGAGCGATGACGTTGGTGCCACAGTACTGCAGCCTCCGGACCAAGAAAGGGAAAGGAAGGATGAGTACTGCTCCTCGGAGGAAGGTGACCAGCCCCGCCTTGACGATGATAGGATTGGTCAAGATGGTGGTGTATCTCAGCGGGTAACAGATGGCGACAAAGCGGTCCAAGGCCATGAGCATGAGGACACCAGACTCCATCCCTGTGAAGGTATGGACCAAGTACATCTGGACCAGGCAGGAGCTGAAGTCCATTTCTTTGAGGTTGAGCCAGAAGATGCAGAAGGCCTTGGGCATGGTGGATGTGCCCAGAACAATGTCCGTGATGGAAAGCATGCAGAGGAAGTAGTACATGGGTCTGTGCAGGGCCTCCTCAGTCCAGACGATGTAGAGAAGCCCGCAGTTCCCCACCATGCCAATGAAGTACATTGAGAAAAATGGGAAGGAGATCCAGATGTGGGCATGTTCCAACCCTGGGATCCCATTCAGGATGAACCACAAGAACGTCTGCCCTGTTTCATTGGAACTTGCCATGCTGGGTTCGTGAAGGACATATTCCACACTAACGCCTAAGCTGTTAAAACTGTAACACAGAGAAAGAGAGGAGTTAAAATTTTACAGCCATAATTACCTAAGTGGAATGAAATCTCAGCAATATAAATTTATATATTTTTTTTAAAAAACGTGGCAATTTCCCCCCAAAAGTGTTTGTGACATATTTTATATTTCTTGGAAAAGTGATATCATCTAGGACGGGGCAATAGCTCAGTGTCAGACCATCAGCTTGGTATGTAGAATGTCTCAGGTTCAATCCCTGGCCTCTGCAGTTAAAAAGGACCAGTTAGCAGGTGACTTCAGCCTGAGACCCAGGAGAGCAGCTGCCAGTTTGAGTTGTCAATGCTGACTTTAAGGGAGAGACCAGGGGTCTGACTCAGTACAGGGCAGCTTCATGTGTTCATCTTTGCTATTTGTAAATTTCTTCTCTGCCTGTTTATTTTATCCTTTGGGATTTATAAATGAAATCTGAAGGGTACGTGCTGCATTACCTATTTTTGTTGCCTGATGTGATGAACTGAACTATTTAAGATACTAAGAACTGCTGTACCAACAACTAAAGGACTGTGAAGGTTGCATTCTTCACAGAGCCAGAGAGCCTTGAGTGACAGGCTGCTCTAAGCAGTCTGATTGGTTAGCATCAGCAGAGCAAAAAAAAAAAAAGTCTTGGGAGAACTGGATGCTGAGGAGAGTCAGTCAGATTCCTGCCTTATCTGAGAAGAGATATTTACTGAGACTGTTTGTGAATAGCCCTGACAGAAAAAGGGTTTAGTGCTGATTTCAACCTTGACTGAACACAGTCAGAATTCAGCATTAGCTGAGAGCAGTTTGAACACGTAGAGAGAACTGGGAAAAAGTTTGGCAAGGAAGTTTGGGTAGTAGAGAAGACTCTCATTCAGGCCAAAGGAAAGGGGATAGGGCTTCAAATGAGAGAGAAGAAGAATCCCTACCCAGTCAAACCGAGAGAGTTATCTCTGAGGAGTACAGAGATTCCTGGTCTGGTGTGATTAGAAACTGCCTGTAGAGACCTTAAAAGTCAGTGAACGACTCCAGAAGAGTACTGGTGTTCCAAGTGAAGGTATTTGGTTACTGGGAAGAGGGTAACAGCCATCTTGGCACAAAAAGAGTCAGCAATTACTTAAATAAAGTGAACTAGAGGGTTTGGGAAAACACTGGAACAAAAGCCTCTCAATATAAAGATCTAAGTAACTGTGAATGAATTAAGAACCTCTCACTAGCCTGATGTGTAAGATCAAAACTCTGTGCTTGTACTGGTTTCAACCCTGATTTCACCTGTGAAGGTATGGACCAAGTACCTCTGGACCAGGCAGCAGCATTTCCCTGGGCTTGTTGATCTTTCATAGAATCATAGAGTTGGAAGGGAGCTCTAAGGTCCAACCCCCTGCACAAGGCAGGAAATTCACAAATACCTCTCCGTGCACACCCCCAGTGACCGATGTTCCATGCCCAGAAGATAACAAAAAATCTCCAGGATCTTCAGCCAAACCGGCCTGGAGAAGAATGGCTTCCTGACCCCAAAGTGGCGATCGGCATTCCCCTGGGCATGTAAGAAAGGGCCACGAGAACTAAGCACTGAGGCAACCCTTCCTGCCCTCCCTTTTCATGATCTGCCTAAGTTCACAGAATCAGCATTGCTATCAAATGGCCATCTAGCCTCTGCTTGGAAACCTCCCCAGAAGGAGAGCCCCCCACCTCCCCAGGAAGCCTGTTCCACTGAGGAACCACTTGAACTGCCAGGAAGCTCTTCCTCAAGTTTAGCTGAAAACTCTTCTGATTTAATTTCAACCTCTAGGTTCTGGTCCGACCTTTTGGGCCAACAGAAAACAGCTCTGCACCATCCTCTATATGACAGCCCTTCAAGTACTTGAAGATGGTTCTCATATCACCTCTCAGTCGTCTCCTCTCCAGGCTAACCATACTCAGCTCCTTCAACCTTTCCCTCACCATCTTCGTTGTCCTCCACTGGACACGTTCCAGCTTGTCTATATCCTGAACAAAATACTCTAGGTGAGGTCTAACCAGAGCAGAGTAAAACAATACTATCACTTTGCGTGATATGGACACCATACTTCTGTTGATACAGCCCAAAATTGCATTTGCCTTTTTAGTTACTGCATCACACTGCTGACTCATGTTCAGTGTATGGCCTCTTTACACCCCCAGTCACTCCTGCTCCATGCCCAGAAGACGACAAAAAAACCCTCCACACCCCCAGTGACCGATGTTCCATGCCCAGAAGATAACAAAAAATCTCCAGCCTCTCCAGCCAAATTGGCCTGGAGAAAAATGGCTTCCTGACCCCAAAGTGGCGATCGGCATTTCCCGGGATGTGTCAGAAAGGGCCACAAGAACTAAGCACTCACACAACCCTTCCTGCCCTCCCTCTCACGATCTGCCTCAGTTCACAGAATCAGCATGGCTGTCAGATCGCCATCGAGCCTCTGCTTGAAAACCTCCCAAGAAGGAGAGCCCACCACCTCCCTAGGAAGCCTATTGCACTGAGGAACCACTCTGTCATGTTTAGCCAAAAACTCTTCTGATTTCATTTCAACCCGTTGGTTCTGGTGCCCGACCTTCTGGGGCAACAGAAAACAACTCCGCACCATCCTCTCGATGGCAGCCCTTCAAGTACTTGAAGATGGTGATCCTCTCACCTCTCAGTCGTCCATCCAGGCTTGGCCCATCACCTCCAGGCTTGGTCCCTCAAAGTCAATATTGCCCACTCAGACTGGCAGTGGCTCTCCAAGGTCTCAGGGTGAGGTCTCTCATATCACCTACTGCCTGGTCCTTTTTAACTGGAGTCTGGAGATACCAGGGAGTGAACCGGGGAACTTCTGCACGTCAAGCAGATGCTCTGCCACTCAGCCACAGTGCCATGCACAAGATGAATAGTTGCATCAGGATTTCCCTTACCGCTGCCTGGGAGAGCCCGGAGTCTGTATGATCACGACGGCCGTAGTGTGACTTGCTGGCCCAGGTTCTGCCTCTCCCTCTCCGTCCGCAAGAAGATGGGCGGCTCTTTATCAAGGCCCTGCTCAGGGCCCCTCGGGGCCTCCTCTGGCCTCCTCTGCCTGCTGCGAACTCTGCAGATCATGCAAAGATTGGAAGCTGGCCATAGAGGGATCCCTTTATTCCCTGAGATGAGTTATCTATGGAATCTATATTCAGGTGGGTCGCCAGGCTGGTCTGAAGCAGAAGGACAAAGTTTGAGTCCAGTTGGGCGCCTTTAAGATCAACAGAGTTTTATTCTGGGGATGAGCTTTTCTGTGGATGCCCACTTCTTCAGATACAGTGAATTGGGAATTACCAGTCAATGCATATAGGGTGGAGGGTGAGAGCAGTAAATCAGCATGCGACATACTGAAGGTGTTTAACAGATGCAAGGACCAAACAGGAATAACAAGCTTAGTTTATATGGTTACCATTGGTTTGGGTTTAAGAGAGCCAGTTTGGTGTAGTGGTTAAGTGTGGTTAAGTGCACGGACTCTAATCTGGGAGAACTGGGTTTGATTCCCCTCTCCTC
Organism: Gekko gecko; assembly: GCA_029375565.1. NCBI lineage: Eukaryota > Metazoa > Chordata > Lepidosauria > Squamata > Gekkonidae > Gekko > Gekko gecko. The sequence continues at coordinate 8,250,385 of JAPDNY010000004.1, forward strand.
CATTTGCAGCTGCTGGATGACCGTGGGCAAGCCATAGTTCTGTCAGAGCTGTCCTTGAAAGAGCAGTTCTTGAAAGAGCTTTCTCAGCCCCACCTGCCTCACAGGGTGTCTGTTGTGGGGAGGGGAAGGGAGTTTGTAAGCCTCTCTGAGGCCCGATCTGCCTCTAGCATTTGCTCCGCTGTCTTACCAAACCCACACTGGAACAGAAATCCCCGTCTACATTGCATGCTACTTTCACATTTGAGTGTCACATTTTATGGCAGTGTCCAGACTCTCTGCTTTTACGGTGTCTGTCTGCATAGATTTATGGCCGTTTTATGGCCATTCGGGGGAGGGGGGGTGACTCTGCAGTTAGTACTGTGTTGGCCTGGGGTAGAGTTGAATGTGGTTTTGAACTGCATCTTTTTCTGTTCCAGTGTGGGTTTGGTAAAAATGCTAAATGCAGATTGGCCCTGAGACTCTGAGTGAAGGGTGGGACATAAATCCAATCTCCTCGTCCTCCTCGTCCTCCTCGTCCTCCTCCTCGTCCTCCTCGTCCTCGTCCTCGTCCTCCTCCTCGTCCTCCTCGTCCTCGTCCTCCTCCTCCTCCTCCTTCTTCTTCTCCTTCTTCTTTTTCTTCTTCTTCTTCTTCTTCTTCTTCTTCTTCTCTGGGGTGAAACATAGTGAAGGAAACAAACACGTCAGAACGGGAGATTGATGAGGAGATGTATCCTTAACTGTGGCACGCTGAGAGTAATTAACTGAGGGCCTCCTGTTACGCTCCCCCTGTCTCCTCTCATGCAAGCAGCTCTTCCACCAGGGGCACAGAAGGCAGTAAACCGTCCCCGTAGTGACCAGGCTCTGGGCAGTGGGAATCACAGAGGCCAGGCCTCAGATCTTGGAAAGGAAGCGGGGAGTCCTGACCCTCCCAGAGGGCAATTCCTTGTAAAAGGGCAGTTGGTGGCGGCGGGGGGCTACCCTGCAAGGGGAAGAAAAGCCCTTCCAGGTGCGGGATAACACTTCTGAGGGCAGGGAGGAATACGGCCTGCGGGCCAGAACAGGCCCACTCTGCCACAATTCCAGCTTGTCTGGCATCATGTGTGTGGGAGTATTGAGGGCATTGTCTCAACGGGAGAGACCCGCAGAGACATGTGTCTCCATGGAAGGCCATGTGAAGTGAGTGAGACGACAAAGGGAGACAAGGAGTGGTCAGAGGTCAGTTCGCAGGTTAAGACAATGAGAGGCATCCTATTCAAGGAGATAACACCTATGAACGCTTAGAGCAGGGGTGTCCAAAGTTTTTTTGGTGAGGGCCAAATACAGAAAAATAAGCAAAGGCCCGGGCCACACACAAGAGGTGACATATTGAATCTGCAGGTGAAAGTTGGAAAAGGGTGTGTGGGGGGTTAAAGGATACAGGGTTTCAACCTTGCGCAGAAGTCAGACTCTGGAAGATTTCCCCCCCTTTGAATCTAATCCTGTGGGTCTGCAGGGACCCCTCCTCATCTCTTCACCCCTTTCCCCACCTTGAAGTGCACAATCCTAAACATAACATAGTAAAGGTAAACGTTTCCCTTGCTGGAAAGCCAGTCCAATCCGACTCTAGGGATGCAGTGCCCATCTCGTGGCCGGCATGACTGGAGGCCGAGGCGCACGGAAAGCTGTTACCTTCCCATTGAAGTGGGACCTATTTATGTATTTGCAATTTCTTGCTTTCGAACTGCTAGGTTGGCAGGAGTCCCTCATGCAGCACTAAGGTCTGGATCGGCATTCAGCGTCTTAACCACATAACATACCCCCGAGGTAATTCGTAAATAAGGTCAATGGAGCTTACTCGCTAGCAAGTGTTTTTACGATTGCAGCCTTGCAGTATCTCCCCCCCACACACGCCTGAGGGGGGCCACCCGGCCTGGAGCCTCGCTTCCCCGCCTTCGAGGAAAATAAAACAGAAGTCATGAGCCTGCTGGAGGTTTTTTTTTTCTTTTCCTGAGGAAGCAGCCGAACAAACACCGTTTATTGATTACAAAAGGAAGGGAATCGCCCGCCGCAGGGACCTGCCCGAAAGCGCGGGTCGCGGAGGGAAACCAGGGAGGCGGCCGAAGTACCCGGGGAGGCTAGCACCAGAAGGAAAGCCAGAGTCCGGCAGCGGCGTGGGGGAAACGCAGCGCGGAGCCCTCGGCGGCTCGGTCGGGAAGCCCCACAAGTCCAAGTGCTGCAGGGAGGGGGAACCCGAAGGCGCGCGGCCAGGGAGGGAGGGAGGGAGGGGCGCCCAGCCCAAAGTCACCTGCCCCGCTGCGCCCGTCTCCCGCCAGTTCGTGGAGCCGAGCCTGCGCCTTGGGGAGTCCGGGGAGGGAGGGGCGGGGAGGCACGGGAGCGTGCGTCCCTCCAAGCACGCTGCTGGCCCTCGCTAGACCTTGGTGCCCAGGGAGGGCGCCTCGGACTTCTGCGTCTGCCCACTGAGGGTGGAGGAGACGGAGCTGGCCTGGCCACGGAGGGCCTTGCGCAGGCCGAGCAGGAGGAGGCACTGGGCGCGGAAGCGGCTGTCGAAGAAGGCGTAGAGGAAGGGGTTGAGGCAGCTGTTGACGTAGGCCAGGCAGGTGGCATAGGGGTGCAGGCGCGGGATGAGCTCCTGCAGGGCGCAGGGCAGCGGGAGGAGGCCCACCCAGTGGAGGACTCGTGGTAAATATTTTTCTTTGCTTAATTTTGTTTAGTGGAGAAGCACCTTTTCTGTGACTGGCTCCATCTAGTGTTGAAACTGAGAAGTGCAACAGAGTTGAGCTCAAGCGCCATGTGCGGGCCATATTCAATTATATTTTCAGAATTTGCTGCGGGCCAATAAAAACTGACCCGCGGGCCGCAGTTGGCCCGCGGGCCGTAGTTTGGACACCCCTGGCTTAGAGTGATGTAGCAACCCTCCACCCCCCCCGAATGCTGAGGCATGCCGAGCTGCTCACTCCAGCATATACTTGCTGGTGAGGTGTTTTAAGAGCAAAGGAATGGCCAAACTGTGCTCCAGCCCACAACCAAAATTTAGATTGTGTACGGGGCTCCCGAAAGCTCCATCTGAAATGATTTTAAGATCCACTAAGAAATGGTTTTAATAGGGTTGCCAGCCTCCAGGTGTGCCCTGGGGACCTCCCGCTTTTACAACTGATCTCCAGCTGACAGAGATACGCTCCCCTGGGGAAAATGGCTGCTTGGAAGGGCGGACTTGATGGCATTGCCCGCTGCTGAGGCCCCTCCCCTCCCCAAACCCTCCCCTCTCCCAGATCCACCCCCAAAATCTCCAGCTATTTTCCAACCCAGATCTGATAACCCTAGCTTTAAAAGGGGTCAGGATCTATGTCATGTGTCCATTGTGTCCCTGGAAGAAACTGAACATAAGAGAACATAAGAGAGAAGCCAATGTTGGAGGAGGCCAATGGCCCATCCAGTCCAACATTCTGTCACACAGAGGCCAAAAATACCAGGGGCCATCAGGAGGTCCACCAGTGGGGCCAGGGCACCAGAAGCCCTCCCACTGCTGCCCCCTCCAGCACCAAAAATAGAGTGCATCACCTGCCCCAGACTGAGAGTCCCCATCTATATCCTGTGGCTAATAGCCACCGATGGACTTCTGCTCCATATGCTTATCTAATTCCCTCTTGAAACTGTCTATGCTTGTAGCTGCCACCACCTCCTGTGGCAGTGAATTCCATGTGTTAATCACTCTTTGGGTGAAGAAGTACTTCCTTCTATCTGTTCTAATCTGACTGCTCTAATCAGGCCAATGGCCCATCCAGTCCAACGTTCTGTCACACAGAGGCCAAAAATACCAGGTGCCCTCAGGAGGTCTACCAGTGGGGCCAGGGCACCAGAAGCCCTCCCACTGCTGCCCCCTCCAAGCACCAAGAATACGGAGCATCCCTTGCCCCAGACTGAGAGTTCCTATCTATACCTCGTGGCTAATAGCCACTGATGGACCTCCACTCTAGATGTTTATCTAATTCCCACTTGAATGAATGCTGAAGTTAAAACTGATATGCTTTTATTCATCCTGGTCCAGTCTGCAAGAAAAGGGCCTTTCAGAGTCAACTGAGGGTTGCCACCTCTGGGTTGGGAAATCCCTGGAGGTTTGGGGAACAGTGGCTGGAGGGGGTGGAGTTTGGGGAGAGAAGGGAGCAGATTATCTTAAAATGGCTGCCAGCCTGTGGGGGGGGAGGTGCTCCATAGGGAACAATGGGGCTGCCATACCTCCCTGCCTACATTTCCCAGGAGCTTTGAGGGAAAAGTGCGGGAAAGTAGGGACCCTCCACGGTGGTGGGGCCAGCCAGATAAAAGGCTTCTGCTTATCCAGGGAGGGGCCAATCTCAGCCTTCTCCTCAGCCTTGGAGGAGAGCTTCAAGGGGGCGGCGTACAGGTGGGACTCCTGTGACCTCAGACTCCGTGGGCAAACCAGGCCACTATAAATCATGGTGGAGAGCCAGGAGGGCTTCTAGTGTCCCGACCCCACTGCTGGACCTCCTGATGGCCCCTTTTTTTTTCAGCCACCGTGTGACACAGAGTGTTGGACTGGATGGGCCCTTGGCCTGATTCAACATTGGCTTCTCTTACATTCTTACGTTCTTATGAGGGCAGCAGTACTGGTGACCGGTCCTCAGGAGGAGGGCTGGAGTTTCTCTCCAACAACAAGGAGGGGGAAAGCAAATCCTACCCTGGGCCCACCACCTCCAGAGGTTAAGGGGTGTGTGTCGGGACAGAGGAACTGCATTCTGATCTGGCTTATTTCCTGCCCGGTTGTGTTGAAGTGCCTGCGTTATTTTCTGTGCCTAGCCTCGTATATAGTTTAAAGAAACCTTCTTTTTGAATTGTAAGACCCGGTAGTGCCTGGACCACAGGGTCCTCCCCGCTCAGAACGTTACCAGAAGCAAAGGGAAGCCAAGGAACACAAACGGGCCCAAATCAGAGGGCTTGCCAGCTCTCCAGGGGGTGCCCAAAGATTGAGGTATCCACTTTCCCGGGTTGGGGAATCAGCCGGAGGGGTCTCACTGCCCCTCTAGGAAGGCGGTGTGAATCCAGTGAGTGGTGGCAGCGACTGAGGAAGGGAAATAGTTCCACTAGCCATGGTGGGGAGGTGAAAACAGGGGCTTGCGAGCCACAGAATGGCTGCTTAGTCTCCCAGGGCTGAGGGCAGGTCCCCGTTTAGTCGCAAGAAAGTTGGAACACTTTGCCTATGAAGAAAGGTTAAAGCGCTTGGGGCTCTTTAGCTTGGAGAAATGACAGCTGAGGGATGACATGATCGAGGTTTATAAGATTATGCGTGGGATAGAGCAGGTCGAGAAAGAGGTACTTTTCTCCCTTTCTCACAATACAAGAACTCGTGGGCACTCCATGAAATTGCTGAGCAGTCGGGTTAGAACAGATAAAAGGAAATACTTCTTCACCCAAAGAGTGATTAACACATGGAATTCACTGCCACAGGAGGTGGTGGCAGCTACAAGCATGGACAGTTTCAAGAGGGAATTAGATAAACATATGGAGCAGAGGTCCATCGATGGCTATTAGCCACAAGGTATAGATAGAGACTCTGGGCCAAGTGATGCTCTGTGTTCTTGGTGCTTGGGGGGGTCAACAGTGGGAGGGCTTCTAGTGTCCTCCTGGCCCCACTGCTGGCCCTCCTGATGGCACCCGGTAATTTTGGCCACTGTGTGACACAGAGTGTTGGACTGGATGGGCCACCGGCCTGATCCAGCATTGGCTTCTGTTATGTCCTTATGTTCAGTTTCTGGGGGTCTCAGGCAATATCCGGGGCACCAGAATTTCTCAACACCTAACTGAAAACCACTGGCACTCACTGAGAGAGAAAGCAGGTGGAGCGAAAGGGCTATGGGAGCTCCCGGTGCTGCATCTTCATTCTCCTCTTGGCATTACTTGGGGTGGGGTGGTTTTGGGAGAGCAGAATCAAAGCTGCCTTCTACCAAATCGGTCCCTCGCTCCACCAAAGTCAGCGTTGTCTACTCAGATGGGCAGCGGCTCTCCAGGGTCTCAGGCAGAGGAAGGTCTTTTGCATCACCTCCTGCCTGGTCCTTTTAACTGGAGATGTTGCTGGGGATTGAACCTGGGGATTGAACCTTCTACATGCCAAGCAGAGGCTTACTGCTGAGTCCTGGCCACTCCCCAGTACATGAAGCTGCCTGATACAGAGCCAGATTCTTCGTCCATCAAGGTCACCATTGTCTACTCAGGCTGGCAGTGGCTCTCCAGAGTCTCAGGCAGAGGAAGTCTTTCACATCACTTACCATTGAATCCTTTTAGCTAGAGATGCTGGGGATTGAACCTGGGACCTTTTGCATGCTAAACCGATGTTCTTCCACTGAGCCATGGCCCCTCCGGGTCCCATATTGAATGAGGACAGCTGCTAGCATGGAAAATAGCAATGGCAACATGGTTAGGCACACAGGTATTGTGCTTCCAGAAGTGAGGAGAAGGATGTCAGGTTCTCTTCCCACAACAGACACCCTGTGAGTTAGGTGGGACCGAGAAAGCTCTGAGAGAACTGCTCTTGAGAGAACAGCTCTGGGAGAACTTGTGACTAACCCAAGGTCACCCAGCAGTTGCATCTGAAGGAGTGGGGAATCAAACCCAGTTCTCCAGATTAGAGTCTATTGTTCTTAACCACTATTAAGCAGTTTGGTGTGAGAGCCAGTATGGTGTAGTGATTAAATGTGCGGACTCTAATCTGGGAGAACCTGCTTAGCTCTAATCTGGGAGAACCGGGTTCCTCCACTTGCACCTGCTGGTTGACCTTGGGCAAGCCATAGTTCTGGCAGAGCTGTTCTTGAAAAAGAGCAGTTTCTGGCAGAGCTCTCTCAGCCCCACCTACCTCATAGGCTGTCTGTTGAGGAGAAGGGAAAGGAGTTTGTAAGCCACTCTGAGACTCCTTTGGGTAGTGAAGGGTGGGGTATAAATCCAATTTCCTCCTCCTCCTCCTCCTGTAATCTGTATACAGATTACTTCAGCACAGTGATCCCAGTGGTAGAATTTCCTTGAAGTGAGCTCTTGAATGGACAGAAATGCATATCAGTGTGCCACCCTACCAAAAGCCCTCCCTATCCTGTGACGGATCTGCTTGGTCTTCACCCCATAGACTAAGGGGTTCAACACTGGGGGCACCAGCAGGTGCACATTGGCCATGACAACGTGGACGTGGGAGCCGTGGGTCTTACTAAACCTATGCACTATGGACAAGCCAATGAAGGGAACGTAGAAAAGAAAGACTGCACAGATGTGCGAAACGCAGGTCCCTAGGGCCTTGAGACGTGCCTCGTGGGTCAAACTCAAGGCCGCCTTCAGGATGAAGACATAAGAGAAGGAAATGAGCAGTGAGTCCACCCCAATGGCAAAAATGATGACTATCAGTCCGTAGATGATGTTGAATTTTATGTTGCCGCAGGCGAGCTTCATGATGTCCTGGTGAAGGCAGTAGGAATGGGAGAGAACGTTGGATTGGCAGAAGGGAAACCTCCTAACGCTCAGCAGAGGGGCCATCAAGGCAGCCCCGCGGATTATGGCCACCAGTCCTATCTTAACAATCCTGGGCATGGTGAGGATGGATGCGTGACACAGCGGGTAGCAGATGGCGACGTAGCGGTCGAAAGCCATCACCACCAGGAGGGTGGACTCCATGCCTGACAGGCTGTGGATGCAGAACATCTGGACCAGGCAAGCGTCAAAGGCAATGCTGGTGGACTGGAACCAGAATATGGCTATCATTTTGGGCATGGTGGCCAGGGATATCAGCATGTCAATGGCGGCCAACATACAGAGGAAGAGGTACATGGACTCGTGGAGGCTCCGCTCGACCTTGACGATGTACACGATGGTGCAGTTTCCCAGGACAGCCAGCAGGAGCAGGAAGCAGAGGGGGAACGCCAGCCAGAACTGAGCGCCTCCCATACCTGGGAAGCCGACCAAGATGAACACGGTGGCGGTGACGTTGCCTGGTTGGGAAAGTGCCATGGCCAGGTGGTTCTTCCTCCTGGGTTAAGGGAAGGATGAAAGGCCATCTGCCACCGTTGTTTCATCATTTTTACAGTAATTTCTCCCCCCCAATATAATTTATTCAATTTTCAAAATTCCAATAACAAGTACTAACAATCATTTACAGGATAAGTGTACATAAACTTAACAGCATAAAAAGAGCATTTTTCATAAGCTTAGTGTTGACTTCAATATTTACCACAAATGAAGAGTGTATTATTATCTTTGGTATCGTTCCTTGAGAAACTAGTTGGGATAAGATCGGTAGCCACATCATTGTAAATTCACTATATTCGCAAGCAGATTTTGTTGGATTCATTATGTCGGATATTTTTTCCATTATGTATAAGTTCCATAAGTTTTTGTACCTTAAATTTAGGGGATGGTCTAATTTCTGACTTCCATTTTGAAGCTATGATTGTTTTGGCTGCGAATAATAATAAAGCAATTCTTTTCCTTGTATAATGGATAAAGCAGTTTCTTTTCTCAGGTTCAAGAGTATAGATTCTGGGTTCTTTTTTATAGTGTGACCAGATATACACCTAATTTCCTCTGATATTTCATCCCATGGGATGATAGGACAATCCATCCAACAGTGGATGAAAGTGCCATTCTCTTTACAATTCCTTCAGTAGTAGTTTCTGTAGGGAAGCATACTTCTCTATCTTCACCAGCAAAATAACCGTATTGGTTATGTACACATATGTGTGCTGTGAAGTTGCAGCTGACTTACAGTAACCCCAGCAAGGGGCTTTTCAAGTGAGAAGCAGAGGAGGTTGGCCATGGCCTTCCTCTGCAGAGTCTTCCTTGGTGGTCTCTCTCCCAAGTACTGATCCTGCTTAGCTTCCAACTTATGGCCACCCCAGCAAGGGGCTTCCAAGGCAAGGGAGAAGCAGAGGTGGCTGGCCATGGCATTCCTCTGCAGAGCCTTCCTTGGTGGTCTCCCTTCCAAGGTCTGATCCTGCTTAGCTTCCAACTTATGGCCACGCCAATTCTGTCAGGTTCAATAACAAGTGGATCCAGTCATTCTTGTACAAAGAAAGGTTTTATTGGATTATCTTGCTAAAACCCACAGTAGGAGGTCATTGTCAGGAATGGGGGGCGAAGCAATGCAAGCTAACTTATAGTGTGATGCAAAAAGCGCCTAGCAAATGAAATATGAGCGCGCGCGCGGGAAACTCCCGGCGGGAGATATACTTCATGAACGGGAGACTACTCCCCCCTCCCTTTGCCTTCCCAGGACTGGAAAATTCTCAGTAACACAAGAATAGCCCAAAGCCTACATTCAAGGCCACCGTGATAAGGAAAAGCGGCAGGGAAGAAGCTCCCACGTTTCTGCCTGCATAGCTACGCAAGCGCAAAGCAGGGTAGGGAACACATAACAATGGATTCAGTGAGAAACATCAAGGAGCATTTCTGACACCCAGTAAAGGTCTTTCAAGGGAAGTGAGAATCAGAGAAGAGAGCCATTGCCTTCCTCTGCAGAGTCTTTCTTGGGGGGGGTGTCTCCCTTCCAAGGACTGATCCTGCTTAACTCCCAACTTATGGCAACCCCAGCAAGGGGCTTCTAAAGCAAGAGAGAAGCAGATGTGGCTGGCCACAGCTATCCTGGGTCATCCAGGTCAGGGCAGAAGACATTCAGAGCTGGTTTGCCATTGTCTTCCACTGGACTTCTTTGGTGGTCTCCCATCCAAGTTGTAACCAGGGCTGACCCTAATAGCTTCTGTGATGTGATGAGATGGGGCCAGCCTGGGTCATCAAGGCTAGGGCAGAAGACGTAGAGAGGTGGTAGGCTATTGCCTCCCTCTCCATAGTGACCCTGGACTTTTTGGTGGCCTCCCACCCAAGCCCTAACCAGGGACAACTCTGCTTCACTTCCCAGATCTGGCGGAATCGGGCCAGCCTGCGCAATGCAGGTGACAGCAGCCATTGCGCTACGTTCTGCTTGAATAAAGGCATCTTCGTATCAGGTCTATTCCTCACTCACCAGTCTCTGGTTCTCGGAATGCTCATCCCTCTTCACTCAGACATGGACCCTCCAGCAGGCGAGGCCTTCTAGCCTCCCCACAGCCACTGCACATGAGACTTGCTCTCTGGGCCTATTTATCTCTCTTCCAGAAATCCCGCTAGGGAAGGCCAGGCATGGTCTGTGGGGAGACTCTTGCACCTGGATTGCTTCCAACTTACACATGCACCGACTTCAATCTCACCCCCCCCTCCTTGGACGTCACTTACTAAATTAAAACAGAGAGCTGAGCTTGGCTAGATTTTGATAACATAGTGTATCTTCCTGAGAGGAGTGCATTTGTTCTGATTAAGCAGAGACCTGTTGATATTGAAATGCAGGAACTTAGAAGTCTTGCCTCTGGTAGGGGCTCACCTTTGAGGTGGGGGGTGCCCTCTAACGGTTCTCTGCCTGAATATTTTGCTTATCTGACAACCCCTGATCTGCAAAGAACATTCATGTTAGCTCGTTTTAACACTCTCCTTTCTGCTGTATTGTATGGGAGGTTCAAGAAAATCCCATACTTGTCTAGGGTTTGTGCCTGTGGCTTAGGAGCAATTGAAAGTATCAAACATGTTCTCCTGTATTGTTCTTTTTACTGCGATATTCGTGCTGTTTTTCTCGAACCTCTTTATCAGAGTCAAGTAGGGCAACCTGATGACTATAAGATCGTTTCATTATTATCTTCCCATAATCCTGAGATCATAGAATCTGTAGCTAAGTTTCTCTGCTGTGCTATTAAGAGGAGAAGACTGTTTCAGCTGCAAGGGTAAAGGGCGCATCCTTGTCTCCGTGCTGTTAGTTCTGTCGATATGCCAATAAAGGTTCTGATTGATTGATTTTTGCTCACAAGACTCCACAGCTTAGAGGGAGCATTGGATACAATACGATATTCAATAGCATATAGAAAATCCCAATGACCACTTTCTACACGCTCCAGAATTGAGAAGGCTCTGACACCATCCATTAGGGCCAGAGAGATCAACATATAGTCCACAACACTGCAGCCCCGTGATGAGGCATAAGTAAATTCACCAGGATAATTGTATGGAGGTAAACCATTCAATGCAACCAAATTAAACCTCAGACAAGGCTGAGCTAAACAGATACCTCCTTCGTTGGTTTGCAGATCCTTAAGATGTCTCCGATACTACTTTGTGAGCTACTGGCATTTGACGCGCAGACTGCTCTGCCAGACACATACAATGAGAGAGGAAGGACTGTACAGTACAAGACATTTACATTTATACATATGACAACCAATCAGCATCATGCTGAGTCATTGCCCACTGACCTCATACCTAGGCCGGTCTGAACAGGTCAGGACTTGTTCCTAGCAGCTTGCCAGCTGTTAGAACATGCTGATCTAGTTGCTGGATATTAACAACCAACACTCCCCCTTAATAGACAGCAAAGTTAGATCAGATGCAATTGCTTCCTAAGGGTCAGGAATTTGGTTTCATCTACACTCTTTGTAAACATATCAGCAATGTTTTCCTTTGATAAACACTGTTGTAGAATAACAAGTTTTCTCTGTACAGTATCTCTCACATTTTGATACCTGATGTTTATATGCCTGGACCTAGGCTTAATCCCCTGGGAATCAGCTATTTGTGTTGCAGCTGCATTGTCACACATTACAGTCATTGGCATATTATATTTCACATCAAAGTAATCCAATAATTGTTTTAGCCACTCCAATTGAATAACACATTCATTAATGGCCTGGGTCCGGCATACCTGAGGGACTGCCTTTCCTCATATATGCCCCAAAGAGCACTTCGGTCTGAATCACAACATCGCCTGGCGGTTCCTGGCCCTAAGGAGGCCAGGCTGGCGGCCACGAGGGCTAGATCGTTCTCAGTGGTGGCTCCTACCTGGTGGAATGAGCTCCCGGAAGAGATCAGGGCCCTGCGGGACCTTTCACAGTTCCGCAGGGCCTGTAAGACGGAGCTCTTCCGCCAGGCGTTCGAGTAGGAGCCGCCGCTTCTTTTTCCTCCCTCGTTGGCCGCCGCCCCGCCTCCTTCCCACCGCTAATTTTACCAACTGGGATGGAGGAAGGGGATAGCCGAGCTAAGCCCTCGGGGCCCGCCGTGACCACCACTGCTGTGCCTAATGATTATCTGTAGCCATCGGGTTGAGATAAAAGAGGAATTATAGAGCACGTTATGATGTGGGTATGTTCAGTATTTTTAGATGTTTTAACCTGTTTCCCGGCACTGGTTGCCCTTGTAAGCCGCCCTGAGCCCGCTTGCGGGGAGGGCGAGGTAGAAATGGAATGTATAAATAAATAAATAAATAAATAATGGCCACAAATTTGGACTCACACGTACTGGTCGAAATAAAATATTGTTTCACTGATTTCCACATAACCAAAGATCCATTTACAAATATTACATAGCCAGTAGTAGACTTGGCATCATTATTTGTACCCCAGTTAGAGTCACTGTAGGCCAGAACCTGTTGAGAATGGTTCCCTTCCAATACCAACTTGTATTTGGATGTGCCCCTTAAGTATTTTAAGGCTCTTTTGGCAGCATTCCAATCTCTTACATAGGGCTTTGAACTCTTTTGGCACAGTAAATGGACTGCATTGCTAATATCAGGGCGAGACCATGTGGCAAGATAGTTCAATGAACCCACAAGCGATTGGTACAATTGTTTTTGTTCATACAGCTTATCATCTGGCTCCCTAACATATACAGTGGACATAGGCATTGAAACAGGATTTGCATTAGCCATCTTGTACTTTTCTAACAAGGTTTCAATTTTGTTTTCCTGGCTAATGGTAAAGTAGCCCTTTTCATTTCTGGCAATCTCCATACCCAAATAGTACTTGATTTCACCCAGATTCTTCATTTTAAAGTGCTGTTTTGTAGTTTCCTCAAACCAAACCAACTGTATATTGTGTTTGTACATAAAACAGATATCATCAACAAACACCATTAGATAGCACTTATCTCCATTGATTGTCTTGTGGAACATGCATGGGTCAGCAACGCTTTGTTTAAACCCCATGTTGGTCAAAGTACCAGTGAGACATACATTCCATAAATGCCCACTCTGTTTTAAACCGTATAATCCCTTTTTCAACCTTAACACCAGGTTGGGATTTGTACTCTCAAAGCCAGGTATTTGTTTCATGTATAGCTGCTCATCCAGAGCTGCATTCAGATATGCAGTTGTGAAGTCAAAATGCTGAACCTTCAACCCTTCTGCACCTGCCTTTGACAATGCTACATTTAAGGTGTTACTTTTTACTGTAGGAGCAAACGTTTCATCACAGTCCACCCCTAACTTCTGAGTATATCAATCTAGCCTTCCTCTGAGGCATTTCACCTTGCACAGGTTTCAGTTTGTACAACCATCTGCACCCTATGACTTTTTTCCCTTCAGGCAATTCAGACAGTTCAAACACTTCGTTTGCACACAGAGAATCATACTCCACTTGCATTGCTTTTAACCAAGCTTGCTTTTCAGTTTCTTGCATCATAGTTACATCATTGTAACAAGTAGGTTCCTTTGCACACACAAAATTTGCCACTTGTGTTTCAAACCCATATCTTTGTGGTGGAACACCTTTTGTACTCCTCTCAGACCTCCTAGGTGTGCTGCTTTCTGTTTTAACACCACCTGTTACACTAGGCTGAGAAGAACTTGCCTCTGGAACCTCAGAACTTAAATCAGTATCTGTTTCACCAGTAACAGGTAACACTGTTTGCTCAGGTAGAGAGTTTGCATGAATATTGTGCCAATTCTTGCCCTCAGAAAAATTGGCAGATATGCTGAAAGTGATCTGATGGTGGTCATTAGAGAATCTGTAGGTTTTCATACCTGACTGATGTCCCAAAAAGAGCAACTGCTTTGATCTGGGACCACCCTTTCTGTGCTGATCTACAGGTATGTTAACCCACGCCTTAGACCCAAACACACGCAGATAATTCAACTTTGGCATTTTTCCATGAAGCAGAAAAAAAGGAATGTTGTTCAAGACTCTTGACCAAGTCCTATTTGATACATACACTGCACATTTCAAACCTTCAGCCCAAAATGACTTTGGTAACTGGGCATCAGCCAACATTGTATACATAATGGTCTGTAGGGTGGAGTTTTTTCATTCTGCAACCCCATTTTCGGGTGGTGCTGCTGGGTTAGCAACTCTGTGTTTAACCCCTATTTTCTGCAACCATTGCTGCATTGCATTTGACATAAATTCTCCCCCCATATCAGTTTGCATGGCCTTTAACTCACCCAACTGGTTTCTTACTTTCTTATGCCAGTATTTTAAGGTTTGGCAAGTATCAGCCTTACTCTTTAAAATATAAACCCATGAATAATGAGAATAATCATCCGTTATCACCAATGCATAATGATTATGAGACAAACTAGGTGGAAACAGCCCCATTAGATCCACATGCACTAATTGCAAAGCATGCATAGACACCCTGTCACTTTTACAAGCTACAGGAAATGCCTGCGACTTAACTTGTTTGCAGACTTGACAGTCAAGGAAAGTTTTACAATCATTCACTCCTTCCCTACCTGTTAGAGCTAGAGTTTGATTTATGACATGGAATGAGGCATGACCTAAACGACGATGTAAAAGGTGTAAACACTCATAGTGTGGATTTTTGTTCCCAGGCACGCTCGCTGTCGCTGCCGTTTCAGGGCAATCTAATACATAAACACCATTTTTCAAGTTAGCAGTAGCCCTCACCTTCCCACCTTTGCTAATGCTGCAAGACTCATCCGCAAACACTATTTCAAACTGAGCTCTGTCCAACGCCAGGACACTGAGCAAATTGTTCTCAAGGGAGGGTACACAGAGGACATTCTGAAAAGTATGGTTTAGACAGGAGATAGTTAACTCCCCACAGCAAGCTACAGCAGCCACGTGACCATCAGCCAGGGTCACATGTTGTAGTTGTGCTTTTCGTTGATTCTGGAGCATATCTGGAGCCTTACGCTCCACTATCTATCACCCAGTCATGTGTTAAATCAGTACCTGTCAACACAAGCGAGGCATTAGGACGTTTAGACAACATGTCCTGCTGTCCACTGATGGGTTTCTTCTTCTGCTGCAAGGGACAGGTTTTTCTTAAATGAGACACAGACCCACACAGGAAGCATTTTTTCACACGCAAAGCTCTTGCCGGCTCACATTTTACACTGAGTTCCTCTCTCTGCCTGCAGTTGGCCCCTTGGAATTCCACAGGCTGGGCATGCTGCCAGGAAACAGAAGAGTGCTTGGCATTGAGTTCAGCCTCGTACTCCAATGCATGGCCAACAATCATTTGCAGAGTTAATTGATCAACAGGTAAACCTTCCAGGGAGGTGGTTAAAGCATCAAATTTCTCATTTAATGAACTTAATAAAAAATAACACCTGTCGTCCTGGCTCACGGTCTTTCCTCTTCCCTGCAACTGCTGAAACAGCTCTGTCAGAGCATTCACATGCTCCCGGACAGACTCTCCTGGAGCTTGAAGCTTTCTGTACAGGTGTCGCATCAAGGACATAATAGTACCTGCAGACGTTTGCACATAAACAGCTTTAAGCGCATTCCACGCTGCCTTTGCATCAGCGGCAGATGAAATATGTATTAATTGGTCATCACTCACGGCCAGAACGATGCAAGCCAGAGCCTTCTCGATCTTTGCCACATCTGCTGCTGGAACTGGATCAGGAGGGTCGTTAACGTACACCCAGAGCCCTTCCCTGATGAGATAGTGTTTCATCCGAAACGCCCACGTATCATAATTCGTGGAGGTCAGCTTGTCCACCACCTGCATTGTTGGCACCAAAGCCATGCTTCCTCCGGCTTTCTCGACATGCTCGGGCTGGAACTGTTATCAGTCTCTCTCTCACACACAGCGTGACTCACCACAGCCAAGGCTTTCCCGGGCAGGCTTGTTCACTCCCCCACTCCTGGAAGAAGTCAGCACCCTCAGCTCCTTGTCCACTGCAGCATGCTCACTCTCAATCTGGCTCACCGGCGTTGTCCAGATAGCAGTGCTGGCTGTCAGACTCACCGGTCCCCGACAGGCACAAATCCCCACTGGGCTGGTAGGCTCACCGTTGCTCTGGACGGTCTTCCCGTGAAGCTGGGCCCATAACCCTGACGCGCAGACTGCGTAAGCAATGTGCAGTCACCTTCAGCCACCAGGATTGTGCAGTAACTCCAGCACTTCAGGAGAGTAACTGATATATAGCACCACACAGAGTCAGTACTGTGGAAAACTATATACAGTGTTTATTCACAAGACACACCAACAAACTGCTCCGCCAGACACATACACTGAGAGAGGAAGGACTGTACAGTACAAGACATTTACATTTATACATATGACAACCAATCAGCATCATGCTGAATCATTGCCCACTGACCTCATACCTGGGCCGGTCTGAACAGGTCAGGACTTGTTCCTAGCAGCTTGCCAGCTGTCACTTAGATCATGCTGATCTAGCTGCTGGATATTAACAACCAACAGCATTAACATTGTGAGCGAGCCATTTGGCCACTGCATAAATTATGGTGAATGGTGAGAGGGTTGGAATCCAAGTCTTACGAGGAAAAGCTGAAGGAGTTGGGTATGTTTAGCCTGGGAAAGAGAAGGTTTAGAGGGGACATGTGTCAGGTGATCCTGCCATGAGATGGAAGGGAGGGGAGGAGGGATGGATGGTCTGTGTCTTTTCATGTCTGGTATGTCGGGAGGTGTGCAGGTTGCCAGGGCAACGAGAAGATTCACAGCCCGGGTTATCTGCAAGTGCCCAAATGGCCTTGGTTTCCCCAGAAATGTTTTCTTTTCTTTTCTCCTGGGAAGACAGCTCAGCCTTTGGGATATTTACCGCTTTTGCACCTTTTCCCCGCGCGCGGGCTTGTTAGCCATGGGTAGGTTAAGGGGGGGGAATAACCCAAGGGGGTATAATTGTAGAAGCTTGCCTGTAGTCCTTTATCTCTAAGAAGGAATTGTTAATGGACCTTTAGAACTGCTCTTAATAAATGCTATCTTCTTCATGAAGCCTGGTGTTTTACTGACTTTCTGGAGTGCCTGACAACATGATTGCAGTCTTCAGGTATCTGAAGGGCTGTCATGTAGAAGATGGAGCAGATCTATTCTCTCTTGTTCCAGATTGCAAGACTAGATCTAATGGGTGGAGATTACCAGGGAGTCGTTACCAGCTAAATATTAGGAGAAACTTCCTAACTGTAAGAGTGATTGAGCAGTGAAACAGCCTGCCTCGGGAGGTGGTGGATGCTCCTTCACTAGATGTTTTTAAGCGGAGGCTGGATGACCATCTTTCAGGTATGTTGTAGGGCTATCTTTCAGCTATGCATCTACAGAGTGTAGGGGGTTGGACTAGATGGCCTGTAAGGTCCCTTCCAACTCCAGCATTCTATGATTCTATGATTCAACCTGGGACCTTCTGCATGCTAAACTGATGTTCTTCCACTGAGCCACGGCCCCTCCCAGTCTCATATTGAATGAGGACAGCTGCTAGCATGGAAAATAGCCATGGGAAGATGTTTATGCACACAGGTATTGTGCTTCCAGAACGGAGGAGAAGGGTGTCAGTGAGGAGGAAGAAGAAGAGATTGGATTTATACCCCACCCTTCCCTTGGAATCTCAGAGCAGCTTACTATCCCCTTCTGTTTCTCTCCCCGCAACAGACACCCTGTGAGGTAGGTGGGGCTGAGAGAGCTCTGAGAGAACTGCTCTTGAAAGGACAGCTCTGAGAGAACTGTGACTAACCCAAGGTCACCCAGCAGCTGCATGTGCAGGAGTGGGGAATCAAACCCAATTCTCCAGATTAGAATCCACTGCTCTTAACCACTACACCAAACTGGGAACACCAAACTGGGATCAACAAGAGCACGAAGAGTGAGAAACTCCTTTATCCTGGGCCTCATATGGCCGGAAAGAAACCTGTATACAGATTACTTCAGCACAGTGACCCCACTGGTAGAATTTCCTTGAAGTGAGCTCTTGAATGGACAGAAACGCATATCAGTATGTCACCCTACTAAAAGCCCTCCCTATCCTGTGACGGATCTGCTTGGTCTTCACCCCATAGACTAAGGGGTTCAACACTGGGGGCACCAGAAGGTGCACATTGGCCATGATAACGTGGACGTGGGAGCCGTGGGTCTTACTGAACCTATGCACCATGGACACGCCAATTAAGGGAACATAGAAAAGAAAGACTGCACAGATGTGCGAAACGCAGGTCCCTAGGGCCTTGAGACGTGCCTCGTGGGTCAAATTCAAGGCCGCCTTCAGGATGAAGAAGTACGAGAAGGAAATGAGCAGTGAATCCAACCAAATGGCAAAAATGATGACCATCAGTCCGTAGATGATGTTGAATTTTATGTCGCCGCAGGCGAGCTTCATGATGTCCTGGTGAAGGCAGTAGGAATGGGAGAGAACGTTGGATTGGCAGAAGGGAAACCTCCTAACGCTCAGCAGAGGGGCCATCAAGGCAGCCCCGCGGATTATGGCCACCAGTCCTATCTTAGCAATCCTGGGCACGGTGAGGATGGATGCGTGACGCAGTGGGTAGCAGATGGCGACGTAGCGGTCGAAAGCCATCGCCACCAGGAGGGTGGACTCCATGCCTGACAGGCTGTGGATGCAGAACATCTGGACCAGGCAAGCGTCAAAGGCAATGCTGGTGGACTTGAACCAAAATATGGCTATCATTTTGGGCATGGTGGCCAGGGATATCAGCATGTCAATGGCTGCCAACATACAGAGGAAAAGGTACATGGGCTCGTGGAGGCTCCGCTTGACCCTGACAATGTACACGATGGTGCAGTTGCCCAGGATGGCCAGCAGGAGCAGGAAGCAGAGGGGGAACGCCAGCCAGAACTGAGCGCTTCCCATACCTGGGAAGCCGACCAAGATGAACACGGTGGCGGTGACGTTGCCTGGTTGGGGAAGTGCCATGGGCAGGTGGTTCTTCCTCCTGGATTAAGGGAAGAATGAAAGGCCATCTGCCATGTTGTTTCATCATTTTTACAGTAATTTCTTTCCCCCCAATATAATTTATTCAATTTTCAAAATTCCAATAACAAGTACTAACAATCATTTACAGGATAAGTGTACATAACAGCATAAAAGAGAGCATTTTTCATAAGCTTAGTGTTGACTTCAATATTTACCACAAATGAAGAGTGACTTATTATTTCTGGTATTGTTCCTTGAGAGTAATTTTTAGAGTAATTTCTGTAGGGAAGCATACTTCTCTATGTTCACCCTTTCCCACCAGCAAAATAACCATATTGGTTATGGACGCACGTATGTGTCATCAAGTTGCATCCGACTTAACAGCAACCGCAGGAAGGTGCTTTCAAGGCAAGTGAGAAGTAGAGGTGGTTGGCCATGGCCTTCCTCTGCAGAGCCTTCCTTGGTGGTCTCCAATGTTCCCTCTAAGCTGTGGAGTCTTGTGAGCAAAAATTCTACTTTGTGAGCTACTAGCATTAAAGTTGTGAGCAAGCCATTTGGTTGCTGCATAAATTAGTTTACTCTGGAGCCATCCTTCCTGAGCCAAGACAAAAATGTGTGACCTGGAGGCTAAAAAACTGTGGGCTAGCTCACACTAACTCAGCTTAGAGGGAACACTGGTGGTCTCCCTTCCAAGTACCGGTCCTGCTTAGCTTCCAACTTATGGTGACCCAGCAAAGGGCTTTCAAGGCAAGTGAGAAGCAGAGGTGGTTGGCCATGGCCTTCCTTGGTGGTCTTCCATCCTCCTACCCCCTCCATGAAATAGACTCTCTAGAACACATATTTTCAACTGCGTATACCATAGGGTGATCCGTACAGAGACTATTAGTCTGCTGATAGAAAGGTTTCCTGGCAGATAAAATAAAATTAAACTTGCTTACCTCCTGTCTGACAGGAACCACCAGACAACAAGACAGGGGGCTAGATTTTGTGCCCAGGTTTACAAGGAGTGTAAAATGCATGGCAATCAGATTTTTCAATCTTTTATCTAAATTATACACAAATTTTGTTGCCTGTCTTATTTTATCTCTATGTTGTAGTCACAGTTCTTAAAATTTAAGTATGCCACTGTTGGTTTTATCTCATATTTATTATTCAAATGTTTTTATGTAAAATGATTGAGTGCTCTGGTAATTGACTGCAACAGTAAATCTGACTAGCCAAGTCTTAATGAGCTAAACTCCCAGCCAGTTCCTTGGCAGTCATGCCACCCAAGTACCACTACCAACCCTGCTTAGCTCCCAACTTATGGTGACCCCAGCAAGGGGTTTCAAGGCAAGTGAGAAGCAGAGGTGGTTGGCCACGGCCTTCCTTGGTGGTCTCCCATCCAAGTACCACTACCCACCCTGCTTAGCTCCCAGCTTATGGTGACCCCAGCAAGGGGCTTTCAAGGCAAGTGAGAAGCAGAGGTGGTTGGCCATGGCCTTCCTCTGCAGAGTCTTCCTTGGTGGTCTCCCATCCAAGTACCACTACCCACCCTGCTTAGCTCCCAGCTTATGGTGACCCCAGCAAGGGGCTTTCAAGGCAAGTGAGAAGCAGAGGTGGTTGGCCATGGCTTTCCTCTGCAGAGTCTTCCTTGGTGGTCTCCCATCCAAGTACCACTACCCACCCTGCTTAGCTCCCAGCTTATGGTGACCCCAGCAAGGGGCTTTCAAGGCAAGTGAGAAGCAGAGGTGGTTGGCCATGGCCTTCCTCTGCAGAGTCTTCCTTGGTGGTCTCCCATCCAAGTACCACTACCCACCCTGCTTAGCTCCCAACTTATGGTGACCCCAGCAAGGGGCTTTCAAGGCAAGTGAGAAGCAGAGATGGTTGACCATGGCCTTCCTCTGCATAGTCTTCCTTGATGGTTTCCCACACAAGTACTGACCCTGCTTAGCTTCCGAGGTCTGGTGAGATGGGGCTACACCATGCTGCTTTCTGTTCCAATCATATTGGTTAGATCACATTTATTTCCAAAGTATAAATAAGATGGATCATTACTTTCTGCCATGCATGTGCTTTATACTCGGTTTGCAGGTAAAGGGAAGACAAATGGCTGTAATGAGGGGAGGCCATTGTTATGGGCAGGTCTTCTGCCTACTGGCCAGCTTGCTGGTAGCAGGCCAGAGCCCATGAGGTCAGGGGACCCCCCACTCCCACCTGCGGACTGTCAAGCCTGGACCCACGCGGCTCCCGACTTCAATCTCTTCATAGTTGCAGTAGTAATTCTGGGCATTTGTGTAACACTTTCGGCATCAATGGGGCTTCACGCACATTATCTTGCTGTAATCCTGAGAAGAGCGCTGTCAGGTAGGCCAGTGTTATAGTCTGCGCCTGCAATGTGGGGCTGAAACTGGTCTAAGTTTGTGGCAAAGATGAAAATTAACCCAAGGATCCCGTCAGCACAGTTTCCCATCAGAGCCACTCGGTTGTATGAGCAGGCCTGAGATGGCTGGTCAACCCGGAAATACAAACCTGGGGAATACCTGTCCACACCTGTCACCTTGTTGAGATCTGCCCGTTGGTAACGTTCTGAACAGCTCGAGAGTCTCTATGCCACCTCCCACATCAGTCCACGCTGGCCTATATGGGCACAAATGTGAGTGCCTTATGAAGAAGAAGAAGAAGAAGAAGAAGAAGAAGAAGAAGAAGAAGAAGAAGAAGAGGAGATTGGATTTATACCCCGCCCTTCACTGCCCAAAGGCGTCTCAGAGCGGCTGACAAACTCCTTTCCTTTCCCCTCCCCACAACAGACACCCTGTGAGGTAGGTGGGGCGGAGAGAGCTCTTGACAGAAACTGCTCTTTTTTCAAGGACAGCTCTTATCAGAACTACGGCTTGCCCAAGGTCATCCAGCCAGGTGCAAGTGGAGAAGTGGGGGAATCAAACCCAGTTCTCCCAGATTAGAGTCCATGCACTTAACCACTACACCAAACTGGCTCCCTGCAGAGAACTGTAGAGAAATGGCATGGAAATATATTGAATGCACATGTCATTCCTAATGTTGCCTGGAATGTGATTGGTTGCTGCGTAACGGAAGTGCAAGAGAACCTGGACAGGTAAATGGCATCTCCGTGCCCAGCAGGGTCCAAGGGGAGAGGCCCTTGCAGGGAATTCTGGATGGCATTTTGCTTTGTCTCCTGGCTTCCTCAGACTACAAGATGCTTCAGAGCGACACCATGAAAATACTCCCAGTATTCAGATTAATTGCACTGTGCCAGGCATGGCCCTGGTGGTGGAAAGTGCCATAAAGTCATAGCAGACTGATGGTGACCATGTAGAGTTTTCAAGGAAAGAGACAAGCAGAGGTGGTTGGCCATGGCCTGCCTCTTCATAGCAACCCTAGGCTTCCCTGACAATCTCCCATCCAAGTTCTAACCAGGTTCAATCCTGATAGCTTCTGAGATCTGACAAAATCAGGCTAGCATGGGGCATCCAGGTCAGGGCAAAAGGCATTCAGAGTTGGTTTTCCATTTCCTGCCAACCCTGGACTTGCTTGGTGGTCTCCCATCCAAATACTAACCAGGGCCAACTTCGATGGCTTCCAAGATCTGATGACTTTGGGCTTTCCCGGGCCATCCAGGCCAGGGCAAAAGACATGCAGAGCCGGTTTGCCATTGTCTGCCATGACCTTGGACTTCCTTGGTGGCCTCCCATCCAAGTTCTAACCAGGGCTGACCCTAATAGCTTCTGTGATGTGATGAGATGGGGCCAGCCTGGGTCATCAAGGCTAGGGCAGAAGACGGAGAGAGGTGGCTTACCATCGCCTCCCTCTCCGTAGCGACCCTGACTTTTTTGGTGGCCTCCCACCCAAGCCCTAACCAGGGACAACTCTGCTTCACTTCCCAGATCTGGCAGAATCGGGCCAGCCTGCGCCATGCAGGTGACGGCAGCCACTGTGCTACGTTCTGCTGGAATAAAGGCAGGGGTCTTTTCGTAGAAGAACAGCTGCAGGAGCTCATTAGCATATGGTATGCTAATGAGCTATTAGGCTATTAACATATGCCACGCCCCCTGACATCACCGGAAGTGATGTCAGAAGGGGAAGCAAAAGGGGGGGAAGCATCTTCAAAAGCCTCCCCTTCCCTTCCCTAGCTGGTCTGGGTGGGGGAGCTAAGAGAGAAGGGGTTTAAAGTTTAAACTCCTTCTCATGAGAGTTGGGCCACAGAAGGAGGAAAGAGGGAAGGAAAGAGAGAGAGTAGAGAGAAGGAAAGAAGGAAGGAAAGAGGGAAAGAAAGAGAGGGAAGAAGGAGGGAAACAGGGAAAGGAGGAAAAAAGAGAAGAGAAGAAGGTGGGAAAGAAAGAAAGAAAGAAAGAAAGAAAGAAAGAAAGAAAGAAGAGAAGAATGAGGGAAAGAGAGAAGAGAAGAATGAGGGAAAGAGGAAAAAGAAAGAAGGAAAGGAGGGAATGAAAGAAATTCAGTGGCAATTTAGCCCCATTATACCCTATGGGAGGAGCTGCAGTGGCTCAAGTGGTTAAGACGCTGAACTGCAGGCTGTGGAAGGTCGGTAGTTCAGCAGTTCAAGACCCGGGTGCTGCATGATGGATTGAGCGCCCATCTCTAGTTCCAGCTCCTGCCAACCTAGCAGTTCGAAAGCAAGAAATTGCAAGTAGATAAATAGGTACCACTTCGGTGGGAAGGTAACAGCGTTCCGTGCACCTTGGTGTTTAGTCATGCCGGCCACATGACCACGGAAACGTCTTCGGACAGCGCTGGCTCTTCGGCTTTGAAACGGAGATGAGCACCGCAACCCTAGAGTCGGATTCGACTGGCTTTCGAGCAAGGGAACCTTTACCTTTATACCCTATGGGCCATTGAAGTCAATGGCGAAAACATAGGGTATATTCTGGGGGCTGGAGGGGAGGGGTTTGAGGGAGAGGCTCCAAGATCACAGGATAGCTGATGGAGCCTCTCCCCAAGATGCCCACCAAGTTTCAAGAACATTGGACCAGGGGTCCAATTCTATGAGCCCCCAAACAGGTTGCCCCATTTCCTCCATTGTTCTCTATGGTGGGAAAAAAAGTTATTTTTTTCCCACCATAGAGAACAATGGAGGGAATAGGGGCAACCTGTTTAGGGGCCCATAGAATTGGACCCCCCCGGTCCAATGTTCTTGAAACTTGGTGGGCATCTTGGGGAGAGGCTCCATCAGCTATCCTGTGAGTTTCGAGCCTCTCCCTCAAACCCCCTCCCCTCCAGCCCCGAGAATATACCCTATGTTTTCGCCATTGACTTCAATGGCCCATAGGATATAATGGAGCTGAAATTGACATTCGGCTGGGGGCGGGGCTTGGCTCCTGAGCTCCCGGAGCTGCGCTCCAGTGCGCTCCCCCCCGAAAAGACCCCTGAATAAAGGCATCTTCGTATCAGGTCTATTCCTCACTCACCAGTCTCTGGTTCTCGGAATGCTCATCCCTCTTCACTCTGACACGGACCCTCCAGCAGGCGAGGCCTTCTAGCCTCCCCACAGCCACTGCACATGAAACTCGCTCTCCGGGCCTATTTATCTCTCTTGCAGAAATCCCACTAGGGAAGGGTAGGCATTGGTCTGTGGGGAGACTCTTGCACCTGGATTTCCTTCAACTTACACGTGCACAGACTTCAATATCTCCCGCCTCCCTGACATCACTTACTAAAATAAAACAGAGAGCTGAGCTTGGCCAGGGAGGCTCGCTGCAAAAAGGAGAGCGCCTTCAGCTATGTGAGGGGCAAGCACACAAGGTAAAAGAGGCAACAGGCCCACCAGTGTTCCCTCTAAGCTGAGTTAGTGTGAGCTAGCTCACAGTTTTTTAGCCTCCGGCTCACGCATTTTTGTCTTGGCTCAGGAAGGAGGGCTCCAGAGCAAACTGATTTATGCAGCAGCCAAATCACTTGCTCACACCTTTAAGGCCAGTCACTCACAAAGTAGGATTTTTGCTCTCAAGACTCCACAGCTTAGAGGGAGCATTGAGGCCCACTGATGGGCGAAAATGGAGAAACTCCGACAGAGGACAGAGAGAAAGCAGAAAAGCTCAATTCCTATTTTGCCTAAATTTGTCAGTTCCTAATCCATTTTTAAATATTTTAGGAAGATAAGAGAAGCCAATGTTGGATCAGGCCAGTGGCCCATCCAGTCCAACCCTCTGTGTCACACTGTGACCAGAAAGACCACGGGCCCTCAGGAGGTCCAGCAGCGGGGCCAGGACACTAGAAGCCCTCCCACTGTTGACCCCCTTGAGCACCAAGAAGACAGAGCATCCCTTGGCCCAGACCAAGAGTTCATATAAGAGCTGACCCAGCTGAGCTCTGAGAAGGAGCAAGGTGTTTGAGCTGCCAGAGGGGTGAGTGGTATTTTTATTTATTTACTTTCAGCTGAGGTGCTTTAGCTGAAAAGGTACTGTGTCAAGGACTGTATTTGGGAGTGTGTGGGTGAGTTGTAACAGACTCCTGACTGCTGGAGTTAGGGTGTGAAAGGGTCATTGTTTGCCTGTAATTAAGTGCTTGGGTGAGATTGAATAGCAGACTCCTGGCTGCTGGAGTTGGAGTGTGAAAGGGGCTTTGTTTGACCGTCATTAAGTGCCTTGGGTGATTTTGAGTAGCTGCTGGCCACACCCTCTCCTGGGAGACAATTCCATTTAAGGCAGGAAGTTTGCAAGAGGCACGAGCCTCTGGCACGAGCCGAAGGGCGAGAGCAAAAGGGCGAGGCTCTTTGCCTAGGGGCTCTGTAAGAAGCCCAGGAAGAGCCAGGAAGCCAGGACCTTGGCTCCTTGGTAAGGTAAGGTAAGTAGACTCCTACAACAGGAGCCATATAAATACAAAGGGTTTTAAAAGGGGGGTTATAGAAAAGTATTTGTTTAAAAACAATTATGAAGCCAGAATGCCAGCAGGGGGTTGGGGGCTATCCAGTGTTTTGCATGGAGTGTCACATGTATGACTATCTGCCCACTGGTCAGAAGTCTTGGGTGTGTGCTCGGTGCAAGGAGCTCCTGGTTCTCAGGGAGCGAGTTTGCTCCCTTGAGGCCAAGGTGGCTGACCTGGAGAAGCAGGGACAGTCAGTTAGGTGCACGGGGAAGACTCTCGGGGACTTGTTAGATATGTCCCACTCTGGATCTGGCAGCCCGGCTGCTGCCAGGGAGCATGAGGGTCAAGGGGAAAAGGGGCACCATGCTGAGGATAAGGGGAATGTGCCCTCAGAAGGGACCTCTTCTTCAGCTGGTGAACGGGTATCCTTTCGTACCAAGGAACCGTCCCTGGGAAGGGTGGGAGGGGGGCTCTTGGTAGTTGGTGATTCGATCCTTAGGCAGGTAGACAGCTGGGTGGCGAACCCGCGTACTGACCGTATGGTGACTTGCCTGCCTGGTGCGAAGGTAGCGGACATTACGCGTGTTTTAGATAGGCTGGTAGATAGTGCTGGGGAGGAGCCAGTGGTCGTGGTGCATGTCGGCACCAACGATGTGGGGAAATGCAGTCGTGAGGTCCTGGAGGAGAAATTTAGGCTGCTGGGCAGGAAACTCAAGGCCAGGACCTCCAAGGTAGCCTTCTCGGAAGTGCTACCTGTTCCACGCGCAGGGCCGGAGAGACAGGCACAGATCAGGAGTCTCAATGCGTGGATGAGACGGTGGTGTAGGGGGAAGGGTTCAAGTTTGTTAGGCACTGGGATGCTTTTTGGGACAAGAGGGAGCTGTACAAAAGGGACGGTCTCCACTTGTCCCGAGAAGGAACCAGGCTGCTGGCGCTCAAAATCAAAAAGGTGGCAGAGCAGTTTTTAAACTGAATAATGGGGGAAAGCCGACAGGAGATGAAAAGTCTCTGGTTCGGGATGGCTCACCTCAAAGAGATGAAGGGGTAGCTATTACTTTTGTACAAGGAAATGGATTACAATTGTCCACTGAGACTGTGGCTAATGATAGGAACTGCCTGGCAAGGTCTCGAGGCAGCAAGAGGAAGGCTGTGGGCTTAACAAACGTGGGAAACTATAAGTGTTTATACACAAATGCTAGAAGTCTCCGAGGTAAAATCGGGGAGTTGGAATGCTTGGTGTTGGGGGGGAAATAGACATTGTGGGTATTTCAGAAACTTGGTGGGATGAGGAAAATCAGTGGGATACGGTGATTCCTGGTTATAAATTATATCGGAAGGATAGGGGGAAAGGGTTGGAGGTGGGGTGGCTCTGTATGTCAGAGAGGGTATACCATCCAGTAAGATTGAGAGGGTAAGAGAACTGGATTCCCTTCTGGAAATGCTATGGGTTGAAATAGTGGGTCCAAAAGGAGGCTTAACAGTGGGAGTTTGTTATCGCCCACCAGATCAAAAGGTAGAGGAGGATTATAAAATGATGAATGAATTAAAGATAGCGGCTAGACGAAATAACTGTGTTGTAATAGGCGACTTTAACTACCCACACATTGATTGGGTCAATATGAGTTCTAGTCGGGAAAAAGAGATTGCGTTCTTAGACACTCTCAATGACTGTGCTGTGGCACAGATGGTCACAGATCCTACCAGGGGAGAGGCGATCCTGGATTTGGTCCTAAGTAACACCCAAGACCTGGTGAGAGATGTAAAAGTGATTGCACCACTTGGGAACAGTGACCATAATGTCATTGAGTTTAACATTTGTACAGATAGGGAGTTGCCCAAAAAGACTGACGCAACCACTTTTAACTTTAAAAGGGGTAACTTCTCTGGTATGAGGGGACATGTGAGGAAGAAATTGAAAGGAAGAGTGGAGAAGGTCAAAACCATTGGGGAAGCTTGGAGACTATTTAAAAAGACAATCCTAGAAGCTCAGAAAAAATATATACCGCAGGTTAGGAAAGGTACAAATAGGTATAGAAAAAAGCCTGCATGGTTAACAAATAAAGTAATGGAAGCTGTAAAAGGTAAGAAGGATTCCTTTAAGCGGTGGAAAGCTAGTCTTAGTGAGGTTGATAAAAGGGAACACAGACTATGGCAAATAAAATGCAAGTCTGTGATCAGGCAAGCAAAAAGGGAATATGAGGAGCATATCGCAAAAAACATAAAGACCAACAATAAAACTTTCTTCAAATACATTAGAAGTAGGAAGCCAGCCAGGGAGGCAGTGGGGCCCTTGGATGACCAAGGGGTAAAAGGAGTAGTGAAGGATGATAGGGAAATGGCTGAGAAGCTGAATGCATTTTTTGCCTCTGTCTTCACTGTGGAAGAGGAGAAGTGTTTGCCCACTCCAGAAGCACTGATTTCGGGAGGGGGTTTGAAAGACCTGAATCAGATTGCGGTGACAAGAGAGGAAGTCCTCCGACTGATGGACAATTTAAAAACTAATAAATCACCAGGCCCGGATGGCATTCATCCGAGAGTTCTGAAAGAACTCAAATGTGAACTTGTGGATCTCCTGACAAAAATATGTAATCTTTCTTTAAAATCTGCCTCCATTCCTGATGACTGGAAGGTAGCTAATGTCACTCCCATCTTTAAAAAGGGCTCCAGGGGAGATCCAGGAAATTACAGGCCAGTCAGTCTGACATCGATACCGGGTAAGTTGGTGGAAACTGTTATTAAGGAAAGAATTAGTAGGCACATTGATGAACAAAAACTATTGAGGCAGACTCAGCATGGGTTCTGTAAGGGAAGATCTTGTCTCACTAACCTGTTAGTGTTTTTTGAGGGAGTGAACAAACATGTGGACAAGGGGGACCCAATCGATATTATTTACCTTGACTTCCGGAAAGCTTTTGATACAGTTCCTCATCAAAGGCTCCTAAGTAAGCTCAATAGTCATGGGATAAAAGGACAAGTCCTCTTGTGGATCAAAAACTGGCTTATAAATAGGAAACAGAGAGTGAGTATAAATGGGAAACTTTCTCAGTGGAGGGTGGTAAGCAGTGGGGTACCACAGGGATCAGTACTCGGTCCCATGCTTTTTAACTTGTTTATTAACGATTTGGAATTGGGAGTAAGCAGTGATGTGGCTAAATTTGCAGATGACACGAAGTTGTTCAGGGTGGTGAAAACCAGGGAGGATTGTGAGGCACTCCAAAGGGATCTGTTGAGGATGGGTGAGTGGGCGTCAACGTGGCAAATGGGGTTCAATGTGGCCAAGTGCAAAGTGATGCACATTGGAGCCAAAAATCCTAAATATAAATACACGTTGATGGGGTCTGATCTGGCAGAGACTGACCAAGAGAGAGATCTTGGAGTCGTAGTGGATAACTCGCTGAAAATGTCTACACAATGTGTAGCTGCAATAAAGAAGGCCAACGCTATGCTGGGGATTATTAGGAAGGGAATTGATAACAAATCAGCCAGTATCATCATGCCCCTGTATAAATCATTGGTGCGACCTCATTTGGAATACTGTGTACAGTTCTGGTCACCACATCTCAAAAAGGATATTATAGCATTGGAAAAAGTGCAGAGAAGGGCAACTAGAATGATAAAAGGGTTGGAACACCTTCCCTATGAAGAAAGGTTAAAATGCTTGGGGCTCTTTAGCTTGGAGAAACGACGGCTGAGGGGTGACATGATCGAGGTTTATAAGATTATGAATGGGATTGAGCAGGTTGAGAAAGAAGTACTTTTCTCCCTTTCTCACAATACAAGAACTCGTGGGCACTCTATGAAATTGCTGAGCAGTCGGGTTAGAACAGATAAAAGGAAATACTTCTTCACCCAAAGAGTGATTAACATATGGAATTCACTGCCACAGGAGGTCGTGGCAGCTGCAAGCATGAACAGTTTCAAGAGGAAATTAGATAAACATATGGAGCAGAAGTCCACCAGTGGCTATTAGCCACAGGGTATAGAATGAGAACTCTCAGTCTGGGGCAGGTGATGCACTCTATTCTTGGTGCTGGAGGGGGCAGCAGTGGGAGGGCTTCTGGTGCCCTGGCCCCACTGCTGGACCTCCTGATGGCACCTGGTATATTTTGGCCGCTGTGTGACAGAGTGTTGGACTAGATAGGCCATTGGCCTGATTCAACATTGGCTTCTCTTATGTTCTTATGTTCTTAACATGCGAAGCCAATGTCAAATCAGGCCAGGTGCCATCAGGAGGTCCAGCAGTGGGGCCAGGACACTAGAAGCCCCCTCCCACTGCTGCCCCCCCCAGCACCAAGAATAGAGTGCATCACCTGCCCCAGAGTGCCCTAAAAGCCACGGATGGATCTCTGCTCATCTCCAGAATAAAGGGATCCCTCCTGAATTCCATAGATAACTCATTTCAGGGAATAAAGGGATCCCTCTAGGGCCAGCTTCCAATCTCTGAATAATCTGCAGAGTGTCACAGCAGGCAGAGGAATCCAGGGGAGTCCCCGAGGGGCCCTGAGCAGGGCCTTGATAAAGAGCCGCCCATCTTCTTGTGGAGGGAGAGGCAGAACCTGGGCCAGCAAGTCGCAGTACGGCCGTCGCGAGTATACAGACTTGGAGCTCTCCTGGGCAGCGGTAAGAGAAACCCTGGTGCAGCTATTCATACTGTGTGTGGCATATTGTGGCTCGGTGGTAGAGCATTCTGTTTGGCATGCAGAAGATCCTGGCTTCAATCCGTGGCAGCATCTCCAGTTAAGAAGGAGCAGCCAGGAGGGGATGGGAAAGACCTCAGCTCTGAGCTAGGGTTGCCAGCCTCCAGGTAGGGCCTGGAGATTTCCCGCTTTGACAACTGGAACCCCAGATCAGCTCCCCTGGAGAAAATGGCTGCTTTGGGAGGTGGACTCCATGGCACTGTAACATGCAGAAGTCTCTGTCCTCCCCAAACCCTGCCCTCTCCTGGATCCACCCCCAAAGTCTCCAGGTAACC
This sequence comes from Gekko gecko, assembly GCA_029375565.1. Taxonomy (NCBI): domain Eukaryota; kingdom Metazoa; phylum Chordata; class Lepidosauria; order Squamata; family Gekkonidae; genus Gekko; species Gekko gecko. The sequence goes on from JAPDNY010000004.1 coordinate 8,281,122, forward strand.
CTGGCCCAAGCCATTGGAGAGCGGCCGCTGGTCTGAGCGGACAATACTGACGTTGATGGACCCCAAGGGTCCGGTTCAGGATAAGGCAGCTTCACGCATTCATGGGTTCAATTGCTGCGTAGAGTGCAAGAAACCAGTCCCCCCTCCCCCCCGAGGTTTATAATCTACAGTTTGGTCCAAAGACAGCAGTGGATTGGTAGAGAGAGAAACAGGGGAAGAATGTATTCTATGGTATGTAGGCATGCAGGGCTCTCTTTTGGCTATGCTCCTGCTCTGCCTGTTTGGCAGAGGCCTGCTGGGTCAGACCAGGGAGGGTCCATCTAGTCTAGCTTCCTGTCTCTCACGCAGTGGCCAACCAGTTCCTCTGGAGGGCCAACAACAAGGTACAGAGGCTGAGGCCTTCCCCTGAGGTCACCTCCTGGCTCTGAGATTCAGAGGGTTAGTGCCTCTGAATGTGGAGGTTCCCCTCAGCCAGAACGGCTAGTAGCCATTGATGGACTTAACCTCCATGAATCTATCTAATCCCCTTTTCAAGCTGTCTTTACCTGTGGCCATCACTACATTCTCTGGCAGCAAATTCCATCACCCACGGTGTAAAGAAGCATTTCATTTCCTCCATCCTTTATCTTGATTTCAGTAAGGTTTTTGATAAGGTTCCAGTTTGGTGTAGTGCTTAAGTGTGCAGACTCTAATCTGGGAGAACTGGGTTTGATTCTTCACTCCTCCACTTGCACCTGCTGGATGACCTGGGGCAAGCCGTAGTTCTGATAAGAGCTGTCCTTGAAAAAGAGCAGTTTCTATCAGAGCTCTCTCAGCCCCACCTACCTCACAGGGTGTCTGTTGTGGGGAGGGGAAGGGAAGGGAGTTTGTACGCCACTCTGAGACTCCTTTGGGTAGTGAAGGGCGGGGTATAAATCCAATCTCCTCCTCCTCCTCCTCTTCTTCTTCTCCTTCTTCTTGAAAAGTTGGTAAAATGTGGTTTGGATCCTATGAGTGTTAGGTGGCTCTGTAACTGGTTGACAGATCGCACCCCAAGAGTGCTTGTGAATGGTTCCTCATCCTCTTGGAGAGTAGTGATAAGTGGAGTGCCTCAGGCACCCGTCCTGAGACCTGTTCTGTTCAACATCTTTATAAATGATTTTGATAAAGGAATAGAGGGAATGCTTATTAAATTTGCAGATGATACTAAATTGGGAGGGGTAGCAAATACAGTAGAAGATGGAGTCAGGATACAGGATGATCCTGACAGACTAGAAAACTGGGCTAGAACAAATAAAATTAATTTCAACTGAGAAAAATGTAAAGTTCTGCATTTAGGGAGGAAAAATCAAATGCATACCACTTTCAGCTAATGCTGAATTCAGATTGTGTTCAGTCAAGGTTGAAATCAGCAATAACTCATTTTTCTGTCAGGGCTATTCATGAATGGTCTCAAAAAAATGTATGTTCTCAGTTAAGGCAGGAATGTGACTGACTCTCCTCAGCATCCAGGTCTCTCAAGACTTTTTTTTTTTTTTGCTTAGCTGATGCTAACCAATCAGATTGCTTAAAGCAGCCTGTCAATCAAGGCTCTCAATTCACTGCCACAGGAGGTGGTGGCAGCTACAAGCATGGACAGTTTCAAGAGGGAATTAGATAAACATATGGAGCAGAAGTCCATCAGTGGCTATTAGCCACAGGGTATAGATGGAAACTCTCAGTCTGGGGCAGGTGATGCACTCTATTCTTGGTGCTGGAGGGGGCAGCAGTGGGAGGGCTTCTGGTGTCCTGGCCCCACTGCTGGATCTCCTGATGGCACCTGGTATATTTTGGCCGCTGTGTGACAGAGTGTTGGACTAGATGGGCCATTGGCCTGATTCAACATTGGCTTCTCTTATGTTCTTATGTTATGTTATATTCTCTCTGCTTCTGTAAAGAACTAAACCTTCACAGTCCTTTATTTGTTGGTACAGCTCTTCTAAGCCTCTTAAATAGTGTGGTCGATCACATCAGGCAACAGAAATAGGTAATACAGCATGTACCTTTTGAATTTCATTCATAGATCTCGAAGTATAAAACAGGCAGAGCAGAAATTTACAAACAGCAAAGATGACCCCATAAAGCAGCCCTATACTGAATCATACCACTGGTCCCTCCCTTAAAGTCAGAATTGTCAACTCAGACTGGTAGCTGTTCTCCAGGGTCTCAGGCTGAGGTAATTCAGATCACCTGCTACCTGGTCCTTTATAACTGCAGAGGCCAGGGATTGAACATGGGACATTCTGTGTGCCAAGCAGATGCTCTACCACCGAGCTATAGCCCCTCCCTAGATGAGTATCAGTTTTCCAAGAACTGTAAAATGCATCACACACACTTGGGGAGGGATTGTCAAGGTTTTAAAATATAAATGTATATTGCTGAGATTTCATTCCACTTAGGTTATTACGGCTGTAAAATTTTAACTCTTCTCTTTCTCTGTGTTACAGTTTTAACAGCTTAGTTCTTAGTGTGGAATATGTTCTTCACGAACCCAGCATGGCAAATTCCAATGAAACAGGGCAAAAGTTCTTGTGGTTCATCCTGAATGGGATCCCAGGGTTGGAACATGCTCACATCTGGATCTCCTTCCCATTTTTCTCAATGTACTTCATTGCCATGGTGGGAAACTGCGGGCTTCTCTACATCGTCTGGACTGAGGAGGCCCTGCACAGACCCATGTACTACTTCCTCTGCATGCTTTCCATCACGGACATTGTTCTGGGCACATCCACCATGCCCAAGGCCTTCTGCATCTTCTGGCTCAACCTCAAAGAAATGGACTTCCGCTCCTGCCTGGTCCAGATGTACTTGGTCCATACCTTCACAGGGATGGAGTCTGGCATCCTCATGCTCATGGCCCTGGACCGCTTTGTCGCCATCTGTTACCCGCTGAGATACACCACCATCCTGACCAATCCCATCATCATTAAGGTGGGGCTGGTCACCTTCCTCCGAGGAGCGGTCCTCATCCTTCCTTTCCCTTTCTTGGTCCGGAGGCTGCAGTACTGTGGCACCAACGTCATTGCTCACACCTTCTGCGACCACATGGCGGTGGTGAGGCTGGCCTGCAGCAGCATCCGGGTCGATGCCATCTACGGGCTTGCCGTGGCCCTGTTGATCGGAGGCTTTGACATCTCCTGCATCACCGTGTCTTACTTCATGATCCTGAGGGCCGTGGTGGGTCTCTCCTCCAAGGAAGCCCGGAGCAAGGCCTTCGGCACCTGTACGGCTCACATCTGTGCCATCACGGTCTCTTACACGCCTGCTTTCTTCACCTTCTTTGCACACCGCTTTGGGGGTCACAACGTTGCTCCTCACGTTCACATTATTATGGCCAACCTTTACCTGCTTCTGCCCCCCATGATGAACCCCATTGTCTATGGAGTGAAGACCAAGGAGATCCGTGAGAGTGTCTTCAGGTTGTTCGTGAAGGGGAAGACTCTGATAGTTCATGGCCACTGAAGATACATAAAATGCCTTGTCCAGTGAGCTCCACCCTTCTCTGCAGAATCTCAGCTGCCACCACCGGGCGCTCTCACAGTTGGCCTGCTCACAAGCACAGAGCAGCATGGAACCCTGCACACTCCCCCATTAGCGGCCCTCCTTAACCTCCACTCCAGGTCCCTGGTGGCAGCAGAGACTTCCTCCACTCCTCCCACTGCTGGAGGGGAGGAGGGCCCAAGCATCAGGGCTTCCTGGTTCCTGGACAGGCAGGAAGTGCGGGGAGGATGGCGGAGGCCTCTGCAGGCCCGGGAGGATCCTGGCGAAGGAGCCCTCCTCTTCCCGCAGCCAGGGACAGTGCACGTTTCTACCCACCTGTTCCCCCCCCGGAGTCTTGGCGATGTACACAAAGCGCTCCCCCCAACCCCACCCCGGTTCTTCCCCGGCCACCCCCAGTCGCCCAGCCTCTCTTGCTGTGTCGATCTCAGCAGAGCTTTCCTGGAGCCACATGGCAGCTTCCCTCTAGCTCATTTCCCAGGCTGGGCCTTCTAGCTTGAGCAAACCCTGCACAGCGAAGATGCCTCCCGGAGCCAGTTCAACACACTGTGGACCGTGCATGTGTGTGCGCGTGGTGCCTGATTTATGCCCACTCTGTGAATCGATGCCCTCCCAAAAGATCCTGTCCTTAACAGCCTGGATCAGGCCTTGCAAACTGAAGGGCCCTCGTGGCTTCCTTGACTGAGTCCGTCCCTCTCAGGCTGGGCCTTCCTCTTTTCCTGTTGCCTGTGAGTTTTCCTAGCATGATTGCCTTTTTCCAGGGACTCTTGTCTTCCCAGAATTTGACCAGAGTATCATCCCCTCCACTTGAGCTGCGGTGGCTCAAGTGGTTAAGACGGTGAACTGCAGGCTGTGGAAGGTCAGTGGTTCAGCAGTTGGAGACCCGAGAGTGTCGCATGACGGAGTGAGTTCCCGTCTCTAGTTCCAGCTCCTGCCAACCTAGCAGTTCGAAAGCAAGAAATTGCAAGTAGATAAATAGGTACCACTTCGGTGGGAAGGTAACAGCGTTCTGTGCGCCTTGGTGTTTAGTCATGCTGGCCACAGGACCACGGAAACGTCTTTGGACAGCACTGGCTCTTCGGCTTTGAAACGGAGATGAGCACTGCAACCCTAGAGTCGGATTCGACTGGCTTTCGAGCAAGGGAACCTTTACCTTTACCTTTACCATCCCCTCAGTTTGCTCATTTTAACTTCTAGGGAAAGAGTCAGGCTTTGATTTGATCTAGAACCCACTGATTTGTGTTTTTGGTGGTCCCCGGTGATTTGTGTTTTTCGGTTTGAGAGAGAAAATCAGAGATTCTATTACTTGTTCTCAAATTAAAAAAAAGGAATTAGAAATTTCAGATTTTGTGTTTTTCATTCTTCCTAAAATGCAGTTATGTTTGAAAATTGGTGGGCGCATTGGTGGTGGTGGTGGGGGTGCCAGAAGGTAGCCTTGCCTAGGGTGCCCTGTATGGGCTCTGTAAGGAAAGATATTGTCTCATTAACCTGTTAAGTGTTCTTTGAGGGAGTGAACAAACATGTGGACAAGGGGGACCCAATGGAAGTTGTTTACCTTGACTTCCAGAAAGCTTTTGATAAAGTTCTTCATCAAAGGCTCCTAAGTAAGCTCAATAGTCATGGGATAAAAGGACAAGTCCTCTTGTGGATCAAAAACTGGCTTATAAATAGGAAACAGAGAGTGAGTATAAATGGGCAATTTTCTCAGTGGAGGGTGGTAAGCAGTGGGGTACCACAGGGATCAGTACTCGATCCGATGCTTTTTAACTTATTCATCAATGATTTGGAGTTGGGAGTAACCAGTGAAGTGGCTGAATTTGCAGATGACACGAAGTTGTTCCAGGTGGTGAAAACCAGGGAGGATTGTGAGGCACTCCAAAGGGATCTGTTGAGGATGGGTGAGTGGGCATCAACGTGGCAAATGGAATTCAATGTGGCCAAGTGCACAGTGATGCACATTTGGGCCAAAAATCCTAAATATAAATACACGTTGATGGGGTCTGAACTGGCAGAGACGGACCAAGAGAGAGAACTTGGAGTCGTAGTGGATAACTCAATGAAAATGTCTAGACAGTGTGTAGCTGCAATAAAGAAGGCCAATGCTATGCTGGGGATTATTAGGAAGGGAATTGAAAACAAATCAGCCAGTATCATCATGCCCCTGTATAAATCATTGGTGCGACCTCATTTGGAATACTGGGTACAGTTCTGGTCACCACACCTCAAAAAGGATATTATAGCATTGGAAAAAGTGCAGAGAAGGGCAACTAGAATGATAAAAGGGTTGGAAAGGTTAAAGTGCTTGGGGCTCTTTAGCTTGGAGAAACGACGGCTGAGGGGTGACCTGATCGAGGTTTATAAGATTATGCATGGGACAGAGCAGGTTGAGAAAGAGGTACTTTTCTCCCTTTCTCACAATACAAGAACTCGTGGGCACTCCATGAAATTGCTCAGCGGTCGGGTTAGAACGGATAAAAGGAAGTCCTTCTTCACCCAGACAGTGATTAACACATGGAATTCACTGCCACAGGAGGTGGTGGCAGCTACAAGCATGGACAGCTTCAAGAGGGAATTGGATAAGCATACGGAGCAGAGGTCCATCAGTGGCTATTAGCCACAAGGTATGGATTGAGACTCTGGGGCAAGGGATGCCCTGTATTCTTGGTGCTTGGGGGGGTGGGGTCAACAGTGGGAGGGCTTCTAGTGTTCTGGCCCCACAACTGGATCTCCTGAGGGCACCTGGTGTTTTTGGCCACTGTGTGACACAGAGTGTTGGACTGGAGGGGCCGTTGGCCTGATCCAACACTGGCTGCTCTCTTATGTTCTTAGGACAACTACTGGATTCCTGTATCTAAGGAAGTGAAAGCGCCTCCCTTGCCACCAGTTTTGTTAGTCTTTCAGGTGCTGCTGGAGTCTGGCTCTTTTCTGCTGCTGCAGACAGACAAACGTGCCTCCCCATCTTGATCCATCTCCATGGAAGGCACCACATTTAGCTGTATGGAATGGGAATCCGTCAGCCTTGTGATAAGAAGGACAGGTGGACTCCCCTTCTAGCTGCATCTGAAGGTGTGACTGCCGTCACTCAGGAAAGCTCCTCCTCGGCCACGAATATAGTTAGTCTTGGAGGTGCTCCTGGACTCTCTGGCTCTTACCTTTTACTTCTTCACCCAAAGAGTGATTAACATATGGAACTCACTGCCACAGGAGGTGGTGGCAGCTACAAGCAGGGACAGTTTCAAGAGGGAATTAGAGAAACATCTGGAGCAGAAGTCCATCGGTGGCTATTAGCCACAGGGTATAGATGGGAACTCTCAGTCTGGGGCAGGGGATGCACTCTATTCTTGGTGCTGGAGGGGGCAGCAGTGGGAGGGCTTCTGGTGCCCTGGCCCCACTGCTGGACCTCCTGAGGGCACCTGGTATATTTTGGCCGCTGTGTGACAGAGTGTTGGACTAGATGGGCCATTGGCCTGATTCAACATTGGCTTCTCTTATGTTCTTATGTTCTTATCAGTTGGAGATTAGCATTAACATGTACCAGAGAAAGGTCTGTCACTGGAAGAACAGTGCTCAGGAGTAGGCTCCAACGTGGGTCCTGGTCACATTGCAAAGGTAATTGCGCTTTGTTCCTGCTTTGTTTAAATCGGGAACATTTTTCTTCGCATTGGGCTGACTAGATGCAGCCAGCCCCTCTCTTACAGCACCCGCTCGCCTGCTGCTGCGCCGTCCCTCCAGGCGATCCCGCCGGCCACGGGGGGGGCTTGGGCGGCTGCTGCTCCTGCCGCCACTTGGGGGGGGGTGCCACCGCCACTGCCGCCATTGCCCCACGAAAACAGGCTCCGCCGTCTCTGCCATCCTCCTTGCTGGCCCCGTCCAGGCTGCTGGAGTCCCCGCCTCTCGTTCCTGCCTCCAGGGCTGTCTTTGTGTGTGTGTGTTTTTTTTAAAAAAAGCTTCTGGTTTGAGCGATTGAAGGAGCTGCGGTGGCTCAAGTGGTTAAGACGCTGAACTGCAGGCTGTGGAAGGTCAGTAGTTCAGCAGTTCGAGACCCGGGAGTGCCGCATGACAGAGTGAGCTCCTGTCTCTAGTTCCAGCTCCTGCCAACCTAGCAGTTCGAAAGCAAGAAATTGCAAGTAGATAAATAGGTACCACTTTGGTGGGAAGGTAACAGCGTTCCGTGTGCCTTGGTGTTTAGTCATGCCGGCCACATGACCACGGAAACGTCTTTGGACAGTGCTGGCTCTTTGGCTTTGAAACGGAGATGAGCACCACAACCCTAGAGTTGGATTCGACTGGCTTTTGAGCAAGGGAACCTTTACCTTTACCTTGAGCGGTTGACTAAACATGCGCTTAATAAATCCCTTATTAAACGTTAAATGGATTTATTAAGCGCATGTTTGCTCAAGCGCTAAAACCGGAGGGTTTTTTTTTTTTTTTAAAAAAAACCCACACAAAGAGTGGTCAGACGGCCCTAATCGCAATCATTGCGAAAGATGGGATGTCCAGATGGGCGAAATTGCACATTCAAACCGCTAGTGCCAGGAAAACACCTGATTTTCCAGGGGTCAGGAAAACCCGGCAGCACTGCGGGATTGAGCCTGCTTCAGGGCAGGAGGCGGATTGGCCCGTGTGAATGTGAAACTGACATGCGCGAGGGAACAGCAGCGGACCCTGATCAAAACGTCAGCGTGACCGGGCCCCCAGTGACCCTTTTTCTCTGCTTACTCTGACAGTGGAGCAGTGGCCTGGAAAAACATGTTACATTTATTTTTTTATTTGAACACAGTTTTCAACTTAATGTCACCACCTTGAACAAATTGCAGTCCAGTTTTGAGTCTAACATCTCTGCTAGCTGAAGTGTTAAGGGAGATGCCTCATTCTCCTTGGGAACCCCAGGGGGTGACACCAAAGGGCAGACTTCAACACACCCGGGGATCTCCGGGGACTCCACCAACTTCTTTTAAATTTCTCCCTGATGGGGATGTTTGGAACATGCTGCGATGACTCCAAGTCGTTAGGCTAGAGCTGCACCGAACCAGACACACAACCTGTCCCAGCAGATCTTTGATGGGAATTCAGACTCCTTATGAAACATCTGCGGGCAATACAGCCACCAAGGAACTCAGCAAGCCAACCTGACGTAGCCAACACAGGTGTGTAGATTTCCACAGATTATTGTGTGGATACACTTTGCCTATTCTAGAACATGCATGTGGATGTTCAGGGACAAGCTCTATGAGACCAAGCTCTATGAGGAAAGGCTGAGGGACTTGGGAATGTTCAGTCTGGAGAAGAGGAGGTCGAGGGGGGACAGGATGGCTCTCTCAAAGTATCTGAAGGGCTGTCACTTAGGAGGAGGGCAGGGAGCTGTTCCTGTTGGCAGCAGAGGACGAGGACTCTCAAGAATGGGTTGAAATTCAGGGCGGGAAGGTACCAACTGGATGTTAGGGGAATTTTTTTTACAGTAAGAGCTGTGCAATGGTGGATTCAGCCACCTAGCGAGCTCCCCTCACTAGCAGTCTTTAGGAAGCGGCTGGACAAACACTTGCCAGGGGAGCCTTGGGTACAATTGGGGGGCTTTGGATAAAAATATGGGGGCAGCGGAAGCATAAAGCATAAAGAAAGAAGATTGCAGAACCTCTCTAAAGCAGCCTTTTCCTGCCTTCTCCTGGTCTTGCCTGGGATCGGGGGGGGGAGGGAGGGAGAGGGATGCCCACAGCCAATCACAGCCATGCATTTGCAAACTGCAAATGCATGTGCACCCTTGTAAGACTGGTGTTGCTGCTGGGATATTGTGTGGTGGCTGCTGCTGGCCTCTGGCTTCAGGCCAGCATATCTGCTAATTTGTCACTGCATCTTTTTGTCCACGTCTTGAAGGTAGATTTCCAGGGGGGTGCTGAGTAATTTTTTTTCTGGAAAGGGGGCGGTAGGCAAAACAAGTTTGGGAACCTCTGTTCTCGGCTGATCCTGCCCTAAACAGGGGGTGGGACTAGATGGCCTCCATGGCCCCTTCCAGAGAGAGCCAGTTTGGTGTAGTGGTTAAGTGCACGGACTCTTATCTGGGAGAACCGGTTTTGATTCCCCACTCCTCCACTTGCACCTGCTGGTGTGACCTTGGGTCAGTCACAAGCTCTGGCACAGCTGTTCTCTCAAGGACAGTTCCTGTCAGAAGTTCTCTCAGCCCCACCTCCCTCACAGGGTGCCTGTTGTGGGGAGGGGAAGGGAAAGGAGTTTGTAAGCCGCTCTGAGACGCCTTTGGGCAGTGAAGGGTGGGGTATAAATCCAATCTCCTCCTCCTCCTCCTCCTCCTCCTCCTCCTCCTCCTCCTCCTCCTCCTCCTCCTCTTCTTCTTCTTCTTCTTCTTCTTCTTCTTCTTCTTCTTCTTCTTCTTCTTCTTCTTCTTCTTCTTCTTCTTCTTCTTCTTCTTCTTCTTCTTCTTCTTCTTCTTCTTCTTCTTCTTCTTCTTCTTCTTCTTCTTCTTCCTCCTCTGTGTGATTCTATGATTCTATGTACTGTCTGCCCAAAGGCATCTGTGAATGAGATCATTGGGAGATGTTGATTCTTTCTTTTCTTTTGTAGGAATATCAGACTTCTGCACTGGCTCTTAGGTGGTGGAATGACGACTGTACAGTGTTAGTAGGCGTCTTGGTGGATAAGCGGGGGGAGGGGGGGGTCTGCATCCAGTCTGCCATGCGGTGAACACCCAACAGAGAAGGATCTTGGCTCCGCCTTGGAGACCCCAACCCAGACCAAGGATGACAAGAAAGCACAAGGTTAGGAACCTGAAAATTCTTCCTCGTTCCAATCGGATTATGAATGGTAACCTTTAAAAAAATTCAAGATACCTTCTGTCACATTCCTAGTCTAGATAGCCATTGTTATTCAGCGTGTATTCTGAAAGATGCACCTCCGCCCGTGTCTACTTGCTAGACCGTATTGTATGAGTTCTCTTACGAAGTCTTTCAATTTTTTTAAAAAATCTATTACAGGGGTGTTGAACTCATTTCTTATGAGGGCCGGATTGGACATAAATGAGACCTTGTTGGGCTGGGCCCCATGTGTGTCATAAGAACATAAGAGAAGCCAATGTTGAATCAGGCCAATGGCCCATCCAGTCCAACACTCTGGGTCACACAGCGGCCAAAATATACCAGGTGCCATCAGGAGGTCCAGCAGTGGGGCCAGGACACTAGAAGCCCTCCCATAAAATGTAATTCCAGGGAGTGGAGATATAAAGGACACAAACACAAAGGTTTTTTTTTTTTTTACTTAAAATAAAAACATGCTTAGAACATCAGCACTCTTGCAATATTTTGTTTATTTAACAGCGTCTGAGCTGCAGCCTCTGAACACTCTTCAAGGGTAGCCCTAAGCAGAGTGCATTGCAGTAGTCCAGCCTAGAGGTCACTAAGGCATAGGTGGCTAGATCCAGCTGAGCCAAGAATGAGTGCAGCTGGTGCACCAGCAGAGCCTTGGTAAAAGCACTCTGAACCACAGCAGCCGCCTGGTTTTCAAAGGAGACTCCTGTGCTGAGTACAGCATTCCCAAGATGTGAACCTTGCTTTTCTGGTGGAGTATAACCCCCTTCAAGCCAGGGGAGATCTCACGTCTGCGGAAGGAAGGAGTTACTCCCTTGAAGGAAGATCTTACATAAGAACATAAGCACATAAGAGAAGCCAATGTTGAATCAGGCCAATGGCCCATCTAGTCCAACACTCTCTCACACAGCGGCCAAAATATACCAGGTGCCATCAGGAGGTCCAGCAGTGGGGCCAGGACACCAGAAGCCCTCCCACTGCTGCCCCCTCCAGCACCAAGAACAGAGTGCATCACCTGCCCCAGACTAAGAGTTCCCATCTATACCCTGTGGCTAATAGCCACTGATGGACTTCTGCTCCATACGTTTATCTAATTCCCTCTTGAAACTGTCCATGCTTGCAGCTGCCACCACCTCCTGTGGCAGTGAATTCCACGTGTTAATCACTCTTTGGGTGAAGAAGTACTTCCTTTTATCTGTTCTAACCTGACTGCTCAGCAGCTTCATTGAGTGCCCACTTGAGTTCTTGTATTGTGAGAAAGGGAGAAAAGTACTTCTTTCTCCACCTGCTCAATCCCATTCATAATCTTATAAACCTCGATCATGTCACCCCTCAGCCGTCGTTTCTCTTGCTCTGAATTACTGCATCAAAATGTCTTTGCTATCTCAATCTTGAGTCTGCTGTTCAGGTGTGTATCTGTAAGCTGCAGACCTACGATGATGCAGCAGCAGCAGCAGAACTGGGAGAAGACGCAGAAGGCAGCCAGTTCCACTGCGGGCCTGATAGGAGCCCTCCGGGGGCCTGGTCCAGCCCCCAGACCGCATTTTTGACACCCCTGGTCCATTAGCTGCCTTTCCTCCTTATGGAGCTCAAGGTGGTGTACAATATAAATAAAATAATTTAAAAAGAATAGATAAATTTACATAAAACCAAAACTTAAAATCACAATTCAGACCTGCTTTAATCAAATGCAATCCTGAATGAAACCATCTTCACCTGTCTCCTAAGGACTCAAAGTGAGGGCTCCGGGTGGATCTTCTCAGGGAGGTTGTTCCATAATCGTGCGGCTGCCACCGAAAAGGCCCTCCCTCGTGTGCCCATCAGACAAGCTTCTTTGATTGGTGGGCCTCTTCCTGTGATCTTAATTCCAAGGCAGCACCATCTGGGAGAAGAGGGTCCTTCAGGTACCCTGGTCCCAGGCCATGTAGGGCTTTAAAGGACAAAACCGACACCTTGAACAGGGCTTGGGAGCCAGTGTAATTGCTGTGATATCAGGGTCACGTGCTCCCAATAGCTGGCCCTGACCAGCAGTCTAGCCACAGCGTTCTGCATGAGCTGCAGCCTCTGAACACTCTCCAAGGGTAGCCCTAAGCAGAGTGCATTGCAGTAGTCCAGCCTAGAGGTAACTAAGGCATAGGTGGCTAGATCCAACTGAGCCAGGAATGGATGCAGCTGGTGCACCAGCAGAAGCTGGGTAAAGGGGCTCTGAACCACAGCTGCCGCCTGGTTTTCAAAGGAGACTCCTGTGCTGAGTACAGCATTCCCAAGATGTGAAGAAGTTACTCCCTTGAAGGAAGATCTTCCAAGGAAGTTTGCCAGAGTGTTTCCCTTGTAATCATTGCCTTTCTTTGTTTGTGTCTTCTCTTTTTTTGGTAGGTTGCGTGCGTGGTGTGGTGTAACCCTTTCTCTACAACTCCATTTCTCTCATTTAAGAAAACAAGTGAAATGAAAAAGGAAACCCCAGAGAAGTCTCTTCTTGGCACAGGACCAAAATGAGAGCTCAGAAATGGGCGGTGAGTGTAACCCCTCCCCCAAAAAAAACACTCAGGAAGGAATCATTCTGAAATGTGGACTGCATTCTAGCTGCTAGGAATGAGCAGAGGCTGTTGGCCTTTTCTTCTGTTTCTGAGCCTTGCTTTCTCTCCATTTCTCTCGTCAGCCCCTGCCAACATCAGCAACCAGCTTACATCCTCCTCCTTCTTCCTTCTGGGTCTCCCAGGGCTGGAGAACGAGCAGGTCTGGATCTCCATCCCCTTCTTCTTCACCTACCTCGTGGCTCTCTTGGGGAACGGCACTCTGCTCTGGGTCATTTGGACAGAATCCAGCCTGCACAAGCCCATGTACCTCTTCCTCTCCATGCTGGCCTTGACCGACATGGCCTTGCCGACCTGCATTGTTCCCAAGATGCTCACCATCTTCTGGATGGGCACCCAAGAAATCACCTTCGTCGCCTGCCTGGTGCAGATGTTCATGATCCATGCCCTTTGTGCAGTGGAGTCTGGGACGCTCACTGCCATGGCTTATGACCGATACGTGGCCATCCGCACCCCGCTCAGCTACACCTCGCTGCTGACGGTGAACACGGTGGTGAAGCTGGGGGCTGCCATCGCCGGGCGGGCCTTGGTCATTGTTCTGCCCTTCCCTTTTCTAGTCAAGAGGCTGCACTTCTGTGGCTCTCACCTTATCTCCCACTCCTATTGTGAACACATGGCGCTGGTTAAGCTGGCGTGTGGAGACACCACACCCAACAACCTCTACGGGCTGATCCTCTCCCTTTTCATCGTTGGTTGCGACCTGAGCTTCATCTTCATCTCCTATGGTCTGATCCTGCATGCCGTCTTCCAGTTGCCCTCCATGGAAGCCCGGCGCAAGGCTCTGGGCACCTGTGGAGCCCATGTGGGGGTCATTGTGATTCTCTACACTCCGGGAGTTTTCTCTTTCCTGTGTCACCGCTTTGGCCATAACGTTCCCCACCATGTCCACATCTTCCTTGCCAACATCTATCTGGTGGTCCCAGCCATGCTCAACCCCATAGTCTATGGCGCCAAGACGAAGGAGATCCGGGACCGGGTACTGAGGGCACTTCAGATGAGAAAGAGCATCCCATAGGAGGAGGAGGAAGAAGAAGAAGGTTGCTTGAAAAATCGTACCCAACGAGTGCTCGTAAATGGCTCTGTGTCTACATGGAGGGAAGTCTCTAGTGGAGTGCCACAGGGCTCGGTCCTGGGCCCGGTGTTGTTCAATGTTTTTATAAATGACCTGGAGGAAGACATAGAGGGAATGCTTATCAAATCTGCAGATGACACGAAGCTGGGTGGGACTGCTAATTCTGAAGAAGACTGAGTCAGGATTCAAAATGATCTAGATAGGCTGGAACAGTGGGCTGAGGCAAGTAAAATGAAATTCAATAGAGGTAAGTGCAAAGTCCTACACTGGGGCACAAAAAATCAAAGGCACAGATATAGAATGGGAGGGACTTGGCTTGACAGCAGCACATGCAAAAGGTCCCTTCCAACTCTAACGTTCTATGATTCTATGAAGAAGAAGAAGAAGAAGAGGAGGAGGAGGAGGAGGAGGAGGAGGAGGAGGAGGAGGAGGAGATTGGATCTATACCCCACCCTTCACTACCCAAAGGAGTCTCAGAGTGGCTTACAATCCCTTTCCCTTCCCCTCCCCACAACAGACACCCTGTGAGGTAGGTGGGGCTGAGAGAGCTCTTTCCAGAACTGCCCTTGAGAGAACAGCTCTGAGAGCCAGTTTGGTGTAGTGGTTAAGTTTAATTCCCCACTCCTCCACTTACACCTGGCTGGATGACCTTGGGCAAGGGCAGGGTATAAATCCAATCTCCTCCTCCTCCTTTCCTGGGTGACCTTGGGCAAGCCATAGTTCTGGCACAGCTGTTCTTGAAAAATGGCAGTTTCTGTCAGAGCTCTCTCAGCCCCACCTACCTCACAGGGTGTCTGTTGTGGGGAGGGGAAGGAAAGGGAGTTTGTAAGCTGCTCTGAGACTCCTTTGGGCAGTGAAGGGCGGGGTATAAATCCAATCTCTTCTTCTCTTCTTCTTCTGAAAGAACTTATGACTGACCCAAAGTCACACCAGCAGCTGCATGTGGAGGGGTGGGAAATCAAACCTGGTTCTCCCGGATTAGAGTCTGCACTCCTAACCACTACACCAAACTGGCTCCAGTATGGCATTGCAAACCCAACATAAGAGATCCAATTAATTGGGTCCATAGAGATTCCTTTATTGGTCCATAAAAAGTCCTCTTTGGGTCCATTAAAATTCTTCTTTGGGTCCATTAAAATTCCTCATTGGGTCCATAAAGATTCCTTTATGTAAGAACATAAGAGAAGCCAATGTTGAATCAGGCCAATGGCCCATCTAGTCCAACACTCTGTCACACGGTGGCCAAAAATACCAGGGGCCATCCAGGTGCCCTCAAGAGGTCCAGCAGTGGGGCCAATGTACCCAATTGATTGGATCCTCTTACTTTGTGTTTGCGGTGGCCCTCAGATACAAGGAGCAGGGCTTTCTTAGTGGTGATGCTGCAGTCGGGAACTCCTTACAGACAGAGGCTCTTCAAGTCTGTTCTCTATTTTCTGAAGGACAACCTCTTTCCAGATGTTCTTGCGTCCCCATTGTGTTTATGAAGTCAGCTTCTTCTAGCCATTCCCTCACTGAGGTCTATCCCCATGGCATCCACTGGAGTACATTCTTGTAGTGGTTCATGCTTTATGGAATGGGGTCCCAGAGAAGATAAGGAGGTCACCTTTCCTGGAGATCTCTGCCGGGATATTTAATGCCTCTAGGGGGAAGGCCTTGGCCTCTATGCCCTGCTGTTTGCCATCCAGAGGAACTGGTTGGCCATTAATGTGAGATAGAATGCTGGATCAATGGACTACTGGTTTGATCCAGCAGGGATCTTCTTAGGTTCTTATCAGGGGAAGAAGGCTAAGCTGTCTCTACGCTGTCGTTGGACCTCCAGAGGAACTGGCTGGCCACTGTGTGAGACAGAATGTCGGACTAGATGGGCCACTCATCTGATCCAGCAGGGCTCTTCTGATGTTTTTTATCAGGGGAAGGTCTCAGCCTCTTTGCCCTGTTGTTGGACCTCCAGAGGAACTGGCTGGCCACTGCGTGAGACAGGAGGCTGGCCTAGATGGACCCTCACTGGTCTGACCCAGCAGGGCTCTTCTGATGTTTTTTATCAGGGGAAGGTCTCAGCCTCTTTGCCCTGTTGTTGGACCTCCAGAGGAACTGGCTGGCCACTGCGTGAGACGGGGTGTTGGACTAGATGGGCCACTGATCTGATCTAGAAGAGACCAATTGACCTGTGAGTTCTCAAACCTTGTAAAATGAATTGAAAGTTTATTAAATTACTAAAAATATATCAACTATCCAGGCCCCTTTCATACCTGCAGGACGACGTCACCTGGGTAGGGATGGAACCAAGGGGGAGGGGTGTTATGTCCTGAGACAAGGGACAAACGTCAGCCAGAAGCAGCCTAGCTTCAGTCCAGAAAACAATAGGGACCAGGCTCCGGAATTCCCAGTAAAGAGCCAATAGGAACCTTGGCGGGAGATCTGAACCCGCCAATAGAACAATGGGGCATCCCCCCGTCCCCCGTTTTGTATATAGTTGGCCACCCGTCCCTTATTTGTTGTTCAGTATGTAAAGTACCAATAAATGTGTCTTCGTTATATCGTGGTCTGAGTCCTAATGTGTGGAACCCAGTACTTTACAGAAGGCACCACATTTAACCTTACAGAAAGGGAATCCATCAGCCTTGTGGATAGAAGGACAGATTGGCTCACCAGCTAGCTATATCTGAAGAAGTGAGCAGTAACTCATGAAAGCTCACCCCCTGCCACAAATTGGGTTTGTCTTTGAGGTGCTCCGGGGCTCTGGCCAGTTTGGTGTCGTGGTTAAGTGTGCAGACTCTAACCTGGGAGAACCGGGTTCGATTCCCCACTCCTCCACTTGCACCTGGCTGGATGACCTTGGGCAAGCCATAGTTCTGTCAGAGCTGTTCTTGAAAAAGAGCAGTTTCTGTCAGAGCTCTCTCAGCCCCCCCGCCTCACAGGGTGTCTGTTGTGGGGAGGGGAAGGGAAAGGACTTCGTAAGCTGCTCTAAGACTCTGAGTGAAGGGTGGGTATAAATCCGATCTCCTCCTCATTCTCCTTCTCCTCTTCTTCTTCTGCTGCTACGGACAAACACGGCTACCCATCTGGCTCTACTCTGTGATGGAATTAGGGTGCTTAGCGTCACAGGGGTAGTAAAAATAAACATTATCTTTCTCACAGCTGGCAAAAATGCTTATTCTCTGGGCAATATCTTCTTTCATGTTGGATCTTTGGTCTCTCTCTCTCTCTTTTTGCTTCTGATTTGCTTATGTCTAATTTTTGTTTGTGGGCCAAAATGCTCATGGTCGAGGACCCACATGTCTGAAGAACTGTCTCTTTGCACCAAGGACCCAGCTATGGCCCTCCGGCTACCAGCTGCCGGATGCGCCCCTCCTTAAGGTAGCCCACCTGGCTTTGACCAGAGCCAAGGCCTTTCCCATTATAGCTCTCTGACGAGGCTGGGGGCATGGCGCTGTCTTTCAAAGGATGTAGGGGTCACTGCAAGAATGTTTTGTTTGCTGGGGCTTTTACTGGGGCGCCAGCAGCCTGAACATCCCACCTTAGCCTGGGCTTGTCAGAACTTGGGAGCTAAGCTGGGTCAGCCCCCTTCAGTAATTGGATGGGCGACCACCGAGGAAGACCAGGGCTGCTATGCAGAAGAAGGTAACAGCTAACCGCCTCCACTTGTCTCTTGCTGGGAATGCCCTGTGGATGGGATCGCCATGAGTTGGTTGCAACTGGGTAGCAAATTCTCCTTCTTAATGGGGGATAGGTTTAAGTGAGAGCCAGTTTGGTGTAGTGGTTAAGTGCGCGGACTCTAATCTGGGAGAGTCGGGTTTGATTCCCCACTCCTCCTCCACTTGCACCTGGCTGGATGACCTTGGGCAAGCCATAGTTCTATCAAGAGCAGTTCTTGAAAAAGAGCAGTTTCTGTCAAGAGCTCTCTCAGCCCTGCCTGCCTCACAGGGTGTCTGTTGTGGGGAGGGGAAGGGAAAGGAGTTTGTGAGCCGCTCTGAGACGCCTTTGGGTAGTGAAGGGCAGGGTATAAATCCAATCTCTCTTTTCTCTTCTTCTAGTATATTTTACTGGTGATGGGGTTATTTAGCGTTTTATTGTATTTTGCTTGTTTTTAATTAGATTTGTAAGCCACCCTGCACAGTGGGAAAAGGCAAGATATAAATATTTGAATAAAATAAATATTTTATTAAGTCACTTGTATATCTTGTATTCTGAGTCAATCATATTTCCAACAATCCAGTAATGCGCTCCATTACTACTATTCCCGCTGGGGAATTTGAGGGGGGCCTGCATATAAGGTCATCTATACAGGTCACAGCAAGGGCAGGATTTGAACCAGGGTCTTCCCATTCCACAGCTTGGTTCCTTGGCCATGAATGCAGCATGCAAACACCACTCAGAAGGCAAGGAGTTCTTTCATGCTGTCCCACAGGGACACAGCAGGATATCACCGGTGGGAAGGCCACGTCCTCCAGAGAGGGTGGAGGGGGAAGGCGGCAGTGCTATAAATCCTGAACTCATTTGGTATCTGCTGTGGACGAAAAAGGGACAGCAAAGCAAGTGAATATCCGGCAGTGGAGAAGACAGATGAGCACATCTCTTCTGCAGGATCCTGGTGAGTTCTTTGGAGTCAGGGCACACAGAGCCATAGCTAGGATGTTTTTTATTTCGGGGGGCATTTAAATAAGTCAAGGGGCACGGTGTCTCGAGTAAGAAGAGAGTAAAAGTTTTTATAAAGGGGTGAGAGAGAGAGACGGGGCTGGAGTAGGGAGCAGCTGTGCCCTGTGGCATGCCTCGCCCACAGCCAGCCAGAGGCACACTGCCGGCAGGCAGGGCAGGGCGAAAGCTCGGCTCAGCATGGCCGTGGTGTGTGTGAAGAATAAAATAAAATAAACCGGCAGGATGGGAAGTCGGGAGGCCTGGGTGGTAAGTGGGGGCCCCCGGCCCTGAGATTCCCCCCTGTAGCTATGAGCCTGCAGGGCACCCTGCATTTTAAACCCAACTTGGGTTCTTGCAACCACAGAGCAACTGTGGGGAATCTCTTCTTTTGAAAAATGGAGGAGAGACCAAACGCTCTCAGAATGCCACTGCGGGGGAAGAAGGACTCCTGCTTTCCCTCCCAAGCCATTTCCCCACACGGAAGCAGCACTGGGTGGTGGTGGGAGGTGTTATTTCCCCGTTTTTGCTGCTCCTTGGGGAACACTTTGTGCACTTTGTGCCAGTTTGGCGTAGTGGTTAAGTGCGTGGACTCTAATCTGGGAGAACCCCACTCCTCCACTTGTACCTGGCTGGATGACCTTGGGTCAGTTACAAGCTCTGGCACAGCCGTTTCTGTCAGAGCTCTCTCAGCCCCACCTACCTCACAGGGTGTCTGTTGTGGCAAAGGGAAGGGAAAGGTAGTCTGTGAGCTGCTCTGATATACCTTCGGGTAATGAAGGTCAGGGTATAAATCCAATCTCCTCCTCCTCCTCTGAGGTGGGTCTGATCCATTTCAATGCATTGTAAACTGCCAAGGTTTCCATTACATGTTTGGCTAATTTTGTTTTCTGTCTTGGGTTCTTTCTTTACTGTTTCAATTTGTATAATAGAGTTTACACTGTATGGGCAAAGTAGTGGAGGACCAGTTTGTTGATGGTGGGCTATTAGCTGTGAGGGCAGCGTAGAACCTCCATGTTCATGAGCAGGGTACTCTCAAAGCCCCTCATGCTCAGCTCTGAGTTTCCAAAGGTGCTTATTTGGGCACTGCTGACGATGGAGCACAGAATGGGATGGGGTTTGGTCTGAGCCAGTAGAAAAAGAAGAAGAAGAAGAAGAAGAAGAAGAAGAAGAAGAGTTTTTATACCCCACTTTTTTCTACTTGAAGGAGTCTCAGAGTGGCTTACAATCATCTTCCCTTCCTCTCCCAATGACAGATGCTCTGGGAGACAGAGTGGGGCTGAGAGAGCTTGGAGAGAACTGACAATCACCCTATGCGGAGAGCTGCAGTTAGCTGCGTGTGGATGAGTGGGGAATCAAACCTGGTTCTCCAGATTACAATCCACCACTCTTAACCACTACACCAAACTGGCTTTCCCCACAACAGACACCCTGTGAAGTAGGTAGGGCTGAGAGAGCCCTAAGAGAACGGCTCTTGAGAGAATAGCTCTGAGAGAACTGGAACTGGCCCAAGGTCACCCAGCAGGCTTCATGTGGAGAAGTGGAGAATCAAACCCGTTTCTCCAAATTAGAGTCTGCCGGTCTTAACCATTAGACCACATTGGCTCTCCAGTGCTTAGTCTATTTGTGCCTAGTCTATTTGTGCTTTCTGCCAGCAGATTTCCCCTCTGCAGTGCTGAAAGGAAGGTGGACCCCACCCACGGTTGTTGACTGCAACATCTGCATTTTGTAAGACAGAATGTTACTTTTGGAAGGGAAGACAGCTTTCTCCTTCTCTTGAAATGGAGGCTCCCCATGGACATAACGCCTCTGCAGCCAACGTTGACCCCCCGGTGTTCTTCTTGTCTGGTATCCCTGGCCTGGAAGCCTTCCACATCTGGATCTCCATCCCTTTCTGCTCCGTGTTCATCGTGGCCCTTCTGGGCAACACCCTCCTCCTGTATGTGATCAAGACAGATGTCACCCTCCACAAACCCATGTTCTTCTTCCTCTCCATGCTGGCCTCCATTGATCTGGTGTTGTCCCTCACCACCATGCCCAAGACACTCTGCATCTTCTGGTTCCAGGACAGGAAAATCAGCCTGGATGGCTGCCTCGTTCAGATGTTCTTCCTCCACACTTTTGCCATCATGGAATCCGCCGTGCTCTTGGCCATGGCCTTCGACCGGTACGTTGCCATCTGCCACCCTCTGAGGTACAACACCATCCTCACCCATCCATTGATCATCAAAGTTGGGCTGATGGCCCTGGCGCGGGCAGTGCTCCTGATGTCCCCTTTGCCCTTCTTGCTTCGGTGGCTACCCTACTGCGGCTCCCACGTCATCTCCCACTGCTTTTGCGAGCACATGGCCGTGGTGAGGCTTGCCTGTTCCAACACGCGGTTCAACAACATTTATGGGATCATTGTGGCCCTCTTGGTGGTGGTTCTGGACCTGACCTTCATTAGCCTGTCCTATGCCAAGATTCTGAGAACTGTCTTCAGCCTGGCCTCAAAGGACGAGCAGCTCAAAGCCTTCGGGACCTGTGTCTCGCACTTGTGCGCCATATTGGTTTTCTACACCCCGGTGATTCTCTCGTCCATAATACATAGGTTTGGTCACCATGTCGCTCCCCACATACATATCCTCCTTACAAATTTCTACCTGCTCTTCCCACCCATGATGAACCCCATCATTTATGGGGTGAAAACCAAGCAGATTAGAGACAGAGTCCTCCACCTCTTCCACCGGAAAAGCTTCTGAAGGGTGAGAATGCCTGGCACATGTTCCGTATATGACTCTCGCTGTGCCACAGATGACCCTCCACCCACTGCCTCTGCCTGTAGAAAACAGTCCACGGAGCCCCTGCAAGGGACAATAGCTTTGCTTCATGTGGTGGTCAAAAGGAGAGGGAGAGGAGGAAGAGGAGATTGGATTTATATCCCACCCTTCACTCGGAGTCTCAGAGCTGCTTACAATCTCCTTTCCCTGCCCCTCCCCACAAGAGACACCCCTGTGAGGTGGGTGGGGCTGAGAGAGCTCTTTCGAGGACTGCTCTTGAGAGAACAGCTCTGAGAGAATTTGTGACTGACCCAAGGTCACCCAGCAGGCTTCAGATGGAGGAGTGGGGAATCAAACCCGGATCTCCCACATTAGAGTCTGTGCTCTTAACCATTACACCAAACTGGCTCTCTACTGCCCTCACAGAAAAGCTCTTGTGAATAATTCAGTTTTGCAGGGACAGATGCACCGATTTCCCACAAGCAGCTGTGCCGCCCTTGCACTTCCCTTACCCCCAATTGCATTTGTCAATTTCCCACTACCTGCTGCGCGGCCGCATTTTGACCCTCGGAATCCCCCTGATTTCCCCCGTATCATCGCAATCTAAAAAAGGATCGTGAAGACATGGGAGAAATCAGGGATGCTGTGGGTCAAAATGCGGCCATGCAGCAAGTAGTGGGAAATTGATGAATGCAATTGGGGAAAAGGGAAGAACAAGGGCGGCGCAGCTGCTTGTGTGAAATCAGTTGGAGACTCACGCAACCAGGACCTTCCTTCAGCTATGGCGTTGCCAAGAGAAAGTGCGAGGCAAGGCCTTAGAGTTTCAGCAGTAAGATGAGCTCTAGAGTCCCCAGAGATTGACCAGGAAAGAAGATCTCATGGGTCTTGTGACTGGTCAGCCCAAATAACTCCAAAGCCCCCCTTTAGCTTCTACTGCTGTTCATATGTCATCTTTGTGACAACCTGCAGAAGGGGTCTATTTATAAGTTCTCAGTTTAAGGTATTGGCCATCACATACAAAGCCCTTCGTAGGCTTGGACCCTTAGATCCAGGTGATGGAAATCCGGGGGAAAGGAGGCAAGACTTGGGTCAAATGCTGATCCTGCACAATCATGTGGGGAATCAATTGACAGCTATGCCGGGGCAAGTGGTTTTGTGGAACTGGCCCATCTCTCCCCCAGTGTTCCACCACGACAGCTTCACTCACCTGAGCAGGGTCTTCAGCAGATGCCAACCTGAAAATTGGTGCCTTTTCCACTCTGGCCCCCACCTTGGGGAATGGCTGGCCTAAGGAGGTCAGGAAGGCGCCCACTCCCTGGCTTTCTGCAAACTATGTGTCAGGTCCTGAAGGAACTCACCCCCAACAACACTATCTTGGCAGTGAATTGTTTATTGAGAGATCGAGGTTTCAAGCGTGGAGGAATCTGTGTCAGAACTGACCCACTTGGTGCCAGTTCTCCAGTTTTACATAGTTCAAACATCCCCCCCCAGAGACAGGTCCAATCAGCCCATTCATACAGCCCGCCTAAATCTACCATGCACCGTTAGCCCTCCTCCACCACCTGTGAGCCTAAGGTTACATTATCAATTAGTGAGCCAGTTTGGTGTAGTGGTTAAGTGTGTGGACTGTAATCTGGAGGAACCGGGTTTGATTCCCTGCTCCTCCACTTGCACCTCCTGGATGACCATAGTTCTGGCACAGCTGTACTTGAAAAAGAGCATTTTCTGTCAGAGCTTTTTCAGCCCCACCTACCTCACAGGGTGCCTGTTGTGGGGAGGGGAAGGGAAAGAAGTTTGTAAGCACCTCTGAGATTCCTTTGGGTAGTGAAGGGCAGGGTATACATCCAATCTCTTCTCTCTCTCTAGTGCAGGTGTGTCAAAACATGTGGCCCGGGGGCTGGATCAGGCCCCCGGAGGGCTTCTCTCAGGCCCACAGTGGAACTGGCTGTCTTCTGCTTCTTCTTCCAGTTCTGCTGCTGCTGCTCTGTCGTAGGTTTGCAGCTTACGGAGACACACCTGAACAGCATACTCAAGATTGCAACAGCACAGACATTTTGATGCAATAACTCAGAGCGAGAGGTGTCAGTTATCTGACACTGTTAAATAAACAAAATATTGCAAGAGTGCTGATGTTTTAAGCATGTTTTTATTTTAAGTAAAAAACCAATCTTTGTGTTTGTGTCCTTTAAAAAGTTTATATCTCCACTACCTGGCATTACTTTTTATGACCCAACAAGGTCTCGTTAATGTCAGATCTGGCCCTCCTAAGAAATGAGTTCGACACCCCTGAATTATTGTCTGCAAGCAGCGTCTGGCACTCAAGGTCAAGCATGCATACTTCCCACCATTGGGGCCCCTCACTTGGAACACAGTTACAAGCTAGTGCAATTCATAGCAAAGCAACTCCATACACACATTCACACACTCCCCCTCCCAATTCCCAGTGCAAATGAAACAAGGCAATGAATACACAGATACACAATCAGAGATAGAAACTCAGGAAATCCATGGCAAATGAGGGCCCAAGTTTGACACTATGCAAAACTGAATTATTCAAAAGGGCTCTTCTAGACAGGCAATCGAGTTGCGCTGTAATAAATTATTTGCAACGTTACTTTGAAAAAATTATTAGGGACTGTGGTCGACACTACTGTTACATAGCTTGCTGAAACTAGGATCCTGCTATGGGATTTTGGATCATTTAATGTGTCATGCTAGTCCTTGAGCTTTGCTGCAATTCTGTTTTTTAGATTTCTGTTTGGTTCTACAATCCCTAGTCCTGTAGCACTGTTGTTGGTTTTTTTTCAGTACTTTTGATATTTTATTAAATATTATTGTGTAAGAACTATTCATTCTCCTTGCTATGCAGTCGTGTTTGGGCTGGCAATCTTGATAGAAAGCTGAGCTGCCCTCTCCACAGTTCCTTTCCGATTCTTGGAGGAAACATTGTGGGCGATCCCTGCGCAATAGGACTTGTTGCTGATCGACAGCACCTCCAGCTCTTTGGCACTGTGGACCAGAAACTTCCTGAGCCCTGAAGGCAGCGCATGCTCTGTCTTCTTACTGCTACCGTACCCAATGTTGGGCATCAAGATCTGGCCCTTGAATCTTCTGCGAACTCAGTCATCAGCACCTCTTGGTTTTGACATAGTGATCAGACTGATGACGGATGAACTTCTCGGTCCTCTTCTTGATGGTGATGGTTGGCATGCTGTCAGTCGGCTAATGGCAAAACCCAACCAGATCAGGAGCACTGGGAGAAAGCCCTGGTACTTTGTTTATTGATGTCCCACCTATCCATTGTATTGACTCCCTCGGTATAATTCAGCAAGTGAAAAAGGGCCGTCTATAAATAACGTCGTAGAAGTAGTGACAGACTTCACATTCCTGGGATCCCAGATCACTGCAGATGGTGACTGCAGCCATGAAATTAAAAGACGCCTGCTCCTTGGGAGGAAAGCGATGGCAAACCTAAACAGCATGATAAAAAGCAGAGATATCACCCTGCCAACAAAAGTCCGCATGGTCAAAGCAATGGTATTCCCTGTAGTAATGTATGGCTGCGAGAGTTGGTCTATAAGGAAGGCCAAGGGCCAAAGAATAGATTCTTTTGAACTATGGTGCTGGAGAAGACTCTTGAGAGTCCCTTGGACTGCCAGGAGATCAAATTATTCAATCCTAAAAGAAATCAATCCTGATTGTTCCCTGGAAGGCCAGATCCTGAAGCTGAAGCTCAAATTCTTTGGCCACCAAATGAGAAGGGAGCATTCAATGGAGAAGCCCCTGATGCTGGGAAAGATTGAAGGTCAAAGAAGAAGGGGACGGCAAAGGATGAGATGGTTAGAGAGTGTCATCAATGCAACGAACATGAAATTGAGCAAACTTCAGCGGACAGCGGAAGACAGGAGGGCCTGGCGTGATCTGGTCCATGGGGTCGCGAAGAGTCAGACTCGACTGTGCGACTGAACAACAACAACAACAACATAAATAACGTCAATAAAATTAGAAAAGAGCAGGAGTCCAGGAGCCCATTAAAGACTAAAAAAAAAAAAAATAGAGCTGGGCATGAGCATTCGTGAGACTTACTGCTCACTTCTTCAAATACCAGTGACTCACGAAAGCTCGTACCCTGCCATAGATTTGGTAGCCTTGAAGGTGCTACTGGAGTCTTGCTGCAAACAAGGCTAGCATGGCTACCCATCTTGGTAATTAAAATTTAAAAATAAATATGATTTTTTTTCTTCATCTATGATTATTTCTTTATGACAAATCCAAATGAATTGCCTCCAGGGCCGAACTGAATTTTTGTGGAGCTGTTTTCTTGGGGGGCAGGAGGGCGGGGGGCAGAGATGTTTCATCACGGGCAAAGTTCTGGCCAACAGGGAACCCTGCTCTTAAAGGGAAGTCTGTCACTCTGAATTTGTGACCCTCGCCTTTCTTAACGATCGTTTGCTGATTTCATTAGCACTTGCCTAGAGCGGTATCGGGGGGGGGTTGTCGTGGGAGGTGGGGCTTCATCTGATCTACAGCCCCACGGAGTGCTTCACTGAATATATAGGCTCGATGATTCTGTTAGTCAAATTAAAATTATTAAATATTGACAGACGTACAAAAATAGAGAGCCAGTCTGGTGTAGTGGTTAAGTGTGCGGACTCTAATCTGGGACAACAGGGTTTGATTCCCCACTCCTCCACTTGACCCTGCTGATGTGACCTTGGGTCAGTCACAAGTTCTGGCACAGCTGCCCTTGAAAAATTTCTGTCAGAGTTCTCTCAGCCCCACCTACCTCACGGGGTGTCTGTTGTGGGGAGGGGAAGGGAAAGGAGTCTGTAAGCCGCTCTTAGACTCCAAGTGAAGGGCAGGGTGTAAATCCAATCTCCTCTTCTTCTTCTTCTTCTTCTTCTTCTTCTTCTTCTTCTTCTTCTTCTCTCTTCTTCTTCTTCTTCTTCTTCTTCTTCTTCTTCTTCTTCTTCTTCTTCTTCTTCTTCTTCTTCTTCTTCTTCTTCTTGTCGATTAAAGACAGCTATTCACTGTTGTGGTACTATTACATCACTATTGACTCCTGCCTTCATTGAATTTTTCTGACCAAGCAAGAAAGGTACACGGATGAATGACTGTTATAGGAAAGTGTACCCAACCATGGCAGCGAAGTATTAAGAATGAAGCTTCTTGTTAATATCTTTGCCTTTGGTCACAGACACTAATAATTAAAAAACTTACTCTTTGCCAGTTTATAAGGAATGATTGTCGCATTAATGAGGGCCAATACCTCTTTTTAATCTACTTTGTAATAAATGCATGTATACTTTTGCACATCTGTCAATATTTAATCATTTATATTTGATCAACAGAATCTCTGGGTGTATACATTCATAGCCTCCTAACCTTTAGGAGCTTAGTTCAATTTAGTTTGGGTTAAGCCCCCTTCCCCTTTTCATTTATATTTGCATCCATTGAAATACCTGCACCACTGACCACTTTCAGAAAAGTCATATGCTGGTTGTGTTCCTTGCTTGCTCTCCATTAACAAGATGGAGGATTGTGCTGTTCAAAACTCTGTGGATAACCTCCGATAAACAGTTAGCTCTCTATTTTGAGGACATAATTCTTCCCCCCTCTTTTGTTTGCTCCCAAAAATCATTGAAATTGCCCCTCTGCCTTTGGGAAAGCAAATGACTTTGAGAAAAGCACCCCCCCCATTTTTTTTTTTTTAATTATACAGAGAGAGCTGCTCAAGTCTTGGTCTATGCCACAGCAGGCCCATAGCAGGTCGAGAAAGAAGTACTTTTCTTGGAGCAGGTAGAGAAAGAGGAACTTTTCTCCCTTTCTCACAATACAAGAACTCGTGGGCACTCCATGAAATTGCTGAGCGGTTGGGTTAGAACGGATAAAAGGAAGTCCTTCTTCACCCAAAGAGAGATTAGCGCATGGAATTCACTGCCACAGGAGGTGATGGCGGCTACAAGCATGGACGGCTTCAAGAGGGAATTAGATAAGCATATGGAACAGAGGTCCATCGGTGGCTATTAGCCACAAGGTATAGATAGGGACTCTGGGGCAAGGGATGCTCTGTATTCTTGGTGCTTGGGGGGGAGGTCAACAGTGGGAGGGCTTCTGGAGTCCTGGCCCCACTGCTGGACCTCCTGATGGCCCCTGGTATTTTTGGCCACTGTGTGACACAGAGTGTTGGACCGGATGGGCCACTGGCCTGATCCAACACTGGCTTCCCTTCTGTCCTTCTGTCCCAGTTATGGCCCTCATGCTGCCAGCTGTTGTTCCCCCCCCTGTTTAAGGGAGCCCACCTGGCTTTGACCAGAGCCAAGGCCTTTTCCATTCCTGGTGAATGGGCTCTCTGATGAGTCTGGGGGCACGGCGCTGCCTTTTAAAGTATGTAGGAGTCACTGCAAGACTGCAGGAGTCACTGCAAGACTGGGTCATTCGGGCTGCTGGCTTCTAATGGGGTGCCAGCAGCCCGAATGACCAGGGCCGGCCCCAGGTGTCTGGGCGCCTTATGCAGGACAGCCTGGTTGCGCACCCCACCGGGGATGCCAACCTCCCGGTGGGGCCTAGAGATGGCCCAGTGCCAGGAGAGCCGGGGAAGGGGCGGGCTTTGAACGCCCGCCCCTTCCCTCCCAGCAGCGGTGGCGGCGCGGCTCTCCCGGGTGCCTCGCAGCTGCGAGGCGCCCAGGAGAGCCGGGGAAGGGGCGGGCTTAGAACGCCTGCCCCTTCCCTTCCAGTGGCGGTGCCGGCTTTTCTGGGCGCCTTGCAGCCACGAGGCACCCAGGAAAGCCAGGGCTGCTGGTGCTGGGTGGCCCGGGGGGCTTTTCACTGGGGGGGTGGGGGGCATTTTGGCACCCCTGCAGTGCCGGTGACCTAGGCGAGTGCCTAGCTCGCCTAGTGGGTGAGCCGGCCCTGCGAATGACCCAGCTTAGGCAGGGCTTGTCAGAACTTGGGAGCTCGGCTGCATCGGCTCTGGTCAGTAATTGGATGGGAGACCACCGAGGAAGACCAGGGTTGCTGTGCAGAAGAAGGTAACGGCCAACCATCTCCACTTGTCTCTTGCTGGGGATGCCCTGCGGGTGGGATGAATGCTCCCTCTAAGCTCTGGAGCCTTGTGAGCAAAAATTCCACTTTGTGAGCGACTGGCATTAAAGTGGTGAGCGGGCGATTTGGCTGCTGCATAAATCAGTTTGCTCTGGAGCCCTCCTCCCTGAGCCAAGACAAAAACGCGTGAGCCCGAGGCTAAAAAACTGTGAGCTGGCTCACACTAAATTCAGCTTAGAGGGAACACTGGTCGCCGTAA
This sequence comes from Gekko gecko, assembly GCA_029375565.1. Taxonomy (NCBI): domain Eukaryota; kingdom Metazoa; phylum Chordata; class Lepidosauria; order Squamata; family Gekkonidae; genus Gekko; species Gekko gecko. The sequence continues at coordinate 8,309,810 of JAPDNY010000004.1, forward strand.
GGGCAGGATTTGAACCAGGGTCTTTCCATTCCACGGCTTGGTTCCTTGGCTATGAATGCAGTGCTCAAACACCACTCAGAATGGGATCACCGTGGGTTTGTTGCACCTGTGTGGCCCGTTCTCATAAGAACATAAGAGAACATAAGAACATAAGAGAAGCCAATGTTGAATCAGGCCAATGGCCCATCTAGTCCAACACTCTGTCACACAGCGGCCAAAATATACCAGGTGCCATCAGGAGGTCCAGCAGTGGGGCCAGGGCACCAGAAGCCCTCCCACTGCTGCCCCCTCCAGCACCAAGAATAGAGTGCATCACCTGCCCCAGACTGAGAGTTCTCATTCTATACCCTGTGGCTAATAGCCACTGGTGGACTTCTGCTCCATATGTTTATCTAATTTCCTCTTGAAACTGTCCATGCTTGCAGCTGCCACGACCTCCTGTGGCAGTGAATTACATATGTTAATCACTCTTTGGGTGAAGAAGTATTTCCTTTTATCTGTTCTAACCCGACTGCTCAGCAATTTCATAGAGTGCCCACGAGTTCTTGTGTTGTGAGAAAGGGAGAAAAGTACTTCTTTCTCAACCTGCTCAATCCCATTCATAATCTTATAAACCTCGATCATGTCACCCCTCAGCCGTCGTTTCTCCAAGCTAAAGAGCCCCAAGCATTTTAACCTTTCTTCATAGGGAAGGTGTTTCAACCCTTTTATCATTCTAGTTGCCCTTCTCTGCACTTTTTCCAATGCTATAATATCCTTTTTGAGATGTGGTGACCAGAACTGTACACAGTATTCCAAATGAGGTCGCACCAATGATTTATACAGGGGCATGATGATACTGGCTGATTTGTTATCAATTCCCTTCCTAATAATCCCCAGCATAGCGTTGGCCTTCTTTATTGCAGCTACACATTGTGTAGACATTTTCAGCGAGTTATCCACTACGACTCCAAGATCTCTCTCTTGGTCAGTCTCTGCCAGATCAGACCCCATCAACGTGTATTTATATTTAGGATTTTTGGCTCCAATGTGCATCACTTTGCACTTGGCCACATTGAACCCCATTTGCCACGTTGATGCCCACTCACCCATCCTCAACAGATCCCTTTGGAGTGCCTCACAATCCTCCCTGGTTTTCACCACCCTGAACAACTTCGTGTCATCTGCAAATTTAGCCACATCACTGCTTACTCCCAATTCCAAATCGTTAATAAACAAGTTAAAAAGCATGGGACCGAGTACTGATCCCTGTGGTACCCCACTGCTTACCACCCTCCACTGAGAAAGTTTCCCATTTATACTCACTCTCTGTTTCCTATTTATAAGCCAGTTTTTGATCCACAAGAGGACTTGTCCTTTTATCCCATGACTATTGAGCTTACTTAGGAGCCTTTGATGAGGAACTGTATCAAAAGCTTTCCGGAAGTCAAGGTAAATAATATCTATTGGGTCCCCCTTGTCCACATGTTTGTTCACTCCCTCAAAAAACACTAACAGGTTAGTGAGACAAGATCTTCCCTTACAGAACCCATGCTGAGTCTGCCTCAATAGTTTTTGTTCATCAATGTGCCTACTAATTCTTTCCTTAATAACAGTTTCCACCAACTTACCCGGTATCGATGTCAGACTGACTGGCCTGTAATTTCCTGGATCTCCCCTGGAGCCCTTTTTAAAGATGGGAGTGACATTAGCTACCTTCCAGTCCTCAGGAATGGAGGCAGATTTTAAAGAAAGATTACATATTTTTGTCAGGAGATCCACAAGTTCACATTTGAGTTCTTTCAGAACTCTCGGATGAATGCCATCCGGGCCCGGTGATTTATTAGTTTTTAAATTGTCCATCAGTCCATCTCCTTCTTGACGGGGTGTAGGCTTCAGTGTATTTTACTGGTGATGGGGTTATTTAGGGTTTCACTGTATTTTGTTTTTAATTGGATTGGTAAGCCACCCTACAGAATGGGAGAAGGCAAGATATCCATATTGGAATAAAATCAATATTTTATTAAGTCGCTTGTATATCTTGTATTCTGAGTCAATCATATGTCCAACAATCCAGTAACGCGCGCCATTACTACTAATCCCACTGGGGAACTTGAGGTGGGTCAGCATAAGGTCATCTATACAGGTCACATGCCATGCTCCTGCTAAGCAGTGGAGTCTTGTGAGCAAAAATTCCACTTTGTGAGCTTCTGGCATTAAAGTCGTGAGCGAGCCATTTGGCTCCTGCATACATTAGTTTGCTCTGGAGCCAGCCTTCCTGGGCTGAGACAAAAATGTGTGAGCCGGAGGCTGAAAACCTGTGAGCTGGCTCACACTCACTCAGCTTAGAGGGAACACTGGTCAGCACAAGGGCAGGATTTGAACCAGGCTCTTCCCATTCCACAGCTTGATTCCTTGGCTATGAATGCAGTGCTCAAACACCACTTAGAAGGCAAGGAGTTCATTCGTGCTGTCCCTCGGGGAGCCTGCAGGATATCACCGGTGGGAAGGCTACGTCCTCCAGAGAGGGTGGAGGGGGAAGGCGGCAGTGCTATAAATCCTGAACTCATTTGGTATCTGCTGTGGACGAAAAAGGGACAGCAAAGCAGGTGAATATCCGGCAGTGGAGAAGACAGATGAGCACATCTCTTCTGCGGGATCCTGGTGAGTTCTTTGGAGTCAGGGCACACAGAGCCATAGCTAGGATGTTTTTTTTATTTCGGGGGGCATTTAAATAAGTCGAGGGGCACTGTGTCTCGGGTAACAAGAGAGTAAAAGTTTTTAAAAAGGGACGAGAGAGAGAGAGAGACGGGGCTGGAGTCAGGAGCAGCTGTGCCCTGTGGCATGCCTCGCCCACAGCCAGCCAGAGGCACACTGCCGGCAGGCAGGGCAGGGCGAAAGCTCGGCTCAGCATGGCCGCGGTGCGCATGATAAATAAAATAAGCTAAACTGGCAGGATGGGAAGTCGGGAGGCCTGGGTGGTAAGTGGGGGCCCCCGGCCCTGAGATGCCCCCCTGTAGCTCTGAGCCTGCAGGGCACCCTGCGTTTTAAACCCAACTTGGGTTCTTGCAACCACAGAGCAACTGTGGGGAATCTCTTTTTTTGAAAAATGGAGGAGAGACCAAACGCTCTCGGAATGCCACTGCGGGGGAAGAAGGACTCCTGCTTTCCCTCCCGAGCCATTTCCCCACACGGAAACAGCACTGGGTGGTGGGGGGGGGAGGTATTTCCCCATTTCTCCTCCTCCTTGGGGAACACTTTGTGCCAGTTTGGTGTTGTGGTTAAGTGCGCGGACTCTAGTCTGGGAGAACTGGGTTTGATTCCCCACTCCTCCACTTGCACCTGCTGGATGACCTTGGGCAAGCTGTAGTTCTGAGAAGAGCTGTCCTTGAAAAAGAGCCATTTCTGTCAGAGCTCTCTCAGCCCCACCTACCTCACAGGGTGTCTGTTTTGGGGTGGGGAAGGGAAGGGAGTTTGTGAGCCGCTCTGAGACACCTTCGGGTAGTGAAGCGCAGGGTATATATCCAACATCTTCTTCCTTCTCCTCCTCCTCTGAGGTGGGTCTGATCCATTTCAATGCATTGTAAACTGCCAAGGTTTCCATTACTTCTTTGGCTAATTTTGTTTTCTGTCTTGGGTTCTTTCTTTACTGTTTCATCTTGTATAGTAGAGTTTACACTGTATTGGCAAAGTAGTGGAGGACCAGTTTGTTGATGGTGGGCTATTAGCTGTGAGAGCAGCGTAGAACCTTCATGTTAATGAGCAGGGTACTCTCAAAGCCCCTCATGCTCAGCTCTGAGTTTCCAAAGGTGCTTATTTGGGCACTGCTGACGATGGAGCACAGGATGGGATGGGGTTTGGTCTGAGCCTGTACAAGAAGAAGAAGAGTTGGTTTTTATACCCCGCGTTTTTCCTACCTGAAGGAATATCAGACTGGCTTACAATCACCTTCCCTTCCTCTCCCAATGACAGCCACCCTGTGAGGAAGGTGGGGATGAGAGAACTCTGAGAGAACTGTGACTGACCCTAGGTCACCCAACTGGCTGCGTACGGATGAGTAGGGAATGAAACCTGGTTCTCCAGATTACAATCCACCACTCTTAGCCACTACACCAAACTGGCTTTCCCCACAACAGACACCCTGTGAAGTAGGTAGGGCTGAGAGAGCCCTAAGAGAACTGCTCTTGAGAGAATAGCTCTGAGAGAACTGGGACTGGCCCAAGGTGTTGCGGGTTCAAACAGCGGAAGTGGCAGGCACGGAGGGGGCCAGAAGACAGTGCGAGTATCCAAATAAATACTGGAGGCTTCAGCTAGGTGCAACGTAGATACATTTATTTACACACCACAGCCACCATCAAACAGAGTGTCAAAGTGCTCTGCTGCAATCATACAAATGAGGAGGAGAAACTGTACATCACTCACTGTACATTCATACAAACACTAGCCAATCAGGCTTCAGTGCTGAGTCACTGTGATAGCAGTGGCAAGACTGCCCTGAACCACTTATAGCCAGCTCTAACAGAGATTCCTGGCTGACCGCTACCTGTCACTAGTTCAAATACATCTAGACAGACTTACATAACATGTGGATCTCAACACTCCCCCTTAAGTCTGCATCTGGATGTTCAATTTGATCTTGAACTCAGTAAATGTTTTCACATCAAGGCACTTGGTAAACAAGTCAGCTACGTTTGACTTAGAAGCACAATAAGTTAGTTTAATTAAACCTCGCTGTAGTACATCCTGAACATTCATGTACCTTAATGTTAATGTGCCTGCTTCTCACTCTAATACTCTGTGTATCAGCCAGCTGTTGTGTAGCCACATTGTCACAGAAAACATTGACAGGTAATACATAGTTTACATTGAAATCAGTTAGCAGTTGTAAAACCCATTCTAACTGCACACAACACTAGCAAGTTTGTGCTATGTAAACCTTTTCAGATATGGGTGTATCTGCCAAAACAAAATGATCCACTCTCATGTTACATTGCCCTGCTTTTATGAGGGCCACTCTGAAACCAAGCCTCCTTTTCAACTGTAGACATTTGCAATACTTCATGGTAGGTTTGAGGCTCCTTAATGAAAATATGATTGACATAATAGCCATATCTTACAGGTGGTATGCCCTTGTTGTTGTTCAGTCGCACAGTCGAGTCCGACTCTTCGCGACCCCATGGTCCAGTTTACGCCAGGCCCTCCTGTCTTCCGCTGTCTGCTGAAGTTTGCTCAATTTCATGTTCGTTGCATCGATGACACTGTCTAACCATCTCATCCTTTGCCTTCCCCTTCTTCTTTGACCTTCAATCTTTTCCAGCATCAGGGTCTTCTCCAGTGAATGCTCCCTTCTCATTTGGTGTCCAAAGTATTTGAGCTTCAGCTTCAGGATCTGGCCTTCCAGGGAACAATCAGGGTTGATTTCTTTTAGGATTGACTGATTTGATCTCCTTGCAGTCCAAGGGACTCTCAAGAGTCTTCTCCAGTACCATAGTTCAAAAGAATCTATTCTTCGGTGCTCGGCCTTCCTCATAGTCCAACTCTCGCAGCCATACATTACTACGGGGAATACCATTGCTTTGACCATGCGGACTTTTGTTGGCAGGGTGATGTCTCTGCTTTTTATCATGCTGTTTAGGTTTGCCATCACTTTCCTCCCAAGGAGCAGGCGTCTTTTAATTTCATGGCTGCAGTCACCATCTGCAGTGATCTGGGATCCTAGGAACGTGAAGTCTGTCACTACTTCTACGACTTCCCCTTCTATTTGCCAAGGAGTGATGGGGCCAGATGCCATGATCTTAGTTTTTTTGATGTTGAGCTTCAAGCCCACTTTTGCACTCTCCTCTTTCAATCTGAGCAAGAGGCTCTTTAGGTCCTCTTCACTTTCTGCCATCAGAGTGGTATCATCTGCATATCTGAGGTTTTCCCCAGCAATCTTAACTCCAGCTTGTGATTCATCCAGGCCAGCATTTCGCATGATGTACTCAGTATATAAATTAAATAAGCAAGGTGACAATAGACATCCTTGTCGTCCTATGCTAAACCAATCAGTTGTTCCATATCCGGTTCTAACTGTTGCTTCTTGACCCTTATACAGGTTTCTCAGGAGACATGTGAGGTGGTCCGGTACTCCCGTCTCTTTAAGAACCTGCCATAATTTATTGTGATCCACACAATCAAAGGCTTTAGCATAGTCAATGAAGCAGAAGTAGATGTTTTTCTGGTACTCTCTTGCTTTCTCCATAATCCAGCGAATGTTGGCAATTTGATCTCTAGTTCCTCTACGTCTTTGAAACCCAGCTTGTACTTCTGGCAGTTCTCTATCCAGGTACTGTTGGAGCCTAGCTTGTAGGATTTTGAGCATGACCTTGCTAGCGTGTGAAATGAGTGCAATTGTGCAATAGTTTGAACATTCCTTGACATTGCCCTTCTTTGGGATTGGAATGTACACTGACCTTTTCCAATCCTGTGGCCACTGTTGTGTTTTCCAAATTTGTTGGCAAATTGAGTGCAGCACTTTAACAGCATCTCCTTTTAAGACTTTGAATAACTCAGCTGGGATACCATCACCTCCACTAGCTTTGTTGTTAGTAATGCTTTCTAAGGCCCATTTAACTTCGCTTTCCAGGATGTCTGGCTCGAGGTCAGTGATTATACCATCATGGTTGTCAAGGACATTGAGGTCCTTCTTGTATAGTTCTTCTGTGTATTCTTGCCATCTTTTCCTAATCTCTTCTGCTTCTGTTAGGTCCCTACCGTTTTTGTCCTTTATCATGGCCAGCTTTGCATGGAACGTTCCCTTGATTTCTCCAATTTTCTTGAAGAGATCTCTAGTCCTTCTCAATCTATTGTTTTCCTCTATTACTTTGCATTATTCATTCAGGAAAGCATCCTTATCTCTCCTTGCTGTTCTCAGGAAATCTGCATTCGGTTGGGCAAATCTTTCCTTTTCACCATTGCCTTTAGCTTTCCTTCTTTCCTCTGCTATGTGTAAAGCCTCATCAGACAGCCACTTGACTTTTTTGCATTTCTTTTTCTTTGGGATGGCGGTGATTGCTGCCTCCTTTACAATGTCACGGACCTCTGTCCATAGTTCTTCAGGTATGCCCTTTGTTGTTGTTGTTGTTCAGTCGCACAGTCGAGTCCGACTCTTCGCGACCCCATGGACCAGATTACGCCAGGCCCTCCTGTCTTCCGCTGTCCGCTGAAGTCTGCTCAATTTCATGTTCGTTGCATCGATGACACTGTCTAACCATCTCATCCTTTGCCGTCCCCTTCTTCTTTGACCTTCAGTCTTTCCCAGCATCAGGGTCTTCTCCAGTGAATGCTCCCTTCTCATTTGGTGGCCAAAGAATTTGAGCTTCAGCTTCAGGATCTGGCCTTCAAGGGAACAGTCAGGGTTGATTTCTTTTAGGATTGACTGATTTGATCTCCTTGCAGTCCAAGGGACTCTCAAGAGTCTTCTCCAGCACCATAGTTCAAAAGAATCTATTCTTCGGCGCTCAGCCTTCCTTATAGTCCAACTCTCGCAGCCATACATTACTACGGGGAATACCATTGCTTTGACCATGCGGACTTTTGTTGGCAAGGTGATGTCTCTGCTTTTTATCATGCTGTTTAGGTTTGCCATCGCTTTCCTCCCAAGGAGCAGGCGTCTTTTAATTTCATGGCTGCAGTCACCATCTGCAATGATCTGGGATCCTAGGAACGTGAAGTCTGTCACTACTTCTACGACTTCCCCTTCTATTTGCCAAGGAGTAATGGGGCCAGATGCCATGATCTTAGTTTTTTTGATGTTGAGCTTCAAGCCCACTTTTGCACTCTCCTCTTTCAATCTGAGCAAGAGGCTCTTTAGGTCCTCTTCACTTTCTGCCATCAGAGTGGTATCGTCTGCATATCTGAGGTTATTGATCTTTTCCCCAGCAATCTTAACTCCAGCTTGTGATTCATCCAGGCCAGCATTTTGCATGATGTACTCTGCATATAAATTAAATAAGCAAGGTGACAATATACATCCTTGTCGTACTCCTTTTCCTATGCTAAACCAATCAGTTGTTCCATATCCGGTTCTAACTGTTGCTTCTTGACCCTTATACAGGTTTCTCAGGAGACAGGTGAGGTGGTCTGGTACTCCCATCTCTTTAAGAACCTGCCATAATTTATTGTGATCCACACAATCAAAGGCTTTAGCATAGTCAATGAAGCAGAAGTAGATGTTTTTCTGGTACTCTCTTGCTTTCTCCATAATCCAGCGAATGTTGGCAATTTGATCTCTAGTTCCTCTACCTCTTCGAAACCCAGCTTGTACTTCTGGCAGTTCTCTATCCACGTACTGTTGGAGCCTAGCTTGTAGGATTTTGAGCATGACCTTGCTAGCGTGTGAAATGAGTGCAATTGTGCGATAGTTTGAACATTCTTTGACGTTGCCCTTCTTTGGGATTGGGATGTAAACTGACCTTTTCCAATCCTGTGGCCACTGTTGTGTTTTCCAAATTTGTTGGCAAATTGAGTGCAGCACTTTAACAGCATCTTCTTCTAAGACTTTGAATAACTCAGCTGGGATACCATCACCTCCACTAGCTTTGTTGTTAGTAATGCTTTCTAAGGCCCATTTAACTTCGCTTTCCAGGATGTCTGGCTCGAGGTCAGTGATTATACCATCGTGGTTGTCAAGGACATCGAGGTCCTTCTTGTATAGTTCTTCTGTGTATTCTTGCCATCTTTTCCTAATCTCTTCTGCTTCTGTTAGGTCCCTACCGTTTTTGTCCTTTATCATGGCCAGCTTTGCATGGAACGTTCCCTTGATTTCTCCAATTTTCTTGAAGAGATCTCTAGTCCTTCCCAATCTATTGTTTTCCTCTATTACTCTGCATTGTTCATTCAGGAAAGCCTCCTTATCTCTCCTTGCTGTTCTCTGGAAATCTGCATTAAATTGGGCAAATTTTTCCTTATCCCCATTGCCTTTAGCTTTCCTTCTTTCCTCTGCTATGTGTAAAGCCTCATCAGACAGCCACTTTGCTTTTTTGCATTTCTTTTTCTTTGGGATGGCGGTGAGTGCTGCCTCCTTTACAATGTCACGGACCTCTGTCCATAGTTCTTCAGGCACTCTGTCTATCAAATCTAGTCCCTTAAATCTATTCTTCACCTCTACTGTATATTCATCGGGGATGTGATCTAGGTCAAATCTGAATGGCCTTGTGGTCTTCCCAACTTTCTTCAATTTAAGTCTGAATTTTGCAATGAGTAGCTCATGATCTGAGCCACAGTCAGCTCCAGGTCTTGTTTTTACTGACTGGATAGAGCTTCTCCATCTTTGACTGCAAATTATATAGTCAATCTGATTTCGGTGTTGCCCATCTGGTGATGTCCATGTGTAGAGACGCCTCTTAGGTTGTTGGAAAAGGGTGTTTGCTATGACCAGCGTGTTCTCTTGACAAAACTCTGTTAGCCTTTGCCCTGCTTCATTTTGTTCTCCAAGGCCAAATTTGTCTGTTATTCCGGTTACCTTTTGATTTCCTACTTTAGCATTCCAGTCCCCTATGATGATGAGGACATCATTTTTTGGTGTTAGTTCTACGAGCTGTTGTAGGTCTTCATAGAACTGGTCCACTTCAGCCTCTTCTGCAGCAGTGGTTGGGGCATAGACTTGGATTACTGTGATATTGAATGGTTTGCCTTGGATTCGGACCGAGATCATTCTGTCATTTTTGAGATTGTATCCCAATACTGCCTTTCTCACTCTCTTGTTGACTATAAAGGCCACACCATTTTTTCTACGGGATTCCTGGTCACAGTAGTAGATATAATGGTCTTCTGAGTTAAATTCGCCCATTCCTGTCCACTTTAGTTCACTGATTCCCAAGATGTCAATGTTCATTCTTGCCATCTCATTTTTGACCACGTCAAGCTTACCTTGATTCATAGATCTTACATTCCAGGTTCCTATGCAGTATTGTTCTTTGCAGCATCGAACTTTCCTTTCACCGTCAGACACATCCACAACTGAGCGTCCTTTCGGCTTTGGCCCAGCCGCTTCACTCTTTCTGGGGTTACTCGTACTTGCCCTCTGCTCTTCCTCAGTAGCATATTGGACACCTTCCGACCTGAGGGGCTCATCTTCCGGCGTCATATCTTTTAGCCTTTTGTTACTGTCCATGGGGTTTTCTTGGCAAAGATACTGGAGTGGGTTGCCATTTCCTTCTCCAGGGGATCACGCTTGGTCTGAGTTCTCTGCTGTGGCCTGTCCGTCCTGGGTGGCCCTCCATGGCATAGCCCACAGCCTCATCGAACCACGCAAGCCCCCTTGCCACGACAAGGCAGTGATCCATGAGGGATCTATGCCCTTAGTACTGCGCATAGAAACCCTTGGTAGTACTTTGTCATTTTGCACACCATCAGACTGCACATTTACAGATTGTTGCTCTTGTTTGATCACAGGCTCATTACTGACACCCTCAGTGATATCAGAGCTAGGTAAAGCAACCATTTGTGGTAATTCATTAGCATGAATCTTTCCCCAGTTTTCATGCTCACAAAAAGAGGCAGACCTGCTGAAACTCACTTTGTTGTACTGATCAGCAAACCTATAGGTCTTCAAGCCAGACTGATGACCAAGGAAGACCATTTTTCTGGCTTTGGCTCCCCCTTTCCTCCTGCGCTCAAGAGGCATGTTTACCCATGCTTTGGAGCCAAAAACCCTTAGGTATTCCAGGTTTGGTAAACGGTTGTACAGTAACCTGTATGGTATGTCCTCTACAGAGCGTGAATAAATTCAGTTGCTAACATAACAGGCATTTTTCATTGTCTCAGCCCAAAACGCAATACCCAGGCCAGAATCCTTCAACACTGCATGCATCATATTTTGAAGAACCCCACCTTTGCGCTCGGCCACACCATTTTCTGCTGGAGTACAAACATTGGCAACCCTATGTTTTATTCCCTTTTGTTGTAGGAAGTGCTCAAAGGCATTGGAGGTAAATTCCCCCCCATGTCAGTTTGGATGGCTAGCACATTGCCAAACTGATTCTTTACTCTTTTGTACCAGTATTTAAAGTTTGAGAAGACATCAGACTTGTACTTCATCACATACACCCAGCAAAATCTCGTCCAGTCATCAGTAATAATGAGCACATATTGGTTACCAGAATAGCTTTTTGGAAAAGGACCAACCACATCCATATGAACCAAAGCCAAAGGCTTTTGAGACTCTCTTAAACTCTTTTTAGTGACTGGAAATGCTTTAGAATTTGCCATCTTACATATTTCACAGTCTAGGTAGTTTTTACACTCATTTACACCTTCTTGGCCTGTCAGGGCCAGGGTCTTTTGAATAGTTTTGAAACTCACATGACCTAGACAGTGGTGTAACAAATGTTGACAATTATTGTGGGGGTTAACATTGGTAACAGCTTGTACATTTTCCTTTGTATTATTCAGCACATAAACATTATTTTGCAACCTGCCTATTGCACACACTTTACTTGCTTTCATAATTTTGCACTCTTTGTTAGCAAATACCACTTGGAACCCTGCAGTGTCCAAACTCATAATACTTAACAAGTTATTTTGTAGGCAGGTACACAAATCACCCCCTTAAAAGTATGGTTCAAGTTGGGGAAAAACACATCCCCCTCAGCTATAACCTGGGAAGGCGTCCCGTCTGCAAGACTTACATGTGTTAAGGGAGAGGTCCTAGTGTTGTGTAGCAGCGCCTCGTCCCTGCAATATGTTTGGGAAGCGCCTGAATCGAGTAGCCAGGATGAAGCCACAAAATTGTCCACAGGGCCCACCATAGCTACAGAATGCTGAGACTCAGGCTGTTTCTTTCCTTGCTTCCGCCTCTCAGGACAGAAATGGACCATGCGGTTTGTAGAGCCGCAGAAAAAACATTTCCTTTTGTTCTTGCTGCCTCTGGAAGTATCTTTGGACTGTTCCTGGAGGGTGGCAACAGCAAAAGTACAGGCGCTTGCTCGTATCTCCTCTGCAGATTGCCTGGAACTGTGCCCGGTCACCTTGGCCGACTGCCCAGACTCCCTGGCATGCTGCCTAGATTCAGCAAGACGCTCCTCGTGTTGCATCAGCTTCCCAGTGATGAACTGGACTGTTAAAACCTTTTCATCCACTGACTCAAATGCAGGCAAAATTGAGTCAAATGCTTGTGATAACGATGATAAGATTATGTACGTTTTATCAATTTCCTCAAAAACTTTGCCACGCTCCTGAAGCTGATGAAAATAATCCATCAGGACCTTGAGATGGTCTTTCACAGGCTCCTGGGGTGCTTGCAGCTTTCTATACAAACACCGGGTTAATGAGATAAGAGACCCGACATTAGCCTGCTGATAAACGCCTTTAAGTGAAGACCAAGCCTTTTCAGCACTGTCAGCATGAGTGACATAAACCAGCTGATCATCACTGACACTCAAAACAATCAGTGCTAGGGCTTTTTCATCATTTTTCTCATCAAGCGGTGTTGGGTCTTCGGTGGGGTCATTTACATACGTCCAAAGCCCCTCTTTCACAAGAAAGAACCGCATTTTAAGTGCCCAACTGTTATAGTTAGTAGAAGTGAACTTTTCAACCAGCTGGGAAGTAGGTACCTGAGCCATGATGCTTGCTTCCAGCTCCCGGCTGCTGGTCTCTCGGCTCTGGCTGCTTGGCGTCCTCCTCCACACAGGACTCCCACACACTGCAACTGACCCCCAGCTCCTCCAGCTCACAGCTCCAACTTACTCCATGCACAGCCAACCATAGGCTGGGCCCATAACCCTGTCGTGGGTTCGAACAGTGGAAGTGGTAGGCACAGAGGGGGCCAGAAGAGAGTGCGAGTATCCAAATAAATACTGGAGGCTTCAGCTAGGTGCAACGTAGATACATTTATTTACACACCACAGCCACCATCAAACAGAGTGTCAAAGTGCTCTGCTGCAATCATACAAATGAGGAGAAACTGTACATCACTCACTGTACATTTATACAAACACTAGCCAATCAGACTTCAGTGCTGAGTCACTGTGATAACAGTGGCAAGACTGGCCTGATCCAGTTATAGCCAGCTCTTACAGAGATTCCTGACTGACAGCTACCTGTCACCAGATCAAATACATCTAGCCAGACTTACAGAACTTGTGGATTTCAACACAAGGTCACCCAACAGGCTTCATGTGGAGAAGCAGAGAATCAAACCCGTTTCTCCAAATTAGAGTCTGCCGGTCTTAACCATTAGACCACATTGGCTCTCCAGTGCTTAGTCTATTTTTGCCTAGTCTATTTGTGCTTTCTGCCAGCAGATTTCCCCACTGCAGTGCTCAAAGAAAGGTGGACCCCACCTGCAGTTATTGACTGCAACATCTGCATTTTGTAAGACGGAACGTTACTTTTGGAAGGGAAGACAGTCTTCTCCTTCTTTTGAAATGGAGGCTCCCCATGGACATAACGCCTCCCCATCCAACGTTGTCCCCACAGTGGTCTTCTTCTTGTCTGGTATCCCTGGCCTGGAAGCCTTCCACATCTGGATCTCCATCCCTTTCTGCTCTGTGTTCATCATGGCCCTTCTGGGCAACACCTTCCTCCTGTATGTGATCAAGACAGATGTCAACCTCCACAAACCCATGTTCTTCTTCCTCTCCATGCTGGCCTGTATTGATCTGGTGTTGTCCCTCACCACCATGCCCAAGATGCTCTGCATCTTCTGGTTCCGGGACAGGAAGATCAGCCTGGATGGCTGCCTCGTCCAGATGTTCTTCCTCCACACTTTTGCCATCATGGAATCCGCCGTGCTCTTGGCCATGGCCTTCGACCGGTACGTTGCCATCTGCCACCCTCTGAGGTACAACACCATCCTCACCCGTCCATTGATCATCAAAGTTGGGCTGATGGCCCTGGCACGGGCAGTGCTCCTGATGTCTCCTTTGCCCTTCCTGCTTCGGTGGCTACCCTACTGCGGCTCCCACATCATCTCCCACTGCTTTTGCGAGCACATGGCCGTGGTGAGGCTGGCCTGTTCCAACACGCGGTTCAACAACATCTATGGGATCGTTGTGGCCTTCTTGGTGGTGGTTCTGGACCTGACCTTCATTAGCCTGTCCTATGCCAAGATTCTGAGGACTGTCTTCAGCCTGGCCTCAAAGGACGAGCAGCTCAAAGCCTTGGGGACCTGCGTCTCGCACCTGTGCGCCATATTGGTTGTCTACACTCCGGTGATTCTCTCGTCCATAATACATAGGTTTGGTCACCGTGTTGCCCCCCACATACACATCCTCCTTTCAAATTTCTACCTGCTCTTCCCACCCATGATGAATCCCATCATCTACGGGGTGAAAACTAAGCAGATTAGAGACAGAGTCCTCCACCTCTTTCACCGGAAAAGCTTCTGAAGGGTGAGAATGCCTGGCACATGCTCCGTATATGACTGTCGCTGTGCCACAGATGACCCTCCGCCCACTGCCTCTGCCTGTAGTGAATAGTCTATGGAGCCCCTGCAAGGGACAATAGCTTTGCTTCATGTGGTGGTCAAAAGGAGAGGGAGAGGAGGAAGAGGAGATTGGATTTACACTCCGACCTTCACTCGGAGTCTCAGGGCAGCTTACAATCTCCTTTCCCTTTCCCTCCCCACAACAGACACCCTCTGAGGTGGGTGGGGCTGAGAGAGCTCTTTCGAGGACTGCTCTTGAGAGAACCGCTCTGAGAGAATTTGTGACTGACCCAAGGTCACCCAGCAGGCTTCAGCTGGAGGAGTGGGGAATCAAACCTGGTTTGAAAAGAAAAGCCCTCTTGAATAATTCAGTTTTGCAGGGGCAGATGCACTGATTTCCCACAAGCTGCTGCACCGCCCTTGTGCTTCTCTTTCACCTGAATTGCATTCGTCAATTTCCCACTACTTGTTGCGCGGCTGCATTTTGACCTGCAGCATCCCCCGATTTCCCCCGCATCTTCGCAATCTCAAGAAGCAAGGATCACGAAGACGTGGGGGAAATCGGGGGATGCTGAGGGTCAATATGCGGCAAGTAGTGGGAAATTGATGAATGCAATCGAGGGAAAGGGAAGAACATGGGCGGCGCAACTGCTTGTGTGAAATCGGTCGGAGACTCACACAACGAGGACCTTCCTTCAACTATGGAGCTGCCAAGAGAAAGTGCGAGGCAAGGCCTTAGAGTTTCAGCAGTAAGGTGAATTTTAGAGGCCCCAGAGATTGACCAGGAAAAGAGAACTCATGAGGCTTTTGGCCGGTCAGCCCAAATAGCTCCAATAGCTTCTGCTGCTGTGCCTTTGTCATCTTTGTGACAACTTGCAGAAGGGTTTTAATTATAAATTTTCAGTTTAAGGAATTGGCCATCACATACAAAACCCTTCATAGCCTTGGACCCTCGAATCTAGATGACCGAAAATCCATGGGAAAGGAGGCAAGATTCAGGTCAGATGCTGATCCTGCGCAATCATGAGGGGAATTAATTGACAGCTATGCCGGGGCAAGTGGTTTTGTGGAATTGGCCCATCTCTCCCCCATTGTTCCACCACAACAGCTTCACTCTCCTGAGCAGGGTCTTCAGCAGATGCCAAGCTGAAATTGCCTTTTCCACTGTAGCCCCCACCTTGTGGAACAGCTGGCCCAAAGAGGTCAGGAAGGCTCCCACTTCCCTGGCTTTCTGCAAACTATGTGCCAGGTCTTGAAGGAACTCACTCCCAACAACACTCTCTTGGCAGTGAATTGTTTATTGAGAGATAGAGGTTTCAAGCGTGGAGGAATCTGTGTCAGAACTGACCCACTTGGTGCCAGTTCTCCAGTTATACATAGTTCAAACATCCCCCCCAGCAACAGGTCCAATCAGCCCATTTATACAGCCCACCTAAATCTACCATGCACCGTTAGCCCTCCTCCACCACCTGCGAGCCTAAGGTTACATTATCAATTAGTGTCTGCAAAGCAGCATCTGGTACTCAAGGTCAAGCATGCATACTTCCCACCATCAGGGCCCCCCACTTGGAACACAGTTACAAGCTAGTGCAATTCATAGCAAAGCAACTCCATCCACACATTCACACACTCCCTCTCCTGATTCCCAGTGGAAATGAAACAAGGCAATGGATACACAGATGCAGGCATCAGAGATAGAAACTCAGAAAATCCATGAAGGCCCGACTTGGACAATATGCAAAACTGAATTATTCAACAGGGCTCTTCTATGCAGGCAGTAAAGTTGCACTGCAATAAATGATTCACAATGTTACTTTTAAAAAATTATTAGGGACTGTGGTCGACACTATTGTTGCATAGCTTGCTGAAACTAGGATCCTGCTATGGAATTTTGCATCACTTAATGTGTCATGTTAATACTTGGGCATTGCTGCAGTTCTGTTTTTTAGGTTTCTGTTTGGTTCTACAACCCCTAGCCCTGTAGCACTGTTGTTGTTATTGTTTCTTCAGTACTTTTGATATTTTATTAAATATTGCTGTGTAACAACTATTCATTTTCCTTGCTACACAGTCTTGCATTTGGACTGGTAACCTCGATAGAAAGCTGAGCTGCCCTATCCACAGTTCCCTTCCAATTCTTGGAGACAGGGCTCTTTTTGTAGCAGGAATATTAGGCGACACACCCCTGATATAGCCAATCCTCCAAGAGCTTACAGTAGCCCCTTTAAGAAGAACTCTATAAGCTCTTGGAGGATTGGCTACATTAGGGGTGTGTCGCCTAATATGCAAAGGACTTCCTGCTACAAAAAGAGCCCTGCTTGGAGGAAACATTGTGATCAATCCCTGCGCAATAGGACTTGTTGCTGATCGTCAGCCCCTCCAACTCTTTGACACTGTGGACCAGAAACTTCCTGAACCCTGAGGGCAGTGCGTGCTCTGTCTTCTTATTGCTACCGTACCCAATGCTGGGCATCAAGATCGGGCCCTTGAATCTTCTGCGAACTCAGTTGTCAGCACCTCTTGGTTTTCTCCAGTTACGCTTGAGTTTGACATAACAATCAGGCTGATGACGGACGAACCTTCGGGGCAAAACTGAATTTTTGTGGAGCTGTTTTCTTGGGGGGCAGAAGGGCAGGGGACAGAGATGTTTCATCATCTGCAAAGTTCTGGCCAACAGGGCACCCTTCTCTTAAAGGGAAGTCTGTCATTCTGAATTTGTGACCCTCTCCTTTCTTAACGATCGTTTGCTGATTTCATTAGCACTTGCCTAGAGAGGTATGAGGGGGGTGCTGTGTGTAGGGGGCTTCATGCAATCTATAGCCCCATAGAGTGCTCCACTTAAATGCCTGAATGTATAGGCCCAATGATTCTGTTAATCAAATTAAAATTGTTAAATATTGACAGATGTACAAAAATATACATGTTGATTAAAGACACATATTGGCTATTGTTTATTTATTTTATTTTATCGAATTTATACCGTGCCCTCCCCGCCGAGATGGGCTCAGGGTGGCTTACAGCATACATATAAATATAAACATTAAAAACTCCAATATGTAAGAAACAACATCAGTTAAAAATACAATATAAACTCATAGTTACACAGCCCTTAGCTATAATACAAAATGGCGACATTCTATCATTCTTTCTATCATTGTTTGACTGGCCTCCTTCAGGCTCCTGCCAGGCTGTTCATTATCCGGCTAGTGGTGATAATTAATATTAAGGCCAGGTTGGTATGATGTTGATGTTAGGGCCAGAGCCATGGAGTCGTGATGACACCCTACTTGAAAGCCTGGCAGAAGAGCTCTGTTTTACAGGCCCTGCGGAACTGCAGAAGGTCCCACAGGGCCCTGATGTCATCCGGAAGCTCATTCCACCAGTGTGGAGCCACCACAGGAAAGGCCCTGGCCCTCGTTATGGCCAACCTGGCCTCTTTCAGGCTCAGAGGAGGCAGGTGACTTTGGGACCCGGATCTTAGTGCTCTCTGGGTAGGCCCGTAGCTAACGCGGGGCCCATGGGGCCCAGCCCCCTCGCATTTCTTCTGGGCCACCTTCCTTCCGGGCTGGGCTGCTTTTCCATTCTGGCTGCTTCCCTCCCGGCTTCTCGAGGTCCAGATCAGCTCAGCTGCACAGCAGATCAGCTTCACTCCTCCCAGCACCCTAAGCGACGCATGCGCTTTGGGACTCAGCGATTTAAAAAGCAGCAGAGTGAGAGATGTGACCAGCCACGCCTCTCCTGGTTTAGGAAGGTACGGACGCCCCACTCCCCCCAACAAGCCCACCTCAAACACACGCAGTGCGGCCTGACTATAGGGGACATCGCTTGGAAATAAGACCTAGGGCGATCCTGCATCTAACATTCCCTCCACGTTTTCTCAACAGGGAGGTAAAAACGCTGGTGGAGTCAGCAGCAGCAGGCCCAGTGGGGGCGAGGCATCCCGGGGGAGGCGGCCATCTGGGGAGCCGCCTCCTGTCTGTCCATGTCAGTCCACCCCGAGAGGGAGGGAGGCAGGGAAGCTCGGCAGGGCGCTCACTGGCGGCCAGTTGCCCAGGGAGGCGGAGGGAGAGCGCCCTGGCATGCCCGCAAAATCCAAGGGCTCATCTGCAGTGTGAGGGCTGTCCCTGCTGTTGGCAGTGGTGCTCTCCTCCCCCCTCGTTTGCAGCCAGTTCCACCAATTAAATCAAAATTAATTGAATTAACTTTGATTTAATTGGCTGGTGGCCTGTCCTGGCCCCCTCCTGAAAAACTCCTTAGCTACGAGGCTGCCAGTGAGGCTCCATCTAGTCCAGTATCCTGTCTCACAAAGTGGCCAACCAGTTCCTCTGGAGGTCCAACTACAGAGCATAGAGGCCAAGGCCTTCCTCCGAGAAGAACATCAGAAGAGCCCTGTTGTATCAGACTAGTGAGGGTCTACCTAGTCCAGCATCCTGTCTCATACGGTGGCCAACCAGTTCCTCTGAACATAAGAACATAAGAGAAGCCAATGTTGAATCAGGCCAATGGCCCATCTAGTCCAACACTCTGTCACACAGTGGCCAAAAATACCAGGTGCCATCAGGAGGTCCAGCAGTGGGGCTACAACAGTTAGTCACCCTTCCTCTGGAGACCCAACAACAGGGCACAGAGGCTGAGACCTTCGTAAGAACCCCAAAAGAGCCCTGCTGGATCAGACCAATGAGGGTCCATCTAGTTCAGCATCCTCTCTCATACAGTGGCCAACCAGTTCCTCTGGAGGACCAACATCAGGGCTCATAAGGATCCAAGAAGAGCCCTGCTGGATCAGACTAGTGAGGGTCCACCTAGTCCAGCATCTTGTCTCACAGAGTGGCCAGCCAGTTCCTCTGGAGGTCCAACGAAAGGGCATAGAGGCCAAGGCCTTCCCTTTCTGTTGCCTCTGGCTCTGGGATTCGGAGGCTGAGTGCCTCTGAATGTGGAGGTGCCCATCAGCCGCCGTGCCTAGTGGCCACTGATGGGCGTCTCCTTCATGAATTTATCTAATCCCCCCTTAAAGCTGCCTGTTCCCATGGCCATGACTACATCCTCTGGCAGGGAATTCCACATTTTAATCACTTGCCATGGAAAGAAGTGTTTCCTCCTGTCCCTAACAACTGATAGCAAAGAGGCATGCTGCCTCTGGGATGGGAGAGAATAGATATCCATCATGGCCAATAGAAGAAGAAGAGGAGATTGGATTTATACCCCGCCTTTCACTACCCAAAGGTGTCTCAGAGTGGCTTACAAACTCCCTTCCCTCCCCCTCCCCACAACAGACACACGGTGAGGTAGGCGGGGTTTAGAGAGCTCTGACAGAAACTGCTCTTTTTCAAGGACAGCTCTTATCAGAACTATGGCTTGCCCAAGGTCATCCAGCCAGGTGCAAGTGGAGGAGTGGGGAATCAAACCCGGTTCTCCCAGATTAGAGTCTGTGCACTTAACCACTACACCAGACTGGCTCAGTAGCCACCAATAGCCCTGTCCTCCATGAATTCGTCTACTCTCCTTTTCAAGCCTTCCAAATTGGCAGCCAACACCATATCCCATATGCAAATATATAAACTGCAAGGGTAGACCATCAAAAGATACACAACTCTCACAAGTAAACAGTAGAACATCAGTCTATTGTGATACAATAACAATAAATCAAAAATACAATAGAATTGGTGGTCACAATTAAAAAAACCCACTATTTACAAATTCAAAGTCCAGTTTGATGATAGTGGAATATATTCCAACAAGAGACTCATAAGAACATAACATAAGAGAAGACAGTGTTGAATCAGGCCAATGGCCCATCTAGTCCAACACTCTGTCACACAGCGGCCAAAATATACCAGGTGCCATCAGGAGGTCCAGCAGTGGGGCCAGGACACGAGAAGCCCTCCCACTGCTGCCCCCTCCAGCACCAAGAATAGAGGGCATCACCTGCCCCAGACTGAGAGTTCCCATCTATACCCTGTGGCTAACAGCCACTGATGGACTTCTGCTCCATATGTTTATCTAATTCCCTCTTGAAACTGTCCATGCTTGAAATACTCCTCTATATCCTTTGAATATAATAGTGTCCAAAAGACCTCAAAGTCCACAAGAAAGGCAGAGGATGTCTCAAAGCACAAATAACCTTCTAACAGCCGAAAACGTCCTTCCCAGATATGCCAGATGTTTCAAAGCAATCTTCCTCAGCTGTATGGCTGAAAATGGAAACCAATTTCCACGGTAATGTAGGCACAGCTTATATCTCTAATGGAATCAATGGAGAACTGGCAGGGAAAAGACATCAGCAAAATCTAGAGAATCCATGTTTGTGTCTAGATTCAGCTTCAAAACAAAAGCTCACCATCATTCCTACACACAGGAGAAGGTATGAGTGAAAAAGAAACCAGTTGGGGAGGGCAATTCTGAGTTGGAAAATGGCCAGAGAGGAAACCAGACAACAGCCTTTGTTTCGGACTCTTCCCCCATTTACTCAGCCAACTGTAGCTAATTTGGTTTTTAAAAAATGAACAGAGAAACATGTGACAGGACTTGGCTTACCAAATAGTTTGAGTTGCTTGCAAAAATCCTTTTTGACTTCCGGATGATCATATGAACATAAGAACATAAGAGAAGCCAATGTTGGATCAGGCCAGTGGCCCATCCAGTCCAACACTCCGTCACACAGCGGCCAAAACATACCAAGGGCCATCAGGAGGTCCATCAGCGGGGCCACAACACTAGAAGTCCTCCCATTGTTGCTCCCCCAACACCAAGAATACAGAGCATCCCTTGCCTGAGGGTTCCAATCTGTACCTTGTGGCTAGTAGCCACTGATGGACCTCTGCTCAGCTTAAAAAAGAACAACATGGTCATTGAGAGTCTCTGTTTCTGGCTATCTTCATCGCTTCCAGGGCTCTTCTCCGTATCTCCTTGGTCCTGGCTGCATAGACAAGGGGGTTGAGTAAAGGAGGCACCAGCAGGTAGACGTTGCCCATCGTGACGTGCACCAGCAGAGGCAAGTCCCTCCCGAAGCGGTGCACCACAGAGAGCCCAATCAGGGGCACGTAGAAGGCCAGGACCACACACAAATGGGCCACACAGGTCCCAGATGCTCTGACACGCTCTTGCCTGGAGGCCAACTGCAGGACTGTCTTAAGGATCATCACATAGGTCATGAAGATGAGCAGGGAATCCAGGCCCATCACCGCGAGGATGGCTGTCAGCCCATAGACAATGCTTGGCATTCTGTTGCCACACCCCAGGTGCATGACATCTTGGTGGACACAGTAGGAATGCGTGAGGCTGTTGGAGCCACAAAATGGCAGGCGGTTGACGAGCAAAGGGAAAGGAAGGAAGAAGATGGCTCCTCTCACTACCGCCACTAATCCGATCTTTGCCGTCCTTGAGTTGGTGAGGATGGCGGTGTGCTGCAGAGGGTGGCAGATGGCCACGTACCGATCCACAGCCATGGCCAAGAGGATGGTGGACTCAACTCCTGACAGGGACTGGATGAAGAACATCTGGACAAGGCAGGCTTTGTAGCCGATCTCCCTGGCACCAAACCAAAAGAAGGAAAGGATCTTGGGCACGGTACAGGTAGACAGCGCCAAGTCCACTGCTGCCAGCATGCAGAGGAAGAAGTACATGGGGAGATGGAGGGCCGGCTCTGTTTTGACAACAAACATCACGGCACAGTTGCCCACCACGGCCACCACGTACATGGCACACAAGGGGAAGGCCAGCCAGAACTGGGCGGCTTCCATACCAGGCAAACCTCCCAAGATGAATGAGGAGAATCCATCAAGAGTTCCATTAGGGTGGGACATGGTGTTCTGTTTGGGTCCACAGTCCTCCGTGCTGTAGAAAGAGGCAATATTCTGAGTATCAAAGATCCAGGTCAATATGAGAACATGAAACTGCCTCAAACCGAGTCAGGCCACTAGTTCATCTGGAGCAGCCAGTATCTTCAATGGACTTATGCACAATTATTGCAGAGAATTTTTGTTTCCTTTTGTATCACCATGACTAACCAGCTTATCCCCAGTTTGGTGTGTGGGGGGGTGACAGGGGAAAGTGCTGTAAAGTCACAGCTGGCTTCTGGTGACCCTGTTGGGTTCTCAAGGCAAGAGGCATTCAGAGGTGGCTTCCCATTGCCTGCCTCGGTGTCATGACCCTGGACTTCCTTGGGGGTCTCCCATCCAAGTACTAACCAGGGTGGACCCAGCTTAGCTTCTGAGATCTGAGGAGACTGGGCAAACCCGGCCCATGCAGGCTGGGGCACACCCCGTTCAGCACATCCAAACCCATCCACAGTGGATTAGCCAGATCCCAGAGTGGGACACGCAACTGTACCTTTACAACGTGGGAAGCAACAGTGTTAAGCCTTCTCCAAAGCTCTTCAGATCTTATATCTGTGTTATTTGATGAAATGGGATGCAAAGGCTTCCGTGCTTCAGTGAACCTTGTAGGCACACGAGTAATCAGCTCAACTGAGCAAAGGGAGGGAAGGATGCATTTATACATAACTCACGCAAGAAAAGCCAGTCTCCTCTGGGCCACTCTATTGTTCCAAGGGAGCTGCAGGCAACGACAGCCTCTCCGTCTCCACAGTCTCATGTCCCCAGACAAACATGGGCAAGGTTTGGTGTGTGCTGCTGCTCTTCTTTGAGGGATGCCAACCTCCAGGTGAGGCCTGGAGATCTCTGGCTTTGACAACTGATCTCCAAATGACAGAGATCAGCTCCCCTGGAGAAAATGGCTTCTTCAAAGGTTGGACATTGTGCCAAAAACTCCAGGTATTTTCCAAACCCAGAACTGGGAACCCTAACCCCCTCTCCTCTGGCTTTCCACAAACTATGCAAAACTGATTCAAAGGGGCTCTTCTATGCAGGCAACAGAGTTGCACTGTACTAAGTGATTCACAACATTACTTTGAAAAATTTATTTGGGACTGTGGCTGATACTACTGTGCGGAACTTGCAGAATCTACAATCCGGCTATGGGATTTTGCATCATTTCATGTGTCTGTTAGTCCTTGAGCTTTGCTGCAGTCCTGTTTTTTAGATTTCTGTTTGGTTCTACAGCCCCTAGACCTGTAGCCCTGTCGTTGCTCTTGTTTCTGCAGTACTTTTGATATTTTATTAAATATTTTTGTGTAAGAACTATTCATTCTCCTCACTACGCAGTCTTCTATTCGGACAGGCAGCCTTGACAGAAAGCTGAGCTGCCCTCTCCACAGTTCCTTTCCGATTCTTGGAGGAAACATTGTGAGTAATCCCTGCGCAATAGGACTTGTTGCTGATCCTCAACATCTCCAGCGCTTTGACACTGTGGACCAGAAACTTCCTGAGCCCTGAAGGCAGCATAATAACATAAGAACATAAGAGAAGCCAATGCTGGATCAGGCCAATGGCCCATCCAGTCCAACACTCTGTATCATGCAGTGGCCAAAAAGAGCATGGGCCATTAGCAGGTCCACCAGGGGGGCCAGGACACTAGAAGCCCTCCCACTGTTGACCCCCCCAAGTACCAAAAATACAGAGCATTACTTGCCCCAGCCTGAGAGTTCCCATCTATACCTTCTGGCTAATAGCCACTGATGGACCTCTGCTCCATATAAGAGCATTAGAGAAGCCAATGTTGGATCAGGCCAATGACCCATCCAGTCCAACACTCTGTATCACGCAGTGACCAAAAATACCAGGTGCCCTCAGGAGGTCCACCAGTGGGGCCAGTAAGCTAGGAACCCTCTCACTGTTGCCCCCCTCAAGCACCAAGAACACAGAGCTTCCCTTGCCCCAGACCGAGAGTCCCTATCTATACCTTGAAGCTAATAGCCACCAATGGACCTCTGCTCCATATAAGAACATAAGAGAAGCCAATGGTTGAATCAGGCCAATGGCCCATCCAGTCCAACACTCTGGGTCACACAGTGGCCAAAAATACCAGGTGCCATCAGGAGATCCAGCAGTGGGGCCAGGACACGAGAAGCCCTCCCACTGTCCCCCTCCCCCCAAGCACCAAGAATAGAGTGCATCCCTTCCCCCAGCCTGAGAGTTCCTATAAGAACATAAGAGAAGCCAGTGTTGGATCAGGCCAGTGGCCCATCCAGTCCAACACTCTGTCACACAGTGGCCAAGAATAGCAGGGGCCATCAGGAGGTCCAGCAGTGGGGATCTGTGATCATATTTTTTTGCTGGTGGGTAAGAAGCATGCCCACCCCCAAACCAACACTATTTCCTGGGGCAGTCCCCAGAATGCCTTGACTGGCTACTGCCGGGTGTTTCGTATTTTTTACCCAGCTTGTTCACTTTCCAGCCCCTCTCTGCCCCCCGTCTGCCTCCCCCTTCACCAGGTCACCCCCTTTTCCTTTCTGCAGAGGAGTCATGGGTGCTGTTTCCTCCCTGCAGTGTAGTGCCCTGCTGACGCCCTGGGAGGCCTCCCCCTTTCTCTCAAGCGCTCCTTCCCGTGCCCCCAGGGTTGCCATGGTGAGGACTGATGCCAATAGCTAGCCTTTATTCCGAGCCAGAATGGGAGGGAAAGAGGAACAGAGTATGATGACGGCACAAGAGACCGAGACTGCTCTACGCAGCAGATGCAGATTCAGCCAAGATCTGATTGAACAGGCCCAATGATTCTGCTAGTCTAATTAAAATTATTAAATATTGGCAGATGTACAAAAATATACATCTATTTATTACAAAGTCAGTTTGGTGTAGTGGTTAAGCGCGCGGACTCTAATCTGGGAGAACCGGGTTCGATTCCCCACTCCTCCACTGGCACCTGGCTGGTGTGACCTTGGGCGAGCCATAGTTCTGACAAGAGCTGTCCTTGAAAAAGAGCAGTTTCTGTCAGAGCTCTCTCAGCCCCGCCTCCCTCACAAGGGTGTCTGTTGTGGGGAGGGGAAGAGAAGAGAGTTTGTCAGCCGCTCTGAGACTCCTTTGGGTAGTGAAGGGCGGGGGATAAATCCAATCTCCTCCTCCTCCTCCTCTTCTTCTTCTTCTTCTTTTTCTTCTTTGTTAATTAAGACCAGATATTGGCTCTTGTGGCACTATTACATTACTACTGGCTCCTAGCTTCATTGGATTTTTCTGACCAAGCAAGAAAGGTACACATTGAATCATTGTTATAGGAAAGTGCACTCGACCGTAGCAGTAAACTATCAAGAATGAGGCTTCTGGTTAATATCTTTGCTTTTGGCCACAGACAATAATCATTAAAAAACTTAATCTTGGTCGATTTATAAGAAATGATGGTTGCATTGTAACGTCAGGGGCCATCCTGTAATATCTCTTGTTTAACCACTTAGGAAGGCCAGTGGGCCCACAATGCATCTGGCCAGGGTCAATTTTGGTCATTTTTGGTGGTCGTTGTACATTTTGATTCTTAATTGAGGCTCTCATGAGGGCCAATATCTGTTTTTAATCTACTCTGTAATAAATACATGTATACTTTTGTACATCTGTCAATATTTAATAATTTTAATTTGATTACCAGAATCATTGGGCGTGTTCATTCAGATCTTCTTAAATTTTAGGTGCTTAATGCAATTTAGCATGGGTTAAGTTTCCCCCTTTTTCGTTTATATTTGCATTCATTGAAATACCCACACCACTGATCACTTTGAGAAAGGCCACATGCAGGTTGCATTCCTCACTTGCTCTCAGCTCTCCTCCTCCTCTGCTAATAAGAGGAATGATTGCGCTGTTCAAAACTCTGTGGATAACCTCATGTAAACTGGTAGAAATCATAACCCTGATAAAGCCAAATGGGGACATCCGCATTTGCGCAGATTATAAATGTATGATTAATAAGGTACTGGCAGACCACAGTTATCTGGTGCCAGTCGTCAGCCATGTACTTATGGCATTAGAAGGGGGCCAAGGTCTTTGGAAAGCTAGACTTGGTCCAAGTGTATCAGCAACTCCGGTGAATGAGCCAACCGCGGAGGCCCAAAACATTGTCACACACCAGGGGACATTCCAGGTCAAATAGTTTCAGTGTGGGGTGAGCGTGGCTCCAGGAATCTTTCAGAATCTGATGGACTCTCTTTTGAAAGGAATTCTCAGGGTACAGCCATAAGAACATAAGAGAAGCCAATGTTGGATCAGGCCAATGGCCCATCTAGTCCAACACTCTGTCACACAGCGGCCAAAATATACCAGGTGCCATCAGGAGGTCCGGCAGTGGGGCCAGGACACTAGAAGCCCTCCCACTGCTGCCCCCTCCAGCACCAAGAATAGAGTGCATCACCTGCCCCAGACTGAGAGTTCCCATCTATACCTTGTGGCTAATAGCCACTGATGGACTTCCGCTCCATATGTTTATCTAATTCTTTCTTGCTTGTAGCTGCCACCACCTTGCTTGTAGCTGCTTGTAGTTACCACCACCTCCTGTGGCAGTGAATTCCATATGTTAATTCTTTTTCGATGATGTATTGATCGCTGCCCCCTGGGTGGAGGACTTTATCACCTGCCTACACGCCATGCTGCAGCGATTCAACTCCACTGGCCTGAAAGTAAAGTGGGAGAAGAGCATCCTGGGAGTTCCTTGCTTTCTCTGTAGACACAAATGTCATCTACCCCGCACCCGACAAAGTTCGCACCATCAAGAATGCCCCGGTCCCCACGTCCAAGGCAGAGTTGCAGGCATTCTTGGGGCTTCTGAACTTTAACCACTCCTTTCTGCCCCATAAAAACACCCTTGCAGAACCTCTCCACCATCATCTCGACAAGAAGGATCCCTGAGCGTGGGGCCGGCGACAGGCCACCGCTTTCCAAGCAGTAAAGGAGCTTCTCACATCCTTGCCCATTTCGACGAGACATTGCTGTTCGTCTTGGCATATGATGGTTCTCCTTACAGCATCAGCGCTGTCCTCGGCCACTGGTTACCAGACGGGAGGGAGGTGCCGGTCACCTACTACTCCCAGACCTTGTTGTCAGTGGAATGGAACTACGCCCAGAACAACAAGGAAGCCCTCACGATTGTGGCCAGGATGAAGAAGTTCCACAACTACCTATATGGCTGCCCCTTCACCATTGCTATCGAGCACAAGCCCCTGCTTGGCCTTCTCACCCCAACCACCAGACTCCTCAGATGTTGTCCCCCCACATCCTCCACTGGTCCATTTTTCAGCGAGGGTACCAATACAACCTCCAATACAGGCTGGGGAAGTCCATGGGCCATGCAGATACCCTGAGCCGCCTTCCACTTGACTCCTTTGACCCAGCCCCAACCCCGGCGCACCAAATCTTGCTGATGGAAGGCCTGCCAGTCTGGCCTCTGCATGCCATGGACGTCACCCGCCACACCACCAGGAACCATCTCCTCTCCTGCATTCTCAACTGGGTAGGGAGGAGATGGCCCACTGGTTGGATGGACCATGAATTCACTGCATTCATGTCCTGGGAAGACAAATTCTCTGCGCACAAGGGGTGCCTACTATGGGGAAGCCGGGTGGTCATACCCCCACCACTGAGGAAAGGAGTGTTGGAAGCCCTGCATGAGTCCCACCCTGAGATCGTGAAAATGAAGGCACTAGCCAGAAGCTACGTATGGTGGCCAGGGATGGACAGTGAAATAGAGGCCTGGGTCCAGCATTGCCAGGCATGCCAGGAGACACGTCCTGAACCTCCAAAGGCCCCCGTGCAGCGGTGGGAGTCCGCACACAGACTGTGGGCCCGGCTACATTTGGACTTCGCTGGTCCCTTCCAGGGGCAAATATTCTTTATCCTTGTGGACTCTTACACTAAATAGTTGGAAATCGTGCCATTCGATTCCACCTCATCCTGGGCAGCTATCCGGGCTCTGAGGCACATCTTTAGCACACATGGCCTGCCGGACACAGTAGTAACAGACAACGGCACAGCCTTCACCTCTGGGGAGTTGCAGGAGTTCTTGAAGCAGAATCTGATCCGTCATGTATGGTCTGTGCCCTTCCACCTGGTGACCAACGGCCAAACTGAGAGAATGGTGCAAACAACCAAGGACGCTCTCCAGAGGCTTACCCACAGGGACTGGAACCGCCGGCTAGATGTCTTCCTGTTTGGCTGCAGAATGACCCTGAGTACATCCATGGGCTGCAGCCCTGCTGAACTCTTGAGGAGCTGCCCCCCCATGATGTGGCTGGACTGCCTTCACTCAGACCAGGCCCCCAAGTTACGCCAGTCTCCAGTGAGTCAAGACACCCCCCAAGGATTTTTCCCAGGTGACCCTGCTTTCACGTGGAACTATGTCAGCGATCCGGTGTGGGTTCTGGCAAAGGTCACTAGAGTTACAGGACCTCTCTCATATGAGGTTCCCACAGAAGGTGGCCAATTGTTAAGAAGGCACATTGATCAGCTATGCCACCAGGTGCTGCCTGAGGAACCGGACCCATCCGTGGCAGAGGAAGAGGAGGGCAGCCCAGAACCTATACCGCCACCAATGGAGAGCGAGGCCCTTCCGCCGGCAACACTGGTGGACCAAGCACCCAAGGGCCTCAAACAATCTGCGATGGAGCAACCATCTATGGTTCCAGAACTTCAGGAGACCTGAGAGGTCCTTCCCTCACTGAGCCCAGCCCGAGCACTGGTGCCACCACCCCAGAAGCCCTGGCGCTCGCAGAGAGAGTGGCGCAAGATGGCCTACCTCAAGGACTTTGTTTGCTAAGTGTTTCGGAACTTGGGGGGGGGGAGGTGTTATGTACTGACACAGTTTCCCTGCACCCAGGGCTGCCAGAAAGAAAGTGAGCGTGGGGGGGAAAACGCAATAGACCAGCAGGATCCTGGCAGTGCAATTAGTGTGTAAACAGCCAATTGTTGGGAGCGGGTGTGTTTGGGGTGTGCCATTTGAGGGGATTAGAAGCAGGGCTTCGGCCTGTTCTGGTCGCCACATCTCAAAAAGGATATTATAGCATTGGAAAAAGTGCAGAGAAGGGCGACTAGAATGATAAAAGGGTTGGAACACCTTCCCTATGAAGAAAGGTTAAAATGCTTGGGGCTCTTTAGCTTGGAGAAACGATGGCTGAGAGGTGACATGATCGAGGTTTATAAGATTATGAATGGGATTGAGCAGGTTGAGAAAGAAGTACTTTTCTCCCTTTCTCACAATACGAGAACTCGTGGGCACTCCATGAAATTGCTGAGCAGTTGGGTTAGGACAGATAAAAGGAAGTCCTTCTTCACCCAAAGAGTGATTAACACATGGAATTTAGTGCCACAGGAGGTGGTGGCAGCTACAAGCATGGACAGTTTCAAGAGGGAATTAGATAAACATATGGAGCAGAGGTCCACCAGTGGCTATTAGCCATGAGGTATAGATGGTGGCTCAAGTGGTTAAGACGCTGAACTGCAGGCTGTGGAAGGTCGGCAGTTCAGCAGTTCGAGACCCGGGTGCCACATGACGGTGTGAGCTCCCGTCTCTAGTTCCAGCTCCTGCCAACCTAGCAGTTCGAAAGCAAGAAATTGCAAGTAGATAAATAGGTACCACTTTGGTGGGAAGGTAACAGCGTTCCGTGCACCTTGGTGTTTAGTCATGCCGGCCACATGACCACGGAAACGTCTTCGGACAGCGCTGGCTCTTCGGCTTTGAAACGGAGATGAGCACCGCAACCCTAGAGTCGGATTCGACTGGCTTTCGAGCAAGGGAACCTTTACCTTTACCTATAGATGGGAACTCTCGGTTTGGGGCAAGGGATGCTCTGTATTCTTGGTGCTTGGGGGGGCAGCAGTGGGAGGGCTTCTAGTGTCCTGGCCCCACTGCTGGACCTCCTGATAGCACGTGGTATTTTTGGCCGCTGTGTGACAGAGAGTTGGACTAGATGGGCCATTGGCTTGATTCAACATTGGCTTCTCTTATGTTCTTATGTTCTTATGAGTAGTCTTGCAGTTAGAGCTGATTCACAATAAACTATGAGCTGGTCACTACTCATGTGTCGAACCCAGTATATTTCATAATTCCTCCTCAATCTTTTGTTTGCTCCCAAAAGATCACTGAAATCACCCCTCTGCATATGGGAAGGCAAATGACATTAAGAACAGCAACCCTCCCAATTCATTTTTTTTTAAATTATACACAAAAAAAGCCCAGCAGGAAATCATCAGTATAATAGGCCACACCCAACAGCAGAAACTCATTAGCATATCACCCTGACAGCACAGCTCATTAGCATATTAGGCCACACCCCCATGTTACCAGAAGTGTGGCCATCCAGCCACACCCACCTTTTGCTTCTTATTCTGTTTACCTTGTTTGTTGTCCAAACCCCAGGGCTTTTTTTTTAGCAGGAACTCCTTTGCATGTTAGGCCACACACCCCTCATATAGCCAATCCTAATGAGTTTCTGCTGTTGGGTGTGGCCTATTATGCTAATGAGTTCCTGCTGGGCATGGCCAACTCGGGAGCCAGCCGGAACTCCATTCCTGTGCGTACCTGCCCAAAAATAAGCCCTGGTTATACACAGGGATCTGCTCAAGCCTTGGTCTATTTCACAGGGTTGCTGTGAGGAAAACAAGAGAGGAGAGGAAGAAAATCAGGTAAGCTATTCTAAGTTCCTCCGAGGAAGGATGAGATAGAATATGAAAGATGGATGACGGGTGCTCAGATACTAGAGAGACAGACGCCACCTCTGAGCTGGTGGGCCACATCGCTGAGATCTGTCTGGAAAGCCCGGGAAATCAAATGCCAGCACTGCAACTGGGGGCTCAGCGGAGAGAGCTGATGCATTAAGAACATAAGAAGAGGAAGAGCCATGCTGGATTGGAACAAGGCCCATCTCATCTGGCATTCTCTTCACACAGCAGCAGACCAGCCATATCTAGGAAGCCCCTGAGCCGGAGGACAGCAACAGGTTCCTCCCGCCTGTGCTTGTAACAACATCAGGAGTGCCCTGCAGGATCAGACCATCTAGTCCAGCATCCTGTCTCACACAGTGGCCAACAAGCTCCCCAGGAAGGCCAACAGCAGGGCAGTGAGGCTGAGGCCTTCCCCTGATAAGAACCCAAGAAGAACCCTGCTGGGTCAGACCAGGGAGGGTCCATCTAGTCCAGCATCCTGTCTCACACAGTGGCCAGCTAGTTCCTCTGGAGGGTCAACAACAGAGTAGAGAGGCCGAGGCTTTCCTCTGATAAGAACCTCAGAAGAGCTCTGCTGGATCAGAACAGGGAGGGTCCATCCAGTCCAGCATCCTGTCTCACACAATGGCCAGCCAGTTCCTCTGGAGGGCCAGCAACAGGGCAGAGAGGCTGAGGCTTTCCTCTGATAAAAACCTCAGAAGAGCCCTGCTGGGTCAGACCAGGGAGGGTCCATCCAGTCCAGCATCCCGTCTCACACAGGGGCCAGCCAGTTCCTCTGGAGGGCCAGCAACAGGGCAGAGAGGCCGAGGCCTTCCTCTGATAAGGACCTCAGAAGAGCCCTGCTGGGTCAGACCAGGGAGGGTCCATCCAGTCCAGCCTCCCGTCTCACACAGGGGCCAGCCAGTTCCTCTGGAGGGCCAGCAACAGGGCAGAGAGGCCGAGGCTTTCCTCTGATAAAAACCTCAGAAGAGCCCTGCTGGGTCAGACCAGGGAGGGTCCATCCAGTCCAGCCTCCCGTCTCACACAGGGGCCAGCCAGTTCCTCTGGAGGGCCAGCAACAGGGCAGAGAGGCCGAGGCCTTCCCCTGATAAGGACCTCAGAAGAGCCCTGCTGGGTCAGACCAGGGAGGGTCCATCCAGTCCAGCCTCCCGTCTCACACAGTGGCCATCCAGTTCCTCTGGAGGGCCAACAACAGGGCAGGGAGGCCGAGGCCTTCCCCTGATAAGAACCGCAGAAGAGCCCTGCTGGGTCAGATCAGTGAGTGTCTCACAGTTCCTCTGGATGGCCAACAACAGGGCAGAGAGGTCAAGGCCTTAGAACATAAGAATGTAAGAGAAGCCAATGGTGGATCAGGCCAATGGCTCATCAAGTCCACAGTGGCCAAAAACACCAGGTGCCATCAGGAGGTCCAGCAGTGCCCGCCCAAGCACCAAGAATACAGTGCATCACTTGCCCCAAAATGAGAGTTCCTATCTATACCTTGTGGCTAACAGCCACTGATGGACCTCTGCTCCATATGCTTATCTAATTCTCTCTTGAAGCCGTCCATGGTTGTAGCTGCCATGACCTCCTGTGGCCTTCCTAAGAACCCCAGAAGAAGAAGAAGAAGAGATTGGATTTTTACCCCCTGCCCTTCACTACCCAAAGGTGTCTCAGAGCAGCTTACAAACTCCTTTCCCTTCCCCTCCCCACAGCAGACACCCTGGGAGGTAGGTGGGGCTGAGAGAGCTCTTGACAGAAACTGCTCTTTTTCAAGTGTCCCGTTGGGTTAAAACACTGAACGAAAAGAAATATTGTGCCCACAGTAAAAATGGACAAATTCTTCAAACACCACTTTATAAGACAATCACTGTTCGAGACTTGGATGAGATATAGAAAATTCTTCTCAGAAGAAAGACCACTTTGGATAGTACCAGCGGAAGTGATTAATCCATATTCAAGAAATCAAGGGTTAGATTGGCTACCTTATAAAAGTCTTTTAAAATTAGAAGGGAAAAACTTTGTGTTAAAAGACAGATTCGATGTGGAATTTGAATATGATTGGTTGAAGTATAGACAGATTTATGACTTATTTAAGACCGATAAAAGAGAACATGGTTTTAGAGAAAATAATATGGAAATTGAAACTGTATGGCTTGAAAAGGGGAAAAAAATGATTTCTAAACTGTACAAGGTTTTATTGAAATGGTATACTGAGGATGAAATTGTAAAAGAGCAAATGATAAAATGGGCGGTAAATGTTAATAAGGAGATATTAATGACATCTTGGGAATATTTGTGGAAAAAGTCAATGAAAATTTCAACTTGTGTAAATGTTAAAGAGAATTGCTATAAAATGATGTACAGATGGTATATGACGCCTAAAAAAATTGCTATTATAAATGAAAGTATGTCTAACAAATGTTGGAAATGTAAGAAACATGAAGGGTCTTTTTACCATATGTGGTGGACATGTGATAAAGCAGTATGTTATTGGACTAAGATCCACAATGAGATACAAAAAATTCTGAAATGTACTTTTAAGAAAGACCCACAGATGTTATTGCTAGGTCTTAAAATGGAAGAAATAAATGTAGCCAAGAGAACATTATTATGGTACTTGATTACAGCAGCTAGACTGACTTTTGCTCAATGTTGGAAACAAGATAAAGTACCTGAAACATGGGAATGGATTAAAAAGACGTTGTTTATGGTAGAAATAGACAAACTAACAAGAAAGCTAAGCAACGAAGAAGATGAAACTTTTTTTGAAGACTGGAAAGACTTTCAAGAATACCTGTTGAAAAACTGGGATGTTAAACGTGGTTTGATTTGTTTTGATAGTTATTAAGAAGAAAATGAAAGAGAGTTAGACTCTTGAATTGTTACCGTTAGTAAGAGAAAATAAGTTTAGAAGTAATGGTAATAGAATAAGAGAGACATTAATGGGGTTGGAGCAGTGCGGGAAGCCTTGTTTTGGGGGGGAGAGGGAGAAAGAAAAATGGATATGTAGTGGTTTGTTTAAATTGTATGAACATGTGATATATCCAATAAAAAACTGTATTTACAAAAAAAAAAAATATTGTGCCCACAGGACTATATGAGGCAAGGCAAAGCAAGCACACAAAGCCCAACAATGATCCATTAAAATGATTTATTTATTTATTTATTTGCAATAAATGTAGTCCACCTTCTTCACAGGTACTCAAAGCAGATTGTGCAGAGTGATCCGGGACAATCACCAAAAATGGGACATTCGGTAACCAGGTCCTGAGGATTTTAGGGGTCTGGAACCACCAGAAAGAACTGAAGCATAGCCGAAGCATTCACACGACACAACAAGCGGTGCAAAAATTACATCATGACATCGGATCCCACTTACATCAAGCTGTACACAGCAGCAGAGACCACCGTCCTTAATCATTTATCCAAGCAAGGTTGTAAAACCATTTTGCACAGTGCAGGCCCATCATGAACGGTGTCTAGTGGCTGGAATCAGGGCCGGTTCCAGGTTTTCCTGGGCCCTGGTTGACACCTTTGGAACAGCCCCTTTCTCCTCCGAGCCCACCCCCATCAACTCAGCCCCTTCACTTTGGCTCTACCATTTCTTCTTTGACGACACCCTTTCCCATTTCAGTTTCTTCACTCATCTCCAGTAAAATTTTGCTTTCTTGGTTGCACGAAAGCAACGTGGAAGATCATCTCCCTGTGGATGCAGCCATGATGGTGTAAGTGCTTGGCTTTCAGGGCAAAAGTGTTTTTTTTCCGTATGCTACTAGTATGCTGCGGTGGCTCAAGTGGTTAAGATGCTGAACTGCAGGCTGTGGAAGGTCAGTCGTTCAGCAGTTCGAGACCCGGGTGCCTCATGACGGAGTGAGCTCCAGTCTCTAGTTCCAGCTCCTGCCAACCTAGCAGTTCGAAAGCAAGAAATTGCAAGTAGAGAAATAGGTACCACTTTGGTGGGAAGGTAACAGCGTTCTGTGCGCCTTAGTGTTTAGTCATGCCGGCCACATGACCACGGAAACATCTTCGGACAGTGCTGGCTCTTTGGCTTGGAAACGGAGATGAGCACCGCAACCCTAGAGTCGGATTCGACTGGCTTTCGAGCAAGGGAACCTTTACCTTTAACTTTACACCTGTACAGTTAACATGGAAAAAGAGGTCGGTTTTTCGTTTGTTTGTTTTACTAAGGTGGATCCCACAGTTTGTCAAGTGCAGTATGGGGAGCAGAGCCTCTGCTTTGCATGCTGATGGTCCCAGGTTCAATTCCCAGCATCTCCAGTTGAACAGACCAGGCAGGAGGTGATGGGAAAGACCTCTGCCTGAGACCCTGGAGAGCTGTAAAGAGGGGCCGTGGCTCAGTGGCAGAGCCTCTGCTTGGCATACAGAAGGTCCCAGGGTCAATCCCTGGCATCTCCAGTTAAAAAGGACCAGGCAGGAGGTGATGGGAAAGACCTCAGCCTGAGACCCTGGAGAGCTGTAAAGAGGGGCTGTGGCTCAGTGGCAGAGCCTCTGCTTTGCATGCTGATGGTCCCAGGTTCAATCCCCAGCATCTCCAGTTGAATGGATCAGACAGTAAGTGATGGGAAAGACCCCGGAGAGCCGTTGCCAGTCTGAGTAAACACAGTACTCAGCTTGATGGACCGATGGTCTGATTCAGAGGAACAAAATATATACCATGAGATGGCAACAAATATGCATGGACTCTTCTTTAAATTTACTTATAAATAATGTAATGGTGCTCAGAAGCATTTAGTAGCTGTAAGAACTCCACATAGAGATTTGCTCACATATAAAAAGCTTTCGAACCTATTGAAGGGCTAGTCCCAGATAGTATACTGCATAGCAACATAGAGAATGTTCTGCTCATCTGCAAAATAGGGTTCAAACACATAATAGTTGCTGGTAAATCACTTCTGATGAAGTTTTCCATCGAAACAAAGTTGAAGCCGGACTCTTTGTAAAACTGTTGATACTGTTGGACTGCAGATTGTTGGAAAACTGTTGACACTGTTGGACTGTAAACTGTTGGTCTGTAATATTGGATGTTCTATTAATGTATATCTATTTGCACATTTGATGTGTTTACTATTCTAATATATACTTATTGCATATGATAGCGACTTCCCCAGTTTGTGTGCTTTGTGATTCAATATAACTTATATCGCATACAATCCTTGTTATTTGTATCAATAAAAGTACTACAAAAGAAAATATTGTCTACTTCTTACAACAACCCATTGAAACAAAACAACAGCATGTTCTAATACACAACGCAGCATGCGAAAGATTCTGATGGGGTCCCGGTTTACTTTCAGCCCATTTCTATGTCTTTATCAAAGAATCCTCACATAAATTCTACATAGATGGAAGACCTCTGAAATTACTTCTGTGGCATATTGCTCCTAATTCAAGTCTGTTCTCTCATCACTCCCATTTTGATTCATAACTTTGATTCCTCAGACATCTACAACTGAGAAATAATTTACGGTAAAGTCAGCTATTAATTTCCATTGTAAACATGTCACCCAGTGTGATTTGGTGGTTAGAATGTTGGACTAGGATCTGGGAGATGAAGAACTCCCCTGATAAGAACCTCAGAAGAGCCCTGCTGGATTAGACCAATGGTCTGGAACTGGTTTGAGTTGCTTGCAAAAATCCTTTTCGACTTCCAGACAATCAGCTTAAGAACAACATAATCAATGAGAGTCTCTGTTTCTGGCTGTCTTCATCGCTTTCAGGGCCCTTCTCCGTATCTCTTTGGTCCTGGCTGCGTAGACAAGGGGGTTGAGTACAGGAGGCACCAGCAGGTAGATGTTGCCCATCGTGACGTGCACCAGCAGAGGCAAGTCCCTCCCGAAGCGGTGCACCACAGAGAGCCCAATCAGGGGCACGTAGAAGGCCAGGACCACACACACATGGGCCAGGCAGGTCCCAGATGCTCTGACGCGCTCTTGTCTTGAGGTCAACTGCAGGATTGTCTTAAGGATAATCACATAAGTCATGAAGATGAGCAGGGAATCCAGGCCCATCACCGCGAGGATGGCTGTCAGCCCATAGACAATGTTAGGCATTCTGTCACCACAAGCCAGGTGCATGACATCTTGGTGGACACAGTAGGAATGTGTGAGGCCATTGGAGCCACAAAATGGCAGGCGGTTGACGAGCAATGGCGGAGGGAGGAAGAAGAGGACTCCTCTAACTACTGCCACTAAACCAATCTTTGCCGTCCTTGAGTTGGTGAGGATGGTGGCGTGCTGCAGAGGGTGGCAGATGGCCACATACCGATCCACAGCCATGGCCAAGAGGATGGTGGACTCAACTCCTGACAGGGTGTGGATGAAGAACATCTGGACAAGGCAGGCTTTGTAGCCAATCTCCCTGGCACCAAACCAAAAGAAGGAAAGAATCTTGGGCACGGTACAGGTAGACAGCGCCAAGTCCACTGCTGCCAGCATGCAGAGGAAGAAGTACATGGGGAGATGGAGGGCTGGCTCTGTTTTGACAACAAACATCACAGCACAGTTGCCCACCATGGCCACCACGTACATGGCACACAAGGGGAAGGCCAGCCAGAACTGGGCGGCTTCCATACCAGGCAAACCTCCCAAGATGAATGAGGAGAATCCATCAAGAGTTCCATTAGGGTGGGACATGGTGTTCTGTTTGGGTCCACAGTCCTCTGTGCTGTAGAAAGAGGCAATATTCTGAGTATCAAAGATCCAGGTCAATATGACAACATGAAACTGCCTCAAACCGAGTCAGACCACTAGTTCATCTGGAGGAGCAGGTATCTTCAATGGACTTATGCACAATTAGTGCAGAGAATTTTTGTTTCCTTTTGTATCATCATGACTAACTGGCTTATCCCCGGTTTGGTGTGTGGGGGGTGATGGTGGAAAGTGCTGTAAAGTCACAGCTGGCTTCTGGAGACCCCATTGGGTTCTCAAGGCAAGAGGCATTCAGAGGTGGCTTCCCATCGCCTGCCTCAGCGTCACGACCCTGGACTTCCTTGGGGGTCTCCCATCCAAGTACTAACCAGGGTGGACCCAGCTTAGCTTCTGAGATCTGAGGAGACTGGGCAAACCCGGCCCGTGCAGGTTGGGGCACACCCCATTCAGCACGTCCAAACCCATCAACAGCAGATTAGCCAGATCCCAGGGTGGGACACGCAACTGTACCTTTGCAACGTGGGAAGCAACAGTGTTAAGCCTTCTCCAAAGCTCCTCAGATCTTACGTCTGTCTTAAACCATGATGAAATAGGTAGCAAAGGCTTCTGTGCTTCAGTGAACCTTGTAGGCGCACGAGTAATCAGCTCAACTGAGCAAGGGGAAGGATGCATTTATATATAACTCACGCAAGAAAAGCCAGTCTCCTCTGGGCCATTCTATTGTTCCAAGGGAGCTGCCGGCAACGGCAGCCTCTCCGTCTCCACAGTCTCATGTCCCCAGACAAACATGGGCAAGGTATGGTGTGTGCTCCTGCTCTTCTTTGAGGGATGCCAACCTCCAGGTAAGACCTGGAGATCTCCGGCTTTGACAACTGATCTCCAGATGACTGAAATCAGCTCCCCTGGAGAAAATGGCTGCTTGTGCCATGCCGAGGCCCCTCCCCAAACCACACCCTCTCCTGGATCCACCCCCAAAGTCTCCAGGTATTTTCCGAACCCAGACCTGGCAACCCTAACGCCCACTCCTCCAGCTTTCCACAAACTATGCAAAACTGACCAAGAGAGAGATCTTGGAGTCATAGTAGATAACTCAATGAAAATGTCTAGACAGTGTGTAACTGCAATAAAGAAGACCAACGTCATGCTGAGGATTATTAGGAAGGGAACTGAAAACAAATCAGCCAGTATCATCATGCCCCTGTATAAATCATTGGTGCGACCTCATTTGGAATACTGTGTACAGTTCTGGTCGCCACATCTCAAAAAGGATATTATAGCATTGGAAAAAGTGCAGAGAAGGGCAACTAGAATGATAAAAGGGTTGGAACACTTTCCCTATGAAGAAAGGTTAAAG
Source organism: Gekko gecko (assembly GCA_029375565.1). NCBI lineage: Eukaryota > Metazoa > Chordata > Lepidosauria > Squamata > Gekkonidae > Gekko > Gekko gecko. Next base: position 8,348,732 of record JAPDNY010000004.1, read on the forward strand.
CACTTGGGGCTCTTTAGCTTGGAGAAACGATGGCTGAGGGATGACATGATCGAGGTTTATAAGATTATGAATGGGATTGAGCAGGTTGAGAAAGAAGTACTTTTCTCCCTTTCTCACAATACAAGAACTCGTGGGCGCTCCATGAAGTTGCTGAGCAGTCGGGTTAGAATGGATAAAAGGAAATACTTCTTCACCCAAAGAGTGATTAACACATGGAATTCACTGCCACAGGAGGTGATGGCAGCTGCAAGCATGGACAGTTTCAAGAGGGAATTAGATAAACATATGGAGCAGAAGTCCATCAGTGGCTATTAGCCACAGGGTATAGATAGGAACTCTCAGTCTGGGGCAGGTGATGCACTCTATTCTTGGTGCTGGAGGGGGCAGCAGTGGGAGGGCTTCTGGTGCCCTGGCCCCACTGCCGGACCTCCTGATGGCACTTGGTATATTTTGGCCACTGTGTGACAGAGTGTTGGACTAGATGGGCCATTTGGCCTGATTCAACATTGGCTTCTCTTATGTTCTTATGTTCTTATGACTAGCCTTCATGTGGAGAAGGGGTGGGGAATCGAACCCGGTCCTTCAGATTAGAGTTCACCGCTCTTAGCTACCACACCCCGCTGGCTCTCAAAAACAGGGATCACATCAGCACGGACATTTGTGTGGGCTACGTTCATGGTTCTCAGTGTTGTTTTATTATTAACCCATGCTCCGAGTGATTCAGAAAGTTCTGAAGTCAGTTATCTGATGGTTTCTTTGGGCTGTGCTCTTCTTCCACTCAGGGACAAGATGCCGCTGTGGCAGAGGACATGGCCACCGACTGCTCAGCATGGCCACATCCAACCACACCGATGGCACCTTCACCTTCTTCGTCCTGAATGGAATCCCAGCCTTGGAGGGTGCTCACATCCGGGTTGGACTAGGTGGCCTCTATGGCCCCTTCCAAACTCTGTGATTTGTAGGATTTTGTAGAGTCCTGGAATGCACTTTTAAGAGAGCCATGGGGTCCTGATTCCTGTAGGGAATCACTGTGGCATCCTTTTGGGCAGCCTTACAGGGGTGGGTGAATGCTGATCCTTTTGCCCAATTGCTACGGCGGTTTCCCCTTTTCCCAGCCACATCAGCACCATCATGGACTTCAGGGTGGAAGAAGAAGGAGGAGGAGGAGGAGGAGGAGGAGGAAGAGATTGGATTGAATAGCCCCAAGCGTTTTAACCTTTCTTCATAGGGAAGGTGTTCCAACCCTTTTATCATTCTAGTTGCCCTTCTCTGCACTTTTTCCAATGCTATAATATCCTTTTTGAGATGTGGTGACCAGAACTGTACACAGTATTCCAAATGAGGTCGCACCAATGATTTATACAGGGGCATGATGATACTGGCTGATTTGTTATCAATTCCCTCCCTAATAATCCCCAGCATAGCGTTGGCCTTCTTTATTGCAGCTGCACACTGTCTAGACATTTTCATTGAGTGACAGAGTGTTGGACTAGATGGGCCATTGGCCTGATTCAACATTGGCTTCTCTTATGTTCTTATGTTCTTATGATTTATACCCCACCCTTCCCTCAGAGAGGTATAAGGTACTGGGTTCGAGGCATGATGTAGTGAATCAGCTCATAGTTTATTCGGGAACAAGACAACCTTAGCCGGCTCGCAGGCCGGCTTATAACCCCAAGACAAACCACACCCCAACACCTGTGACAGGTCTATGTACAGTACCAGTTTTTCATAGGCCGAGTCTTGGATCCTAGCCTCTCGATTGGAGCAGGGCTAGGATCCGATCGTCCATTGTTTGTTTGTGCGAAGATCAGACTCTTCGCTCAACCACGTGCAGCCATACCAACGCACATGGTTATCTCAGTACACAGCAAGCGGCTTACAAACTCCTTTCCCCTCCCCTCCCCACAACAGACAGGGCCGGCTCCAGGTATTTCTGCGCCCTAGGCGGGCGCAGATCCCAACCTCCCGGTTGGGCCTGGAGACCCAGTCATGCCGCCCCCCCTCTCCCCCCCCAGGGAGGAGGGGGAGGGCAGGCAAGCTGTGCCCCGGTTGGCTGCCGGCGGCCGCTTCCTCCTCCTCCTCCCCCCCAGGGAGGAGAGGGAGGGCGACTTGCGCCCTAGCCGGGCGCTTTTTTGCAGCGGGGCGCCCGGTTAGGGCGGCGGGGGCGGGCTTTTTTGGGGGGGAGCGGGGTGCCATTTGGCACCCCTGAGGCCGGCGCGTCCTAGGCGAGCACCTAGTTCGCCCAATGGGCGATCTGGCCATGACAACAGACACCCTGTGAGGTCTTTGGGGCTGAGAGAGCTCTGACAGAAACTGCTCTTTTTCAAGGACAGCTCTTGTCAGAGCTATGGCTTGCCCAAGGTCATCCAGCAGGGGCAAGTGGAGGAGTGGGGGAATCAAACCTGGTCCTCCCAGATTAGAGTCCGCGCACTAAACTGCTACACTTGAAGTCCTCCACAGTGCCAAAGATCCTCAATTATTTCTTATGTGTTTCTGACCTGAAACAGTGCAGTGGGGGGCATGTCAGCAAATAATGCCCCCCCGTGCTATTTGGGTCAGAAAAACAGCGTAGAGGGGTGGGCGGGAGGTGGGCACCCAAGCCCCCAGGGGGAGCAGGGGACCTCCCACCCCCAGGCCCCATTGCCTGCTGCTGCTCCAAGCGATAGCGGAAGAAAAAACGGAGGGGAAAAAGCCGCTGTGGACTTCCTGGAAGTTGAGAGGGAAACTGATGAGGGGAGATTTAGGAACACTCTAGCCCCGGCGATTCCTAGAACTACCCTTCTTCTCACGGCCCTTCCTAGCCAGAATAACATCGCATCTATCAAACTTGTTTAACTTCTTACCATGCAAAATAAAGGTTAGTTTATTCAACTGCACGCATCCCCTTTGTTTCCTCCAACCGCTCGTCTTTATTTGGAGTGATGTGTCTTTCCCAGTGTCTAGCAGAGACTAATCTTACAATCCTTTGGGGTCTGAAAACATACTTTCACTATCTTTGGGAAGAAAGTTTACATAATGCATCATGAAGCATTAAGGGGAGAAAGGTAACTTGGATGACGAGGATGGCGAACTGAGCTTAGAATCCTAGAATCCTAGAATCAGAGAGTGGGAAGGGGCCATAGAGGCCATCTAGTAGTCCAACTTCCCCTGCTCAAGGCGGGATCAGCCTAGAGTATCCCTGACCAGTGTTTGAGCCACTGCTCGAAGTCTGCCAGGGAGGGGGAGCTCACCATCTCCCCAGGCAGCTGATTCCACTCTTGCACAACTCTGACTCTGAAAAAGTTAAGAACATGAGAACATAAGAGAAGCCAATGTTGAATCAGGCCAATGGCCCATCTAGTCCAACACTCTGTCACACAGCGGCCAAAATATACCAGGTGCCATCAGGAGGTCCAGCAGTGGGGCCAGGGCACCAGAAGCCCCTCCCACTGCTGCCCCCTCCAGCACCAAGAATGCAGAGCATCACCTGCCCCAGACTGAGAGTTCTCATTCTATACCCTGTGGCTAATAGCCCCTGATGGACTTCTGCTCCATATGTTTATCTAATTCCCTCTTGAAACTGTCCATGCTTGCAGCTGCCACCACCTCCTGTGGCAGTGAATTCCATGTGTTAATCACTCTTTGGGTGAAGAAGTACTTCCTTTTATCCGTTCTAACCCGACTGCTCAGCAATTTCATGGAGTGCCCACGAGTTCTTGTATTGTGAGAAAGGGAGAAAAGTACTTCTTTCTCAACCTGCTCAATCCCATTCATAATCTTATAAACCTCGATCATGTCACCCCTCAGCCGTCGTTTCTCCAAGCTAAAGAGCCCCAAGCATTTTAACCTTTCTTCATAGGGAAGTTGTTCCAACCCTTTTATCAGTCTAGTTGCCCTTCTCTGCACTTTTTCCAATGCTATAATATCCTTTTTGAGATGTGGCGACCAGAACTGTACACAGTACAAAGTTTTGCCTAATATCCAACTGGTACCTTCCTGCCCTGAATTTAAACCCTTTCTTGTGAGTCCTCTCCTCTGCTGTCGACAGGAATAGCTCCCTGCCGTCCTCTAAGTGACAGCCCCCTTCAAATATTTGAAGAGAGTCATCCTGTCCCCCTTCAGCCTCCTCTTGTCCAGACTGAACATTCCCAAGTCCCTCAGCCTTTTCTCAGAGGGCTTCTTGGTCTCCAGGCCCCCGATCTTCTCCGTCCCTCTCTTATGCACCGACTCCATTCTAGAATCCTCGAATCACAGAGCTGGAAGGGGCCCTACAGAGGCCATCTAGTAGTCCAACTTCCCCTGCTCAATGCAGGATCAGCCTATTAGAGCATCCCTGACCAGGGTTTGTCCAGCCGCTGCTCAAAGACTGCCAGGGAGGGGGGAGCTCACCACGCCTCCCCAGGCAGCTGATTATTCCACTGGGGCACAACTCCTGACTGTCAAAAAGTTTTCCCTAAGATCCAGCCGGTAATCTTCCCGCCCTTCATTTAAACTTCATAACATCTGTGTGACTTGTTCATAGCGGAGTTGCCACGCCACCTGCTGACACATTTCTTGGCTCCCGCCAAGCGTTTTTTAACCAGTGGGCAGATGCGAGTGGTGCTTTTGCCCAATGGGACTTCTGATTGGCCATCGTAGATGTCGTTGGTGGTGCAGATTGTTAAAAAGTTGCTTCGGCGGCAGCTGCCGTCACCAGTGGCAGATTAACCATTAAGCAGACAGAGCACATGCTTAGGGCACCAGGGCCGAAGGGGGCACCGCGAACTTGGGAAAAGGGTGAAAAGAAAAAAAAAAGAATGAAGATTTGTAAAAAAAAATAATTGATAAAACTAGTGCAAGTTGATCATGGTGCACCCTAGGGTTTATCTTCTATTTTTTGTTGGCGAGGTGCAGTGTCATAGGCTCTGTTTAAAAGTAAAATGATGGAGCTAAATTCAGTTGTCATGAGAGTCATTTCAATGAGGGGGGCGCCAAGATGGGTCAGTGCTTAGGGTACCAAGAGGGGGGCACCAAGACTATTCAGTGCTTGGGGCACCAGTGAGCCTTAATCCGCCCCTGGCCATCACACCACAAGGCTCTCCACCGCATGACAGAGCTTTTGCTTGAAATGTTGAAGAGTTGCTGGCAGAGTTATGCAAGACCTCACTTCCTCCTGTTTTGGAGTTGGCTCTGCCCATTGTGGCAGCCATTTTGTGGTTGAGTCCATGGACTTTCTGTCTGCAGGATGAAAAAACGCTGGGAACCCCTGGTTTAAAAAAGGCTGAGGACCCCTGTGGATTATTAGGAAGGGAATTGAAAACAAATCAGCCAGTATCATCATGCCCCTGTATAAATCATTGGTGCAACCTCATTTGGAATACTGTGTACAGTTCTGGTCGCCACACCTCAAAAAGGATATTATAGCATTGGAAAAAGTGCAGAGAAGGGCAACTAGAATGATAAAAGGGTTGGAACACCTTCCCTATGAAGAAAGGTTAAAACGCTTGGGGCTCTTTAGCTTGGAGAACCTACAGCTGAGGGGTGACATGATTCAGGTTTATAAGATTATGCATGGGATAGAGCAGGTAGAGAAAGAAGTACTTTTCTCCCTTTCTCACAATACAAGAACTCGTGGGCACTCCATGAAATTGCTGAGCAGTCGGGTTAGAACAGATAAAAGGAAATACTTCTTCACCCAAAGAGTGATTAACATATGGAATTCACTGCCACAGGAGGTCGTGGCAGCTGCAAGCATGGTCAGTTTCAAGAGGAAATTAGATAAACATATGGAGCAGAAGTCCACCAGTGGCTATTAGCCACAGGGTATAGATGGGAACTCTCAGTCTGGGGCAGGTGACGCACTCTATTCTTGGTGCTGGAGGGGGCAGCAGTGGGAGGGCTTCTAGTGTCCTGGCCCCACTGCTGGACCTCCTGACGGCATCTGGTATATTTTGGCCGCTGTGTGACAACAGAGTGTTGGACTAGATGGGCCATTGGCCTGATTCAACATTGGCTTCTCTTATGTTCTTATAGAATTTAAGATGGATTTGAAAATCTTTGTATCCAACTTTCTTTTTGCAGGATAATTTTTTTAAAAAAAAGCCAAAAGGCTTGGCCAAAACGTAGCAGTATCGAAATGTACATTTGCATGAAAGTTGTGTTTCCTTCTGAAGCAAAAGTCAAGGAGACTTAAGAACGGCGGTTAAGTGTGCTTGTTCTAATTTTATAAGCCGCTGAAGGAGAAACATCCTTAATCACTAATGGATGCAGATCATCTAATAAAATCTCAATGAAACATGGCATTTACACTAAAGACAAAGGTTACAGCTTTTTTTGGGTAGTAAAATCACTGCTTCTCATTTTCTGGCAAGAGCAACTCCTGTGCTCTAGCTTAGGATGTGGAAAGTTTCCATGCCTGGATAGCATCAGAAACCCGACATGAGAGAGCGTGGTCTTGATATTCTGCAGCAGCTGGGCTTTTTTAAAAACAAATTCTATTAAAATGGGAGATTTACACAATGCCTGAAGGACTGGTGTGATGCTCTCCTTTGGATACATTTCAGGAAAAATCGGGACATTTGAACCGTCTGTCCTTCTTTGAAGGGGTTATAGGGCAGAATTCAAGCCTCAGAAAAGCTGACACAGACAGATATCTGGGTTGTTCTTGGCATGACCAGGTAACAGAGAGGAAAGACCAAGAGATGACATTTCCATGAGCCCCAATACACTGTTAAAATGCAACACCAGTCATTACAACTTGGCTTCTTCATAGTTACTGTCGTGGGTACTGGCCCTGCTGAGGCTGAAGACTCCTCAGATGAGGAAGAGGCAGGGAGCAACCCAACCTCCTCTGGAGTCAGCCCAGAAGAAGAACCCTCAACAGCACCTGTGGAAGAAGATCCCCCAGCAGCTGCACAGGAGGTGCAGCCAGAAGGAGAGGCCGACCCTTGAGCCTGGCCCAGCACCCCCAGTTGCAGACACCCCGAGGGCAGACTCCCCACCTAGTTCCCCTGAGTGCCCCAGATGTAGGGCATGCTAGAGGCTACTATGCAGGAGCAAAGAAGGAGTGCCAGGCTTCAGCTCCTGCAGAGCCAGAGGGAAGAGTTGTAAGCCTTTGCAGGCTCAACCCCAGGGAAGGAAGGACCTGCTCATAAACATTCCACACACCTGCCTCAGTGGGGCAGCAACTCTGCATATTCAGATCTGCCCTGGGGTGTAGCAACCGCTCCTTGTTCCTGACTCCAGCAACTTTGAACTGATTCCCTGGCTATTTGACCCTTGGCTTTGTTGTTCAACCTGATTCTGGACTGCGTTTCCAGCTAAGCAGAACAGTTACAGACAGGGGTCTTTTGGGGGGGGGGGAGCGCACAGGAGCGCAGCTCCGGTAGCTCAGGAGCCAAGCCCCGCCCCCAGCCGGCGTCCCCGGGAGTCTTTCAAGCAGCCGCATGTCAATTTCAGCTCCATTATATCCTATGGGCCATTGAGGTCAATGGTGAAAACATAGGGTATATTCTGGGGGCTGAAGGGGAGAGGGTTTGAGAGAGAGACTCCAAACTCACAGGGTAGCTGATGGAGCCTCTCCCCAAGATACCCACCAGGTTTCAAGAACATTGGATTAGGGGGTCCAATTCTATGGGCCCCCAAACAGGTTGCCCCTATTCCCTCCATTGTTCTCTATGGTGGGAAAAAAGTAAGATTTTTTCCCACTGTAGAGAACAATGGAGGGAATAGGGGCAACCTGTTTGGGGGCCCATAGAATTGGACCCTCTGGTCCAATGTTCTTGAAACTTGGTGGGTATCTTGGGGAGAGGCTCCATCAGCTATCCTGTGAGTTTGGAGCCTCTCCCTCAAACCTCCTCCCCTCCAGCCCCCAGAATATACCCTATGTTTTCACCATTGACCTCAATGGCCCATAGGATATAATGGGGCCCAATTGCCACCGAATTTCTTTCATTCCCTCCTTTCCTTCTCTCTTTTTCCTCTTTCCCTCCTTCTTCTCTTCTGTCTTTCTTTCCCACCTTCTTCTCTTCTCTTTTTTCCTCCTTTCCCTGTTTCCCTCCTTCCCTCTCTTTCTTTCCCTCCCTTTTCTTTCTCTTTCTTTCCCTCTTTCCTTCCTTCTTTCCTTCTCTCTACTCTCTCTCTTTCCTTCCCTCTTTCCTCCTTCTGTGGCCCAACTCTCATGAGAAGGGGTTTAAACTTTAAACCCCTTCTCTCTTAGCTCCCCAACCCAGACCAGCTGGGGAAGGGAAGGGGAGGCTTTTGAAGATGCCTCCCCCCCTTTTGCTTCCCCTTCTGACATCACTTCCGGTGATGTCAGGGGGCGTGGCATATGCTAATAGCCTAATAGCTCATTAGCATACCATATGCTAATGAGCTCCTGCAGCTGTCTTTCTACAAAAAGACCCCTGGTTACAGACAAAATTTGTTGTTGTTCAGTCACACAGTCGAGTCCGACTCTTCGCAACCCCATGGACCACATCACACCAGGCCCTCCTGTCTTCTGCCGTCCCCTGGAGTTTGCTCAATTTCTTGTTCATTGCATCGGTGACACTGTCTAACCATCTCAACCTTTGCCGTCCCCCTCTTCTTTGACCTTCAACCTTTCCCAGCATCGGGGTCTTCTCCAGTGAGTGCTCCCTTCTCATTTGGGGGCCAAAGTATTTGAGCTTCAACTTCAGTATCTATTCAGCTTCAGTCTCTATTCAGACTAAATACATGTACATATATTGTGAAATATGATGGTGTCTATGAAAGAAAGGGAAGGTTCCTCCATGGGCCCCATGAAATGCCTCGTTGCCTCCTGTCTACTGGCCCTCACCTGCACCTTCTAGATTCACCCGGCTTTATGGGGCAAGTAAGACTGAGCCCAAGAGAGTTTCCAAAGATTGCTATTTTATAATATGGATATATAATATATATATAAATATATATATAAATAAATTGTTAATCGCCCAATCCCTGCAGTGCAGGGCTCTGAGCGATGTACATCATTCATGAAAACATCAAGATAAAACAATCAAAACATTCATAAGATATTTCAGACAAAAAGATGGTGTATATTAAATTTGTCCCATTTCAGACTACTAGCTGCTTTGCGGGCAGGGGGTGGGAAGAGTGTAAAACAGATATTTATTTATTTATTTATTTTTGGATTTATATCCTGCCCTCCCCGAAGGCTCAGGGCGGCTAACAAAGAGGCATAAATGCCCAAGTTAAAAGAGGTAAAAACAGAATAAAACATTACATTATATTACACTAACGTGTCGGTGCTCTAGATGTCACAGGTTCATTAATTACAAGATGGAATTCTGGGAAAAGTTATTAATTTCAGACCAGCAACATAGCACCCGATAGCCCAGCCATCCCATCTTCATCCAGGGGTGTCTCGCATCCCGATGGTACCCATGCGAATGATGGTAGAGGTGTGATGATGGAAATAACGATGGTGGAATAGTAGTGGCGGCTGCTCCTACTCAAAGGCCTGGCGGAAGAGCTCTGTCTTACAGGCCCTGCGGAACCGCGCAAGGTCCTGTAGGGCCCGGATCTCCTCCGGGAGATATGGAAAGCAGCTGGAGCAGAAAGGGTGCCCACTATGATGGAAACCATGGCAGCCCTCAGCCAAAGGCCTGGCACAACATCTCTGCCTTAGAGGCCCTGCGGAATTGAATTATGTGCAACTGCTTTTTGCATTAAAGCAACATGTGGTCCAACATGCTGCTGCTGCAAATGTCCATGCATTTGCTGTGATAACGACAGCAGAATAGGGAATCATCCCTGCAAGGAAGCAGCCTCTGTTTCACGTTCTCCTCCTTGGCTTCAGGACCCTTCTCCGTATCTCTTTGGTCCTGGCTGCGTAGACAAGGGGGTTGAGTACAGGAGGCACCAGCAGGTAGACGTTGCCCATCGTGACATGCACCAGCAGAGGCAAGTCCCTCCCGAAGCGGTGCACCACAGAGAGCCCAATCAGGGGCACGTAGAAGGCCAGGACCACACACAAATGGGCCACACAGGTCCCAGATGCTCTGACACGCTCTTGCCTCGAGGCCAACTGCAGGACTGTCTTAAGGATCATCACGTAGGTCATGAAGATGAGCAGGGAATCCAGGCCCATCACCGCAAGGATGGCTGTCAGCCCATAGACAATACTTGGCATTCTGTCGCCACAAGCCAGGTGCATGACATCTTGGTGGACACAGTAGGAATGTGTGAGGCCGTTGGAGCCACAAAATGGCAGGCGGTTGATGAGCAAAGGTAGAGGAAGGAAGAAGAGGACTCCTCTCACTACCGCCACTAACCCAATCTTTGCTGTCCTTGAGTTGGTGAGGATTGTGGAGTGCTGCAGAGGGTGGCAGATGGCCACGTACCGATCCACAGCCATGGCCAAGAGGATGGTGGACTCAACCCCTGACAGGGTGTGGATGAAGAACATCTGGACAAGGCAGGCTTTGTAGCCGATCTCCCTGGCACCAAACCAAAAGAAGGAAAGGATCTTGGGCACGGTACAGGTAGAGAGCACCAAGTCCACCGCTGCCAGCATGCAAAGGAAGAAGTACATGGGGAGATGGAGGGCTGGCTCTGTTTTGACAACAAACATCACGGCACAGTTGCCCACCACGGCCACCACGTACGTGGCACACAAGGGGAAGGCCAGCCAGAACTGGGCGGCTTCCATACCTGGCAGACCCACTAAGATGAAGGAAGAGGGGCTGAGAGTTCCGTTAGTGAGGGGCATGTTGCATTCTGGTATATGTAGTTCTGCACTGCTGCAAGAAGAGAAATGATATTCTTAATGTCAGAGAAACAAATGGCATAAAGCTCTGTGGAATATCGCAGGCGCACATCAGGAAAGATGGAACCTCTGCTCTGACCAGTTTGTCATTCCCTTCTCTTCCATTGTGTTGCCCTGCAAGAGCCTTACACAGCAACTATAAGGCTATGGACTGTAACTGTAAGCCGGATTGTATGATAAGTGTGCCAGGGTATTGGACTGTGTGGTGGCCAGAAGCTGGTGCCAACCTCCTGGACTGTAGGCACGTGCCCAGCCGAAAGAAGAAGAAGAAGAAGAGATTGGATTTATACCCCACCCTTCACTACCCAAAGGTGCCTCAGAGCGGCTTACAAACTCCTTTCCTTTCCCCTCCCCACAACAGACACCCTGTGAGGTAGAAGAAGAAAAAGAAGAGAAGAGATTGGATTCATACCCCACCCTTCACTACACAAAGGTGTCTCTGAGCAGCTGACAATCTTCTTTCCCTTCCCCCTCCCCACAACAGACACCCTTGTGAGGTAGAAGAAGAAGAGAAGAGATTGGATTTATACCCCACCCTTCACTACTGTAAGGAGTCTCAGAGCGGCTGACAAACTCCTTTCCCTTCCCCTCCCCACAACAGACACCCCCTGTGAGATAGGTGGGGCTGAGAGAGCTCTTGACAGAAACTGCCCTTTTCCCAAGAACAGCTCTTATCAGAACTATGGCTTGCCCAAGGTCATCCAGCAGGTGCAAGTGGAGGAGTGGGGAATCAAACCCGGTGCTCCCAGATTAGAGTCTGCACACTTAACCACGGCACCAAACTGGTTCTGAAGCAGTGTGCCAAGCCAAACGATGGACCCAATGCCTTTCACCCTTGCATCCCTGCAGGAGGCAAACCAACCTCCCTGCCACCAGAAGTATTTTTATTTATTTATTTATTTATTCAATTTATACCCTGTCCTCCCTGCAAGCAGGCTCGGGGCAGCTTACATTAGTTGGTTAAAAACAAACGTAAAACCCACATAAAACATTTAAAACAGTCAAATATAGTACAACATCGTCATAAAGTGCTAGTGATAGTCTCTTCATTAATTAAGATGGCGTTCTACAGGATGTAAACAAGAAGAAGAGATTGGATTTACACCCAGCCCTTCACTTGAAGTCTCAGAGTGGCTTACAAACTCCTTTCCCTTCCCCTCCCCACAACAGACACCCTGTGAGGTAGGTGGGGCTGAGAGAGCTCTGACAGAAACTGTCCTTGAGAGAACAGCTGTGCCAGAGCTTGTGACTGACCCAAGGTCACATCAGCAGGTGCAAGTGGAGGAGTGGGGAATCAAACCCGGTTCTCCTAGATTAGAGTCTGCGCACTTAACCACTACACCAAGCAGGCAGTTTCCAGGCCAGTGATCTTCAGTCACCTGATGGTATGGTTCCATCTCAGAGCCAGGCCCAGGCCCACGGCCACGATCGTTGGTGGCAGTGGTAGGGTGGCTTCTTAGTTGAAAGCCTGGTGGAAGAGCTCCGTCTTGCAGGCCCTGTGGAACTGTGAGAGGTCCCGCAGGGCCCTGATCTCCTCTGGGAGCTCATTCCACCAGTGTGGAGCCGTTCATTGAGTGTGCAGAATCAGCAGCAGTTCACTACGAAGGAGCCCTGCTCTGTGAAGAAAGCCGGAACATTCCTGCAAAGGCTGTATAGAGAAGTGTCTTCTCCATCACACAGGCACCTTCCCCCCCACCTTTGCCAGACACTGCATGTGCTCTCCATTGTACAACAAAAGGACTTACACCATGGGAGGATTAAGCAGCTTTCACCCTAACCCTAAAAATAGGGAATAAAGTATTGATTAGTTGCTGTAGATTTTCCAGGTTGGGTGGCCGTGGTCTTGGCATCGTAGGACCTGACGTTTCGCCAGCAGCTGTGACTGGCATCCTCGGAGGTATAACACAGAAAAATGGGAGTACACTCTGTGTGTCAAGGTGAGCAGAAAAATGGTAGGCACCTTTTCTGCTCACCTTGACACGGAGAGTACTCCTATCTTTTTGTGTTATACCTCTGAGGATGCCAGTCACAGCTGGTCTTGGCACCTTGACACAGAGAGCACTCCATCCTTCTGTGTTATTCCTCTGAGGATGCCAGTCACAGCTGCTGGCGAAACGTCAGGTCCTACGATGCCAAGACCACGGCCACACAGCCCAGCCGCGAAAGCCTTCGACAACATAAAGTATTGATTACTCAAGCCCAAAAGACATGTAAAGTGTTGTTCTTCCATCTTCATCCCTGCTCATTGGGACAAGAACAAAAGGCAGCAGAGCAGGTGCCTGACTTCAGAGCTTACACCCTTTCCCACAGGAAAGCAGAATTCTTGGTCCTTTGGAAGTGATTTCAGACAGCAAGGAGATTTCAGACAGCAAGAGAGACAGCAAATGGATTAACAATAGCAAAGTGCTCTTTAGAAGAAGGAGAAGGAGAAGGAGAAGGAGAAGGAGAAGGAGAAGGAGAAGGAGAAGGAGAAGGAGAAGGAGAAGGAGAAGGAGAAGAGAAGAGAAGAGAAGAGAAGAGAAGAGATTGGATTTATACCCCACCCTTTACTTGGAGTCTCAGAGCAGCTTACAAACTCCTTTCCCTTCCCCTCCCAACAAAAGACACCCTGGGAGGTAGGTGGGGCTGAGAGAGCTCTGACAGAAACGGCTCTTTTTCAAGGACAGCTCTTATCAGAACCATGGCTTGCCCATGGTCATCCAGCAGGTGCAAGTGGAGGAGTGGGGAATCAAACCCGGTTCTCCCAGATTAGAGTCTGTGCACCTAACCACTACACCCAACTGGCTTTAAATATGGGGGCATTTGTGTAAGTCTGGGAAGGGTTCCCCCTGTTTCTTAATGTGTTTATCAGCATTCATTCTGCTGTTTACGAGGGGGCAGGGGGATCAGATCCCTCAAGAAAAAGTTGCAAAACTTCTGCAGGAATGGGGTGGCAGCAGAGAAGTGATTGCTACATAGCTCTGTTGACAGCACAGGCGCTGGCCAGTAGGAATCCACAGTACTGCAGAACCGCCGAATCAGCTTCCGTCTCCCTTCCGATGGGGGAACTTGCTTTTCCTCAGTGCTCAGTCGAGCTCACCCTGATTCGACAGAACCAGTTTAATTAGAGGCCGGGGTGTGTCTCTGTGTGTGAGGCGGGAAAACACCTGTTACCTTCCAAGCGGCAGCAGTGTCATTAAGCCTTCCCCACAGCTCTCGACATTCTCTGTCTCCCGTAAGCCTTCTTGAGGCACATTCAGGGTCTCTCCGCCAACACACACGAATCTCGTCTTTATGCACCCATTTATTAATTTACTGCATTTGCATCCAACCTTCTTCACCTGGGTTTTATGACAAATGGTATTCAAATTGCTTCGACGTGATTTTTATGTGGTTTTACTGGTATTGCACCAACTGCGTAAGCCGCTCTGAGCCTGCTCGCGGGGAGGACGGGGTATAAATTGAATTAATAATAAATAAATATCGTGGCTTACACCATTTTCCTCTTCTCCATCTTCTCCTTTCAACAAACCTGTGGGGAGGGGCTGTGGCTGAGTCTCAGGGCATCTGTTGGGCATGCAGAAGATCCAGCTTCAATCCCCAGCATCTTCAGTTCATAGAATCATAGACTCACAGAGACGGAAGGGACTTCCAAGGTCATCTAGTCCAACCCTCTGCACAAGGCAGGAAGTTCACAAATACCTTCCCCCTCCACACCCCCAGTGACCCCTCCTCCATGCTTAGAAGATGAGAAAAAACCCTCCAGGATCGCCGGCCAAACTGGCCTGGGGAAAAATGGCTTCCTGACCCCACAGTGGCAATCAGCATTTCCTCGGGCGTGTACGAAAGGGGCCACGAGAACTAAGCACTGATGCAGCCTGCCCTCCCTCTCCTGATCTGCCCAAGTTCACAGGATCAGCATTGAAAGGACCCAGTAGCAGGTGCGGTGAAAGACCTTCTGCCCAAGACCCTGGAGAGCAGCTGCCAGTCTGAGTGGACAATCCTGACTTCGATGGATTGATGGTCGAAGGCAGCTTCACGGGCAGGTTAGGCTGAGAGCATGACTTGGCCCGAGGGCACCCCCCCCCCCGGAGGCTTCCATGGCAGAGTGGGGATTTGAACTTGCGCATCCCCAAACTGAAGTCTGACACTCAAACCACCACACCACACTGCAGAAACCCAAAGCCAGCGTTTGCAAGATCCCTTGTCCCGGGCAGTAAGCACTCTCCTCCCGTACCTGGTTGCCGAGGGATTGTTCCCCAGCAGCCGCTGAGTTTCTTCCTTCCAGGCGTCGGAGAGCCCTGCCGGCAGTGCAGGTGGCCAGTTCAAGGGAGCGAGAGGAAGGAGGCTGGGATATAGGAGCCTGTCAAGGGAAGCCAAGCTCCTCTGGGCCACTCTGCTGACACCAGGGAGCGGCCAGCAACCGCGGACAGACCCTGGGCAGCTTCAGCAGAATCCTGCTGCCATAACAAACACACCTACGATTTGCTTTGTGCTGCTGCCTCTTGGCCCTCCTCCTCCTCCTCCTTTTTTTGCTTGGGGACCAGCCAGCCCTGTGTTCGTGTTCTGGTGTTGCCAGCAAGGCTCCATCTAAGCTGTGGAGTCTGGTGAGCAAAACTTCTACTTTGTGAGCTCCTGGCATTAAAGTTCTGAGTGAGCGATTACGCTGCTGCATCAATTAGTTTGCTTTGGAGCCCTCCTCCCTGAGCGAGGGCAAAAAGGTGTGAGCCGGAGGCTAAAGAACTGTGAGCCAGCTCGCACTAACTCAGCTTAGAGGGAACACTGGTTGCCAGCCATCCTGCACCAAGAGCCATGAAGTCAAGATCAGGGTTCATGGCAATCATGCTGAATCTGTGGATTAGGCAGATCGTGAGAAGGGAGGGCAGGAAGGGTTGGCTCAGTGCTCAGTTCTCGTGGGCCTTTCTTGCACGCCCAGGGAGATGCTGATTGCCCCTTTGGGGTCAGGAAGCAATTTTTCTCCAGGCCAGTTTGGCTGGGATCCTGGAGGTTTTTTGCCCTCTTCTGTGCATAGAACAGAAGTCACAGGGTTTGTGTGTGGGAGAGGTATTTGTGAATTTCCTGCCATTTGCAGGGGATTGGACTAGATGACCCTGGAGGTCCGTTCCAATTCTATGATTCTAAGGTCTTCCCCCGAGGGCTGTAATGGAGCAGAATTTGAAGATGGGCAGAGACACCAAGATACTGTCAGGTTCTTCAGCTAGTTTGGTGTAGTGGTTAAGTGCATGGACTCTTATCTGGGAGAACCGGGTTTGATTCCCCATTCCTCCACTTGCAGCTGCTGATGTGACCTTGGATCAGTCACAACCTCTGGCACAGCTGTTCTCTCAAGCTAACACAGAGTTCTCTCAGCCCCACCTACCTCACAGGGTGTCTGTCTGTCGTGGGGAAGGGAAGGGAAAGGAGTTTGTAAGCCGCTCTGAGATGCCTTTGGGCAGTGAAGGGCGGGGTATAAATCCAATCTCCTCTTCTTCCTCTTCTTCCTCTTCTTCCTCTTCTTCCTCCTCTTCTTCTTCCTCTTCTTCTTCCTCTTCCTCTTCCTCTTCTTCTTCTTCCTCTTCCTCTTCCTCTTCCTCTTCCTCTTCTTCTTCTGCTAGTCATCGAACAGAGGGCTTCTTACAGAAGACAATGTTTAACGAAACTATTCCAAAGACACGTGTACAAGTCCTGTGTCAGTAATAGCCAGATACAGCAAAGCAGAGTTGGTTATACTACATCCAAACAAAGCCCCCCGCAGCAGAAGCCAATGGTTACATTTCGCGCCACGCAGCAGGTTAGGCCGGCAAACTAAGGAAAACATGCTAAGGTGGTTAAGATTCCCAGCGGTGGACTCCACAGCTGGAGTATCAAGGTCAAGCCCTGATCAGAGGATGAGAACAAGACGAGGCTTCAGGTGGGGGGGGAAGAGGCAACCTCCCTCCTCCCTCATTCCATTAACATGACGGGGTGCCTGACAACAGAGACCAATTCCCCTGGCAAAAATGGATGCTTTGGATGGTGGACTCCATGGCACTGTACCCCCCCCTTGAGGTCCGTGTCCTCCCCAGGCTCCATCTCCAGATTTCCAGGCGTTTCCCAACCTGGACCTGGCAACCTTACCCCCTCCCCCATCTCCCACCGATGGCCAGGGGGACCTAGCAACCCTACAGTCCCTCCCAAGTAATCTTCCCCATAAAAATTCCCAGGATTGTTTCCCCTTCATTCTAACCAAGTTAGCTGTGACTCGTGAATGCTCACGTTGAAATCAATGTTGCTAGTCTTTAAGGTACCACAGGGCCTCTGTTTTTGTCCTGGGGTCCAAGGCCTGTTTAAATCCCAGTTCTGTACTTGGTTCCCAGTATGAGGTGCAGAGAAAGATAGATTTTTCTCTCTTGCTCCGGATTAGAAGACTAGATCTAGTGGGTGGAAATTACAAGGGAGTCGTTACCGGCTAGATATCAGGAGAAACTTCCTAACTGTCAGAGTGGTTGAGCAGTGGAACAGACTGCCTCGGGAGGTGTTGGATGCTCCTTCCCTGGACGTTTTCAAGTGGAGGCTGGACAACCATCTTTTGGGTATGTTGTAGGTATGTAGGGCTGTCTTTCGGCTATGCTCCTGCAGAGTGCGGGGGGTTGGACTAGATGACCTGCAAGGTCCCTTCCAACTCTACCATTCTATGATTCTATATGATTCTATGATAACCCATCTTGGGTTACGCTGCAAGCAAATGAGCAGAAGGACTTCTGGCTCAAAAGGCCTTGGAGCGCATTTTCGTGGGGGTCCCAAAGCCCGGGGGGGAGGGGGCCTGCTTCCTTCACTACAGGCTGGAAGATGTCCTGGATTTGCAGCTTTGAATCCAACCATGAACTGGGAGCCGCCACCAATGCTCCCTCTAAGCTGTGGTGTGTTGTGAGCAAAAATTCTGCTTTGTGAGCTACTGGCATTCAAATTGTGAGCCGGCGATTGGGGCTGCTTGCATAAATCAGTTTGCATTGGAGCCATCCTTCCAGAGCTAAGACAAAAAACGTGTGAGCTGGAGGCTAAAAAACTGTGAGCTAGCTCACACTAATTCAGCTTAGAGGGGACACTGCCGGCCACTAAGGAACGAGGAATGCGGAAGCAGCGTCCAGCCCCTATGTTTGTTCATGGCTGCTTCAAACGTCACGGTTTCCCTGAAATCCACCCAAAGCGGCGGAGTCGGTCACTTCCTCTGGGCTAGGGCCTGGCTTCCCATGTTCCACTTTTAGCATTTAGTACGAACAGTTTCACAGCCTTCCTGTTGCAGCTCATTTCCAACGCTTCCCGCGAACAAATCATTCCGCAGCCTTTGCTAGAAGGCAGAAGTTGCTCCTGCCGAAAAACGGAAGACAGCCGTCTTTCTAACACTCCCCCAACACTGCTACTTTGCCTTAATATGGAGTCCGTCTTTCAATGAGATGCCGTTGGACGATCTGAATCCATTAGCGGCTAAGGAAGTGAACTGCTTTGCTTCACCCGCTTGTGAAATTAGACTCAAAGCACTTAGTCAGAGTCTGATTTCGAGACTTTTATGTAGACCTGCCTGTTGGATGCTATTGAAATATGTCCGGCCTCGGTGAGCACAAATAAAACTTGACCTGATCTGCTAATAACGGAAACTGTTGCCAGATAAGCGATGGTAACTCTGGGAGTTAGTCAGGGCTGGTTCCAGGGTT
Source organism: Gekko gecko (assembly GCA_029375565.1). Lineage (NCBI taxonomy): Eukaryota > Metazoa > Chordata > Lepidosauria > Squamata > Gekkonidae > Gekko > Gekko gecko. The sequence continues at coordinate 8,367,152 of JAPDNY010000004.1, forward strand.
TGATAAGGTTGCCAGATTCAGCTTGAGAAATTCCTGGAGATTTGGGGATGGAGCCTGAACATAAGAACATAAGAACATAAGAACATAAGAACATAAGAGAAGCCAATGTTGAATCAGGCCAATGGCCCATCTAGTCCAACACTCTGTCACACAGCAGCCAAAATATACCAGGTGCCATCAGGAGGTCCAGCAGTGGGGCCAGGGCACCAGAAGCCCCCTCCCACTGCTGCCCCCTCCAGCACCAAGAATAGAGTGCATCACCTGCCCCAGACTGAGAATTCCCATCTATACCCTGTGGCTCATAGCCACTGATGGACTTCTGCTCCAGATGTTTATCTAATTCCCTCTTGAAGCCGTCCATGCTTCCAGTTGCCACCACCTCCTGTGGCAGTGAATTCCATATGTTAATCACTCTTTGGGTGAAGAAGTATTTCCTTTTATCTGTTCTAACCCGACTGCTCAGCAATTTCATGGAGTGCCCACGAGTTCTTGTATTGTGAGCCTGGAAGAGGACAGGAACATCAGTGGGGTACACTGCCAGAGTCCACCCTCCAAAGTATCCATTTTCTCCAGGGGAACTGATCTTTGCATCTGGAGAGAGCCAGTTTGGTGTAGTGGTTAAGTGCGCGGACTCTAATCTGGGAGAACCGGGTTTGATTCCCCACTCCTCCACTTGCACCTGCTGGATGACCTTGGGCAAGCCATAGTTCTGTCAGAGCTGTTCTCTCAAGGACAGTTCTTAAAAGAGGTCTCTCAGCCCCATCTACCACACAGGGTATCTGTTGTGGAGAGGGGAAGGGAAAGGAGTTTGTAAGCCACTCCCAGACTCCGAGTGAAGGGTGGGGTATAAATCCAATCTCTTGACGTGGGAGGCCAGTTTGGTGTTGTAGTTAAGTGAGCGGACTCTAATCTGGGAGAACCGGGTTTGATTCCCCACTCCTCCACTGGCACCTGCTGGATGACCTTGGGCAAACCATAGTTCTGTCAGAGCTGTTCTCTCAAGGACACTTCTTGAAAGAGGTCTCTCAGCCCCATCTACCACACAGGGTATCTGTTGTGGAGAGGGGAAGGGAAAGGAGTTTGTAAGCCACTCCCAGACTCCGAGTGAAGGGTGGGGTATAAATCCAATCTCTTGACGTGGGAGGCCAGTTTGGTGTTGTAGTTAAGTGAGCGGACTCTAATCTGGGAGAACCGGGTTTGATTCCCCACTCCTCCACTGGCACCTGCTGGATGACCTTGGGCAAGCCATAGTTCTGGCACAGCTGTTCTCTCAAGGACACTTCTTGAAAGAGGTCTCTCAGCCCCATCTACCGCACAGGGTATCTGTTGTGGAGAGGGGAAGGGAAAGGAGTTTGTAAGCTGCTCCCAGACTCCGAGTGAAGGATGGGGTATAAATCCAATCTCTTGACGTGGGAGGCCAGTTTGGTGTTGTAGTTAAGTGAGCAGACTCTAATCTGGGAGAACCGGGTTTGATTCCCCACTCCTCCACTGGCACCTGCTGGATGACCTTGGGCAAGCCATAGTTCTGGCACAGCTGTTCTCTCAAGGACACTTCTTGAAAGAGCTCTCTCAGCCCCACCTACCTCACAGGGTGTCTGTTGTGGGGAGGGGATGGGAAAGGAGATTGTAAACCACTCTGAGACTCCTTTGGGTAGTGAAGGGCAGGGTAGAAATCCAATCTCCTCCTCCTTCTATAATTCCAGGGGACCCCCAGGTCCCACCTGGAGCCTGGTGTCCCTGCATCCCCCAATGGTAGCCTGGGGGCCCTGGCAGTTCCCCAACCTCAGATTGTGCAGACGCTGGCCCTGGAGTGAGCCACAGAAATATCCACTCCTGCTTCTAGTTGGGGTTGGCCAGGTCCCCCTTGGCCACCAGCGGGGAACTGGGGGGTCGTGTTGCCAGATCCAGGCTGGGAAACTCCTGGACTTGGAGTTTTGGGGGTGGAGCCTGGGGAGGACAGAGACCTCAGTGGAGTGCAATGCCATGGTGGCTCAGAGGTTAAGACGCTGAGCTGCAGATCGGAAGGTCTGTAGTTCGGCAGTTCGAGACCCGAGTGCCGCATGACGGAGTGAGCTCCCGTCTCTGGTCCCAGCTCCTGCCAACCTGGCAGTTCGAAAGCAAGAAATTGCAAGTAGATAAATAGGCACCACTTCAGTGGGAAGGGAACAGCGTTCTGCGCGCCTCGGCATCTAGTCATGCCGGCCACATGACCACGGAAACGTCTCCGGACAGCGCTGGCTCTTCGGCTTGGAAACGGAGATGAGCACCGCAACCCTAGAGTCGGATTCGACTGGCTTTCGAGCAAGGGGGACCTTGACCTTTTTAAAGCAGCCATTTCCTCCCGGGGAACTGATTTCTGTAGCCTGGAGAAGAGCTGAAATTTGGGGGGGGATCCCTAGGTCCCACCTGGAGGGTTGGCATCACTCCTTCAGATCCTTTCTAAAAGGGTAAAAAAACACACAAGATTCCCAGTCAAAATGCCACTGGAGGGTTCTTCTCCAAGCAGATGGTTGAAGGATTAAGTAGATCAGAAGTGTCAAGTTAATTGGTTATGAGGTCCACATCTGACATAAGGGTCACTTTGTCCGGCTGGGCCATGTACGCCATGCCGGGTACCAGAGATATAGACTGTATAAAGGACAGCAGCTGGTCAGCTCCGAGTCGTTGTATCCTCACTGCAAGGCCCCTGTGGGCTGGGAGGGGGCGCAGAGGAAAACCCACACGGGCGGATGGGAGGGGTAGCCGTGCAGCGCTTAGGCAGATGCTCCAACAGTGCTTGACTGCTGCAGACGAAGTTGTTCTGTTGTGCTGAAGCCACAATGGAGTGTGGCTTCTCCCCATTCTCCTCCCCGTACTCCCTCCCTTGCACGAAGAAGAAGAAGAAGAAGAAGAAGAAGAAGAAGAAGAAGAAGAAGAAGAAGAAGAAGAGGAGGAGGAGGAGGTCCTGGCCCCACTGCTGGATCTCCTGATGGCACCTGGTATATTTTGGCCGCTGTGTGGACAGAGTGTCGGGCCATTGGCCTGATTCAGCATTGGCTTCTCTTATGTTCTTATGTTCTGAAGAAGAAGAAGAAGAAGAAGAAGAAGAAGAAGAAGAAGAAGAAGAAGAAGAAGAAGAAGAAGAAGAAGAAGAAGAAGAAGAAGAAGAAGAAGAAGAAGAAGAGGAGGAGGAGGAGGAGGAGGAGGAGGAGGAGATAGGATTTCACTACCGCCCTTCACTACCCAAGGGGGTCTCAGACCAGCTTACAAACTCCTTTCCCTTCCCCTCCCCACAACAGATACCCTGTGAGGTAGGTGGGGCTGAGAGAACTCTGACTATAAACTGCTCTTTTTTTTTCAAGGACAGCTCTGACAGAACTATGGGTTGCACAAGGTCATCCCGCAGGTGCAAGTAGAGGAGGAGTGGGGAATCAAACCCGGTTCTCCCAGACTAGAGTCCATGCACTTAACCATGATACCAATTGCTCGTGGGCCATATAAGAGCCCCAGACGGGCTAGTTCTGGCCCCGGGGCCTTATGGTTGACACCCCTCACCTAGATTTTCTCTTTGGCGAAGATATACAGAAGTCAGCCTTTGTCTGAACAAACCCGGATCGAGGGAGTGTGTAGGACCTCCATTTTATATCTTCTGGGATGTCAGAGCTTGTTTCTAGAATGCTTCCAGTAGTACAACCCCCCCCCCCCGAAAAACACTCAATCTCTGCCTTCTGGTTTCCATTCTAGACACTCAAGGAAGGGGAGACTGAGTGGAGGGTGAAGGAAGAGGCGGGAGTTTGGTGTTGCTGGACAAGGACTTGGAGGGGGCGCAGGGCTCTTTTTTGTAGCAGGAACTCCTTTGCATATTAGGCGACACGCCCCCTAATGTAGCCAAGCCCCCAAGAGCTTACAGTAGTCCATGTAAGAAGAGCTCAGGATTGGCTACATCAGGGCTATTTTTGTAGAAAAAGCCCAGCAGGAACTCATTAGAATATTAGGCCACACCCAACAGCAGGAGCTCATTAGCATACTAGGCCACACCCCTGGCAGCACAGCTCATTAGCATATTAGGCTACACACCCCATGTTACCAGAAGGGTGGTCATCCAGTCACACCCACCTTTTGCTTCTTATTCTGTTTACCTTCTTTGTTGTCAAAACCTGGGGCTTTTTTTTGGAGCAGGAACTCCTTTGCATGTTAGGCCACACGCCCCTAATGCAGCCAATCCGAATGAGTTTCTGCTGTTGGGTGTGGCCTATTATGCTAACGAGTTCCTGCTGGGTGTGGCCAACTCAGGAGCCAGCCAGAACGCCGTTCCTGTGCATTCCTGCCCCAAAATAGCCCTGGGCTACATTAGGGGGGTGCGTCGCCTAATATGCAAAGGAATTCCTGCTGCAAAAAGAGCCCTGGAGGGGGGTATTTGCAAGAGGCATTTTCATCCTGGAAATGCTACGCTGTGTGCTGCAAACCATACGAGAGGGATGAGCTTAAAAGGTCTCACCCTTGAAGTGCAGAAGCTGTCTGGCTCCTCCAATAAGCCAGCATACAGGCAAGGCCGGTACTTAATCTTGTCTGCTTTTTTAAAGTCAACGAAACAAAGTTTGAGTCCCGTGGCACCTTTAAGACCAACAAAATCTAATTCTGGGTAGAAGCTTTCATGTGAAGTGTGCGTGCACATAAAAGCTTAGACAGTGAATAAAACTTTGTTGGTCTTAAAGGTGTCATAAGAACATAAGAGAAGCCAATGTTGGATCTGGCCAATGGCCCATCCAGTCCAACACTCCATGGCACACAGCGGCCAAAATATACCAGGTGCCATCAGGAGGTCCAGCAGTGGGGCCAGGACACTAGCAGCCCTCCCACTGCTGCCCCCTCCAGCACCAAAAATAGAGTGCATCACCTGCCCCAGACTGAGAGTTCCCATCTATACCCTGTGGCTAATAGCCACTGATGGACTTCTGCTCTATATGTTTATATAATTCCCTCTTGAAATGGTCCATGCTTGTAGCTGCCACCACCTCCTGTGGCAGTGAATTCCATATGTTAATCACTCTTTGGGTGAAGAAGGACTTCCTTTTATCTGTTCTAACCCGACTGCTCAGCAACTTCATGGAGTGCTCACAAGTTCTTGTATTGTGAGAATGGGAGAAAGGTACTTCTTTCTCTACCTGCTCTATCCACATATAATCTTATAAACCTCGATCATGTCACCCCTCAGCTGTCGATTCTCCAAGCTAAAGAGCCCCAAGCGTTTTAACCTTACTTAATCTTGTCTGCTTTTTTTTTTAAAGTCAACAAAACAAAGTTTGAGTCCCGTGGCGCCTTTAAGACCAGAGAAGTCTAATTCTGGGTAGAAGCTTTCCTGCAAAGTGTGCAGGCACATAAAAGCTGATAACCGTGAATAAAACTTTGTTGGTTTTAAGGTGTCTCCAGGGACATGGGCTTTGTTCTCCTGCTTCAGACCAACACGGGGGTCCTGCCGGGATCTTTTTTCCCCAGGTCAGTTTTCGTTATGACTCGCTTTTAAAAGTTGGTCCTTTCGTCTCTTTTAATGGTTCCCCACTCTGAGGACCATAATTGGGCAGAAAGACAGCAACACGCACACGTCTTAAATGATGAGTAAAACTAGAATATTGTATTTCTAAATTAGGCACAGAAAGGTCCCGAGCAGGACCGCCCACATTCTCTTGACAGATTCCGCTTCAATAAAAATGTCAGCCTTCAAGGTCTCCAAGACTCCTTTATGTTTCTGCATCTGTGACATGTCATGTCTGGAAGGAAATATCTCCAAGAGATGAAGTGGTCTGGGGATGTCATTGTTTCCCCTGCCCCGCCTCCTGATGCAAGAGATGAGAAGAGAAGAAGAAGAAGAGACTGGATTCATACCCCGCCCTTCATACCCAAAGGAGTCTCAGAGCAGCTGACAACCTCCTTTCCCTTCCCCTCCCCACAACAGACACCCTGTGAGGTAGAAGAAGAGAAGAGATTGGATTTATACCCTGCCCTTTGCTACCCAAAGGAGTCTCAGAGCAGCTGACAAACTCCTTTCCCTTCCCCTCCCCACAACAGACACCCTGTGAGGTAGAAGAAGAAGAGTTTGGATTTATACCCCGCCTTCACTGCCCAAAGGCGTCTCAGAGCGGCTGACAAACTCCTTTCCCTTCCCCTCTCCACAACAGACACCCTGTGAGGTAGAAGAAGAGGAGAAGAGATTGGATTTATACCCCGCCCTTCACTACCCAAAGGAGTCTCAGAGCAGCTTATAACCCCCTTTCCCTTCCCCTCCCCACAACAGACACCCTGTGAGGTAGAAGAAGAAGAGTTTGGATTTATACCCCGCCTTCACTGCCCAAAGGCGTCTCAGAGCGGCTGACAAACTCCTTTCCCTTCCCCTCTCCACAACAGACACCCTGTGAGGTAGAAGAAGAGGAGAAGAGATTGGATTTATACCCCGCCCTTCACTACCCAAAGGAGTCTCAGAGCAGCTTATAACCCCCTTTCCCTTCCCCTCCCCACAACAGACACCCTGTGAGGTAGAAGAAGAGAAGAGATTGGATTTATACCCCGCCCTTTGCTACCCAAAGGAGTCTCAGAGCGGCTGACAAACTCCTTCCCCTTCCCCTCCCCACAACAGACACCCTGTGAGGTAGAAGAAGAGGAGAAGAGATTGGATTTATACCCCGCCCTTCACTACCCAAAGGAGTCTCAGAGCGGTTTATAACCCCTTTCCCTTCTCCTCCCCACAACAGACACCCTGTGAGGTAGAAGAAGAGGAGAAGAGATTGGATTTATACCCCGCCCTTCGCCACCCAAAGGAGTCTCAGAGCGGCTTACAAACGCCTTTCTCTTCCCCTCCCCACAACAGACACCCCTGTGAGGTAGAAGAAGAAGAGAAGAGATTGGATTTATACCCCGCTCTTCACTACCCAAAGGAGTCTCAGAGCGGCTTACAAACGCCTTTCTCTTCCCCTCCTCACAACAGACACCCTGTGAGCAATGCTCCCTCTAAGCTGAGTTAGTGTGAGCTAGCTCATGGTTTTTTAGTCTCTGACTCACAGATTTTTGCCTCAGCTCAGGAAGGATGGCTCCAGAGCAAATTAATGTATGCAGTCGCCAAATCACTCACAACTTTAATGCCACTAGCTCACAAAGTAGCATTTTTGCTCACAAGACTCCACAGTTTATAGGGAACATTACCTGTGAGGTAGGCGGGGCTGAGAGAGCTCTTTCAAGGACTGCTCTTTCCAGAACAGCTCTGAGAGAACTGCGAAGAAGGAGGAGGAGGAGGAGGAGATTGGATTTATACCCCGCCCTTCACTACCCAAAGGAGTCTCAGAGCGGCTTACAAATGCCTTTCCCTTCCCCTCCCCACAACAGACACCCTGGGAGCAGTGTTCCCTCTAAGCTGTGGAGTCCTGCGAGCAAACATTCTACTTTGTGAGCTCCTGGGCATTAAACTTGTGAGCAGGTGATCTCACTATGGCATAAATTAGTTTGCTCTGGGGCCATCCTTCCCGAGCCAAGACAAAAACGTGTGAGCCAGAGGCTAAAAAACTGTGAGCTAGCTCACACCAACTCAGCTTAGAGGGAACCCTGCCTGTGAGGCTGGTGGGACTGAGAGAGCTCTGACAGAAACTGCTCTTTCTCAAGGACAGCTCTTGTCAGAACTATGGCTTGTCCAAGGTCATCCAGCCGGGTTCAAGTGGAGGAGTGGGGAATCAAACCCGGTTCTCCCAGGTTAGAGTCCGCGCACTTAACCACTGCACCAAACTGGCTTCCTTAGAGGCAAAAAAGGAGAAATCTATTAAGGTGCTGCTCCCTGGATCCAGGTTGCATCCTTTGCTTTCACCCATGGGTGGTGTGTGTGTGTGTGTGTGTGTGTGAGAGAGAGAGAGGAGCCCCTGGATGGTCCCCCCCCCGAACTATTGTTGGAGGAGGTCTTGGAAGCCCCCGCCATCTTTTAAGTGCCTCAGGAGCTCATTTTTGCAAGCCTCCTCCAGGGAAAACTGCCCTCTAGCCCGCTAATCCCTGTTGTTTATCGAGCTATTTACTTGGGTTTTTACCATCCATCCAGGATATCCTCACATGACTGCCTCGGGAGGAGCAGCTTGTCCTCTTGCCTGATCGGATGCCTGCCCACTTTTGGGCTCCAAGTTTCCCCAGAAAACCTTAAAAAAATGGGTCCGGTCCAAATGCCATGCCCGCACTTCCCAGGGAAATGAAAAGTGTGCTGAATGGGAAGCCGTTTAGGGAAAGGAGTGGGAATAGCCGATGCAGGAAATCCAACCCCCCCCCTTTCCTGCTGGAGGTCAGCTGAGCAGAGGGACTCTGGGGGTTGGGGGTGTGTATGTGAGAGAAGAAGAAGAGAAGAGTTTGGATTTACACCCTGCCCTTCACTCGGGGTCTCAGAGCGGCTTACAAACTCCTTTCCCTTCCCCTCCCCACAACAGACACCCTGTGAGACAGGCAGGGCTGAGAGAGCTCTTTCCAGAAACTGCTCTCGAGAGAACAGCTCTGGCAGAACTATGGCTTGCCCAAGAGGTCATCCAGCAGGTGCAAGTGGAGAAGCGGGGAATCAAACATGGTTCTTCCAGATTAGAGCTGCAGTGGCTCAAGTGGTTAAAGATGCTGAACTGCAGACTGTGGAAGGTCAGTAGTTCAGCAGTTCAAGACCCAGGTGCCACATGACAGAGTGAGCTCCCGTCTCTAGTTCCAGCTCCTGCCAACCTAGCAGTTTGAAAGCAAAAAACTGCAAGTAGATAAATAGGTACCACTTCAGTGGGAAGGCAACAGCGTTCCGTGCTCCTTGGTGTTTAGTCATGCCGGCCACATGACCGCGGAAACGTCTTCAGACAGCGCTGGCTCTTCGGCTTTGAAACGGAGATGAGCACTGCAACCCCAGAATCAGATCCGACTGGCTTGTGAGCAAAGGAAACCTTTACCTTACTTAACCACGACACCACCCTCTTTCACGCATTCTCCTTGAATGGCTTTTGTCTGTGGCTTCCAGGTCCCTGAACTAGGCCTGCCTTTCTTGTGAACAAACCAAGTGACTCTTGCATGGGGAGTGTCGCAGTGGAGAGTCTCATAGGGATGCCACCTCCAAGTTGGGAAATCCCTGGAGATTTGGGGGGGGCAGAAAGTTGGGTTTGGGGAGGGAAGGACCTCACCAGGGTATAGTGCCATAGACCTCAGCCTCCAAAGCAGCCATTTCCTCCAGAAGAACTGATCTCTGTCACCTGGAGATCAATTGTAATTCTGAGGGATCTCCAGGCCATACCTGGAGGCTGGCAACACTAGGAGCCCAGGCCATGGCTTCATTGTCACCGTCCAGGGCTCTTGATATCATTCTCAAGGACAGGATGGGCTTCCAGTAGCCTGAGCAGAGAAGGCAGGCAGTGTGTCTGTGGAACTATGATGAGAGACCATGGCTGACCCAGTGGCTAGACATTTATTCAGTATGCGGAAGGTCCCAGGATCAATCTCCAGTTTGCAAAAGGATCCCATTGTAGGTGCTGGTTTCAAGTTACACCTAAACTTTCTCCAAGCAAGAGGCAATTTATCTCCTGAGTTAATACAATGTGTCCTTCCATTTCTTTCTTCAAGCGCCCATGTTGGAGCCGCCTCCAGGTATTTTTACTATCAACTTTGTTCTCTGTGTCTTTCAAATATTGCCCATGTAATATTATTCACAATATATTTTTAACTCATTGGTAATACTCCTTGGTTGTATTTTTTATTAACAAGAGTACTGTTGTAAGTCAGTAAGCTCAGTGACAGCACACATTCCACAGACAAAGAACTGTCTGCAGCTAACCCTCTGCCAGTAATTGAACAACCAGCTGCAGCTGGCTCTAAGCCAGGAGGAGAGCAACAGGAGATCAGGCTATTGGCTGAGCAGGAGTCACAGCCTACAGCTGAAACTGACTCATCACCTTGTAGCTCTGAAGCAGTAAAGAAGGCTTCAGAAGCCACTCCCAGCCCACCTAGCGCACTCACACCCCTGCAGCACTGTCAGAGACGAGCTGAGTTGCAGGAAAGGAGGAGTGTGAGACTCATGGCCCATTGTCAGCTGTCAACTGATGAGTAGTTTCAGGATGACTGCCAAGGAATTGGCTGGGAGTGTAGCTTGTTAAGACTTGGCTATAAAGTCAGCCAGGAGAAACAGCAGTTAGTGGAAACAACAAGTGCATTTTGTTACTGAGGTGGCAGCTTTGCTGTTATTGGGCCTCTGCATCCTTGAACTAGACCTGACAACCAACTTTTCTAGAAACCCTGGACTTTTGTTAAACCTGCCCTTTGGAACCTCAGATTTTGGACTGGACTTTGATTTTTTTTTTCTCTCTCCGCCATTTTTGCCATGACATTGGCTTCCTGGGAGAGCTGGGCTAGTACAGTTTGGTGTAGTGGTTAAGCGTGTGGACTCTAATCTGGGAGAACTGGGTTTGATTCCCCACTCCTCCACTTGCATCTGCTGATGTGACCTTGGGTCAGTCACAAGCTCTGGCACAGCTGTTCTTGAAAAAGAGCAGTTTCTGTCAGAGCTCTCTCAGCCCCGCCTACCTCATGGTGTGTCTGTGGTGGGGAGGGGAAGGGAAAGGAATTTGTAAGCTGCTCTGAGACTCTCTTGGGTAGTGAAGGGCGGGGTATAAATCCAATCTCTTTTCTTCTTCTTCTACAAGTATGTCTGATATTGTCAGCTTCTAAAATTCCAAGATATTTTTAGTTTTCTTCAGAGCTCAGTGTTTTGAGGTTGTTGGGGTTTTTTGGCATCTTGATTTCTTCTTGTTCAATGATCTTTCCTTTATTCAGTGCTAATGCTATATATGTGTTGTGAGGCCAAAGCACTCTAACTTGCCTCAAAGGATAACATGAATATTAGAAGGCCTATTAGAGCTCCCACATGTTCCTAATTTCAATATCCCTGCAGCTACCATCCTTATGTCCTTCTAGGCCGGGCTCAAGAATGTGCTAATCGTTTAATTATGGAGAAGCTGTGCTCAGTTGTATAACCAGATGGGTGGAGGGAATTAGGAGCTTTTTATTTATTTGGTTCAATTTGTATCCTGTCCTCCTTGCAAGCTGGCTTCATCGTAAAATTCACAATATAACAACATAACAAATTGACAGTTAAAATTGATCTAAAAATCTATCTAAAACATCAGTATAAAAACCCAATGCCTCAATAGTTGCCAACATCCCCTGGCAAGTTCCATCAAAGAAGAGCCCTGATTGGACCCAAGAGATCACCTGATACCAGGTAGCAAAAAGCTATAATAGGGGTATAGGCCAGAGGGAGTCGTGCTAACGTTCTGCTAATGCCATGCCGGTATGCTTTGCTGTGTTATGCTTCAGCACGAAGCATATTGAAGGTTTTATGCTAGTGCTTGGATTTTATGCTACAAGAAGATTTGTCATCTAATGCTCAGGGATATTAGACAGACAAGTTTTCTTCTTTGTTTTGGCGTTACTGAACTGCTGCGATTGTATTATGTAGTGAATTATTTTAACTTTAATAAATCTTTATATATTTTTAAAGGCCTGTTTTTCTTGTGTGAATTCAATCTCAGGGACCCAGAAGTCTGGGAAATTGTTCAGAGGTTCTGTGCAGGGAATCAGGAGCAATAACCCAGGGGGTAGGGTTGCCAGCCTCCAGGTGGGGCCTGGGGACCTCCCACTTTTACAACTGATCTCCAGCTGACAGAGGTCAGCTCCCCTGGAGAAAATGGCTGCTTTGGAGGGTGGTCTCCATGGCATTGTACCATGCTGAGGCCCCTCCCCTCCCCAAACTCCACCCTCTCCTGGCTCCACCCCCAAAGTCTCTGGGTATTTTCCAACCCAGACCTGGCAACCCTACCCAGGGGGGAACCCAGCTCAGGTCTCTGATACTTGTCAAGGCCAAATTCCATTGCTATTTGTAAATATTTGAGCTGCATGTAGTAAAGAATCAGTCTCTGATAATGACTTTCCATACATACTTGCCAATTTGGTGTCGTGGTTAAGTGCATGGACTCTAATCTTGTTTCCCCACTCCTCCACTTGCACCTGGCTGGATGACCTTGGGCAAGCTGTAGTTCTGGCACAGCTGTTCTCTCAAGGGCAGTAGTCCAGGTAGCTCTCTCAGCCCCACTTACCTCACAGGGTGTCTGTTCTGGGGAGGGGAGAGGAGGGGAGGGGAAAGGAGTTTGTAAGCTGCTCTGAGACTTCAAGTGAAGGGTGTGGTATAAATCCAATCTCTTCTTCTCTTCTTCTTGTGATGGGAACTGGAAATCATGCTAAGGCCTATGTGCCATTTGTGAGGTCCCCGTAAGGACCCGCTCTGCCGCATTTTGGACCAGCTGGAGTTTCTGGGACAGTTCCAAGGGCAGCCCTGCACAGATTGGGTTACAGTAGTCCACTCTGGAGGATATTGTTGCATGGATTACTGTGGCTAGGTCCGGGCGGGATAGGTAGGGGGTCAGTTGGGTGCAGTGGTTAAGTGCGCGGACTCCAATCTGGGAGAACCGGGTTTGATTCTCCACTTCTCCACCTGCAGCTGCTGTATGACCTTGGGCAAGCCATAGTTCTGTCAGAGCTGTTCTCTCAAGGACAGTTCTCTCAGAGCTCTCTCAGCCCCACCTACCTCACAGGGTGTCTGTTGTGGGGAGGGGAAGGGAAAGGAGTTTGTAAGCCACTTTGAGACTCCGAGTGAAGGGTGGGGTATAAATCTAATCTCTTCTCCTCTTCTTCTTCAGTTGCCTGACCTGGCGTAGCTGGAAAAATGCCAGCTTGGCAACATGTGTGATCTGGGCCTCCATTGATAGGGAAGCATCCAGAACCACACCCAGGCTCCTAATAGTTGGTTCCAGTATTAGGGGCACACTGTCAAGAGCCAGGAGTTGGCAGTCCAACCCCAAGTCCCCCTACCCAGCCACAAAACTTATGTCTTGGAAGGATTCTGTATCTACCGGCTCTGTTTCAGCCATCCCACCATGGCCTCCAGCCCCTCAGCCAAGTTTGCTGGGCTGGCATCCGGCTGGCCGCCCATCAACAGCTATAGCTGGGTGTCATCAGCGTATTTGCCTTGAAAGCACCTGGTGGGGGTTGCCATCAGTCAGTTATAAAGGTAAAGGTTCCCTTGCTCGAAAGCCAGTCGAATCCGACTCTAGGGTTGCGGTGCTCATCTCCGTTTCAAAGCCGAAGAGCCAGCGCTGTCCGAAGACGTTTCCGTGGTCACGTGGCCGGCATGACTAAACACCAAGGCGCACGGAACGCTGTTACCTTCCCACCAAAGTGGTACCTATTTATCTAGTTGCAATTTCTTGCTTTCGAACTGCTAGGTTGGCAGGAGCTGGAACTAGAGACGGGAGCTCACTCCGTCATGCGGCACTCTCGGGTCTCGGACTGCTGAACTACTGACCTTCCTCAGCCTGCAGTTCAGCGTCTTAACCACTTGAGCCACCGCAGTCAGTTATAAAACAGCTCAAAATATGCTGTTAAGTGCCCTCCATGCCTGAGAGGAGGCAATTAAGATTCTGTTACTTCCCACAATTTGAAAAGACACCTTTAGGCATTTATCTGCTATTCTGGCATATTTATTGCTTTACAACTGTTAGTCTTATAACAGTTATTTGGGGGCTCATTGCTCATCACATGGTTCCTTGGGCATAGGACCGATTGCACCAGTGCTGGGGCATGGCGTCCTGCTTGAAGCTCTGTCTGCTGATGGTCTGGTTGTACAGATTTGCTTCCTGGGGTGGGGAGCTGTTCAGCTTGTAAAGGAAAACACGGTTTTGCTATAGGTGGGCGCAGTTCCTTTTTAATTAAGAGATCCGGCACGAGATATTTGAATTGTGACTTTTAATCAAACCGTTTTACAGCAGTGGTGCCATTTGGAGGGGACCTTTCCTCCGCAGACATTTTCTTGGCAAACAGCTGAGAAGCCTTTCTGTTCCAGGGCGCTGTTTATCTTTCTGGCCGATTCTCACAATAAAGTTATTTGTATCTCCAGCCTGCCGGCTGCTCGCCGGTCGTAAATCAGCGGGAACGATAAACAGTTTGCCCGAGCGGAACGAAGAGAGGAAGAGCACTCCTGCCAAGGCCCCGTCAGAGATGGAAAAAAGATAATTTACTCTGTGCAGCACCCCACGGCGCATCTCCCCTGATTGGCTGAACCGGGCTGGCTGGGCTCTCTATCCAGATGCTGAATAAAGACCTTCACCCCAGCCTGGGAACCAGTCCCTTTGGATCATTAAGGCAGATGCAACCCAGCTCATGATGCCAGAGGAAACCCTGGGAGATCAGTGAGTAGAGGAGACGGGGCGGGTGGGGAGAGGGGGCACCAGGGCTGGCCAACCACTGCTTTGGGTGCCCGTGCATTGGGAGGACGGGACTCCCGGAGTTGGATGCCAGGGTCTCTTGCTGCGTTGCAAAGGCACCTGTGGCTCGTGATGAAGCCACTGACACCTGTTGCCACACAACGGCTTGGACCAGAGTAGAGCCAGAGCATGTGCAGAGGAAACTTGGTGATATTCTCCTAAAACTCTCATAACTCTTCTTTTTGGGAGGGCTGGGAGGGAAACTATATTGGCTGCAATGCTCCCTCTAAGCCATGGAGTCTTGTGAGCAAAAATTCTGCTTTGTGAGCTACCGGCATTAAAGTTGCGCGCGAGCGATTTGGCTGTTGCGTAAATCAGTCTGCTCTGGAAGAAGAAGAAGAAGAATAGTTTGGATTTATACCCCGCCCTTCACTGCCCAAAGGCGTCTCAGAGTGGCTTACAAACTCCTTTCCCTTCCCCTCCTCACAACAGACACACTGTGAGATAGAAGAAGAGAAGAGATTGGATTTATACCCCGCCCTTCACTGCCCAAAGGCGTCTCAGAGCGGCTTACAAACTCCTTTCCCTTCCCCTCCCCACAAGAGACACCCTGTGAGGTAGGCGGGGCTGAGAGAACTTCTGACAGAAACTGTCCTTGAGAGAACAGCTGTGCCAGAGCTTGTGACTGACCCAAGGTCACATCAGCAGGTGCAAGTGGAGGAGTGGGGAACCAAACCCGGTTCTCCCAGATAAGAGTCCGCGCACTTAACCACTACACCAAACTGGCCCTCCTTCCCGAGCCAAGACAAAAATGTGTGAGCCGGAGGCTAAAAAACGGCGAGCTAGCTCACACTGACTCAGCTTAGGGGGAACACTGATTGGCTGGTCAGCAGGTGAAGCGAGGGGCGGATCTACTTTGAAATTAATGAATCTTGTTTTTTAATGAGTGGATTTTTCAACAAAACTGGAAGTTTTTTTAAAAAAGTGTTTGGTATTAAAATAAGGCTATTTTAGTGGCGGAATCATAAGCCAATGGGTCGAAATACTTAATATTGACCTTAGAATATGCTCTAATACCCGTTTCATACGGCCTCAAAATGTCCCTGTAGTTGGTCAGATTTCAAAATTTCCATGGAGGCTTGCAGCACCCGAACCCCCAGCTGTACACAAATGACTTTGGCATGTGAGATAACCCAGTACAGCAATTTTAATCAAAACCTGAGATGTCG